>JASTWF010000464.1:193655-371487 GCA_030390025.1 Squalus acanthias
CCCACATGTTGTTAGACACTGCTCCCAATACCATCCTCCCCACATGTTGTTAGACACTGCTCCCAATACCACCCTCCCCACATGTTTTAGACACTGCTCCCAATACCACCTCCCCACCATGTTGTTAGACACTGCTCCATTACCATCCCTCCCCACATGTTGTTAAGACACTGCTCCCAATACACCCCTCCCCACATGTTGTTAGACACTGCTCCACCCAATACCACCCTCCCACATGTTGTTAGACACTGCTCCCAATACCTCCTCCCCACATGTTGTTAGACACTGCTCCCAATACCACCCTCCCCACATGTTGTTAGACACTGCCTCCCAATACCATCCTCCCCACATGTTGTTAGACACTGCTCCCAATACCATCCTCCCCACATGTTGTTAGACACTGCTCCCCAATACCACTCCCCCACATGTTGTTAGACACTGCTCCCAATACCATCCTCCCCACATGTTGTTAGACACTGCTCCCATACCATCCTCCCACATGTTGTTAGACACTGCTCCCAATACCACCCTCCCCACATGTTGTTAGACACTGCTCCCAATACCATCCTCCCCACATGTTGTTAGACACTGCTCCCAATACCATCCTCCCCACATGTTGTTAGACAACTGCTCCCAATACCATCCTCCCCACATGTGTTAGACACTGCTCCCAATACCACCTCCCCACATGTTGTTAGACACTGCTCCCATATACCATCCTCCCCACATGTTGTTAGACACTGCTCCCAATACCATCCTCCCCACATGTTGTTAGACACTGCTCCCAATACCACCCTCCCCACATGTTGTTAGACACTGCTCCCAATACACCTCCTCCCACATGTTGTTAGACACTGCTCCAATACCACCCTCCCCACATGTTGTTAGACACTGCTCCCAATACCAACCCTCCCACATGTTGTTAGACACTGCTCCCAATACCATCCTCCCCACAAGTTGTTAGACACTGCTCCCAATACCATCCTTCCCACATGTAGGTTAGACGACTGCTCCCAATAACCACCCTCCCCACATGTTGTTAGACACTGCTCCAATACCATCCTCCCCACATGTTGTTAGACACTGCTCCCAATACCACCTCCCCACATGTTGTTGAGACACTGCTCCCAATACCACCCTCCCCACATGTTGTTAGACACTGCTCCCAATACCATCCTCCCCACATGTTGTTAGACACTGCTCCCATACCATCCTCCCCACATGTTTTAGACCACTGCTCCCAATACCATCCTCCCACATGTTGTTCGACCTGCTTCCCAATACCACCTCCCCACATGTTGTTAGATACTGCTCACTATATACCATCCCTCCCCACATGTTGTTAGACACTGCTCCCAATACCATCCTCACCCACATGTTGTTAGACACTGCTCCCAATACCATCCCTCCCCACATGTTGTTAGACACTGCTCCATCTACCTCCTCCCCACATGTTGTTAGACACTGCTCCCAATACCACCCTCCCCACATGTTGTTAGACACTGCTCCAATACCATCCTCCCCACATGTTGTTAGACACTGCTCCAATACCATCCTCCCCACATGTTGTTAGACACTGCTCCCAATACCATCCTCCCCACATGTTGTTAGACACTGCTCCACCCGCTCCAATACCATCCTCCCCACATGTTGTTAGACACTGCTCCCAATACCACCCTCCCCACATGTTGTTAGAACACTGCTCCCAATACCATCCTCCCCACATGTTGTTAGACACTGCTCCCAATACCACCCTCCCCACATGTTGTTAGACACTGCTCCCAATACCACCCTCCCCACATGTTGTTAGACACTGCTCCCAATACCATCCTCCCCACATGTTGTTAGACACTGCTCCCAATACCATCCTCCCCACATGTTGTTAGACACTGCTCCCAATACCACCCTCCCCACATGTTGTTAGACACTGCTCCCAATACCATCCTTCCCCACATGTTGTTAGACACTGCTCCCAATACCATCCTCCCCACATGTTGTTAGACACTGCTCCCAATACCATCCTCCCCACATGTTGTTAGACACTGCTCCCAATACCACCCTCCCCACATGTTGTTAGACACTGCTCCCAATAACACCCTCCCCACATTGTTGTTAGACACTGCTCCCAATACCACCCTCCCCCACATGTTGTTAGACACTGCTCCAATACCATCCCTCCCCACATGTTGTTAGACACTGCTCCCAATACCACCCCTCCCCACATGTTGTTAGACACTGCTCCCAATACCATCCTCCCCACATGTTGTTAGACCACTGCTCCCAATACATCCCTCCCCACATGTTGTTAGACACTGCTCCCAATACCATCCTCCCCACATGTTGTTAGACACTGCTCCCATACCACCCTCCCCACATGTTGTTAGACACTGCTCCCAATACCACCCTCCCCACATGTTGTTAGACACTGCTCCCAATACATCCTCCCACATGTTGTTAGATACTGCTCCCAATACCATCCTCCCACATGTTGTTAGACACTGCTCCCAATACCATCCTCCCCACATGTTGTTAGACACTGCTCCCAATACCATCCTCCCCACATGTTGTTAGACACTGCTCCCAATACCATCCTCCCCACATGTTGTTAGACACTGCTCCAATACCACCCTTCCCACATGTTGTTAGACACTGCTCCCAATACCATCCTCCCCACATGTTGTTAGACACTGCTCCCAATACCACCCTCCCCACATGTTGTTAGACACTGCTCCCAATACCATCCTCCCCACATGTTGTTAGACACTGCTCCCAATACCATCCTCCCCACATGTTGTTAGACACTGCTCCCAATACCACCCTCCCCACATGTTGTTAGACACTGCTCCCAATACCATCCCCCCACATGTTGTTAGACACTGCTCCCAATACCATCCTCCCCACATGTTGTTAGACACTGCTCCCAATACCATCCTCCCCACATGTTGTTAGACACTCGCTCCAATACCACCCTCCCCACATGTTGTTAGACCTGCTCCCAATACCATCCTCCACGATGTTGTTAGACACTGCTCCAATACCATCACTCCCCACATGTTTTAGACACGCTCCCAATACCACCCTCCCCACATGTTGTTAGATACTGCTCCCAATACCACCCTCCCCACATGTTGTTAGACACTGCTCCCAATACCACCCCCCCCCCACATGTTGTTAGACACTGCTCCCAATACCACCCTCCCCACATGTTGTTAGACACTGCTCCCAATACCATCCTCCCACATGTTGTTAGACACTGGCTCCCAATACCATCCTCCCCACATGTTGTTAGATAACTGCTCCAATACCATCTCCCCACATGTTGTTAGACACTGCTCCCAATACCACCTCCCCACATGTTGTTAGAACACTGCTCCCAGTACCATCTCCCACATGTTGTTAGACACTGCTCCCAATACCACCCTCCCACATGTTGTTAGACGCTGCTCCCAATACCACCCTCCCCACATGTTGTTAGACACTGCTCCCAATACCATCCTCCCCACATGTTGTTAGACACTGCTCCCAATACCACCCTCCCCACATGTTGTTAGACACTGCTCCCAATACCATCCTCCCCACATGTTGTTAGACACTGCTCCCAATACCATCCTCCCCACATGTTGTTAGACACTGCTCCCAATACCACCCTCCCCACATGTTGTTAGACACTGCTCCCAATACCATCCTCCCCACATGTTGTTAGACACTGCTCCCAATACCACCCTCCCCACATGTTGTTAGACACTGCTCCCAATACCATCCTCCCCACATGTTGTTAGACACTGCTCCCAATATACATCCTCCCCACATGTTGTTAGACACTGCTCCCAATACCATCCTCCCCACATGTTGTTAGACACTGCTCCCAATACCACCCTCCCCACATGTTGTTAGACACTGCTCCCAATACCATCCTCCCCACATGTTGTTAGACACTGCTCCCAACCATCCTCCCACATGTTGTTAGACACTGCTCCCAATACCACCTCCCCACATGTTGTTAGACACTGCTCCCAATACCATCCTCCCCACATGTTGTTAGACACTGCTCCCAATACCATCCTCCCCACATGTTGTTAGACACTGCTCCCAATACCATCCTCCCCACATGTTGTTAGACACTGCTCCCAATACCACCTCCCCCACATGTTGTTAGACACTGCTCCCAATACCACCCTCCCCACATGTTGTTAGACACTGCTCCCAATACCACCCTCCCCACATGTTGTTAGACACTGCTCCCAATACCACCCTCCCACATGTTGTTAGACACTGCTCCCAATACCATCCTCCCCACATGTTGTTAGACACTGCTCCCAATACCACCCTCCCCACATGTTGTTAGACCACTGCTCCCAATACCATCCTCCCCACATGTTGTTAGACACTGCTCCCAATACCACCTCCCCACATGTTGTTAGACACTGCTCCCAATACCACCCTCCCCACATGTTGTTAGACACTGCTCCCAATACCATCCCCTCCCCCACATTGTGTTAGACACTGCTTCCCAATACCACCCTCCCCACATGTTGTTAGACACTGCTCCCAATACCACCTCCTCCACATGTTGTTAGACACTGCTCCCAATACACCCTCCCCACATGTTGTTAGACACTGCTCCCAATACCACCCTCCCCACATGTTGTTAGACACTGCTCCCAATACCATCCTCCCCACATGTTGTTAGACACTGCTCCAATACCACCCTCCCCACATGTTGTTAGACACTGCTCCCAATACCACCCTCCCCACATGTTGTTAGACACTGCTCCCAATACCATCCTCCCCACATGTTGTTAGACACTGCTCCCAATACCACCCTCCCCACATGTTGTTAGACACTGCTCCCAATACCATCCTCCCCACATGTTGTTAGACACTGCTCCCAATACCACCCTCCCCACATGTTGTTAGACACTGCTCCCCAATACCATCCTCCCCACATGTTGTTAGACACTGCTCCCAATACCACCCTCCCACATGTTGTTAGACACTGCTCCAATTACCATCCTCCCCACATGTTGTTAGACACTGCTCCCAATACCACCCTCCCCACATGTTGTTAGACACTGCTCCCAATACCACCCTCCCCACATGTTGTTAGACACTGCTCCCAATACCACCTCCCCACATGTTGTTAGACACTGCTCCCAATACCATCCTCCCCACATGTTGTTAGACACTGCTCCCAATACCATCCTCCCCACATGTTGTTAGACACTGCTCCCAATACCACCTCCCCACATGTTGTTAGACACTGCTCCCAATACCATCCTCCCACATGTTGTTAGACACTGCTCCCAATACCACCCTCCCCACATGTTGTTAGACACTGCTCCCAATACCACCCTCCCCACATGTTGTTAGACACTGCTCCCAATACCACCCTCCCCACATGTTGTTAGACACTGCTCCCAATACCATCCTCCCCACATGTTGTTAGACACTGCTCCCAATACCATCCTCCCCACATGTTGTTAGACACTGCTCCCAATACCACCCTCCCCACATGTTGTTAGACACTGCTCCCAATACCACCCTCCCCACATGTTGTTAGACACTGCTCCCAATACCACCTCCCCACATGTTGTTAGACACTGCTCCCAATACCAACCTCCCCACATGTTGTTAGACACTGCTCCCAATACCATCCTCCCCACATGTTGTTAGACACTGCTCCCAATACCACCCTCCCCACATGTTGTTAGACACTGCTCCCAATACCACCCTCCCCACATGTTGTTAGACACTGCTCCCAATACCATCCTCCCCACATGTTGTTAGACACTGCTCCCAATACCACCTCCCCACATGTTGTTAGACACTGCTCCCAATACCACCCTCCCACATGTTGTTAGACACTGCTCCAATACCTCCCTCCCACATGTTGTTAGACACTGCTCCCAATACCACTCCTCCCCACATGTTGTTAGACACTGCTCCCAATACCATCCTCCCCACATGTTGTTAGACACTGCTCCCAATACCATCCTCCCCACATGTTGTTAGACACTGCTCCCAATACCATCCTCCCCACATGTTGTTAGACACTGCTCCCAATACCACCCTCCCCACATGTTGTTAGACACTGCTCCCAATACCATCCTCCCCACATGTTGTTAGACACTGCTCCCAATACCATCCTCCCCACATGTTGTTAGACACTGCTCCCAATACCACCCTCCCCACATGTTGTTAGACACTGCTCCCAATACCACCCTCCCCACATGTTGTTAGACACTGCTCCCAATACCACCCTCCCCACATGTTGTTAGACACTGCTCCCAATACCATCCTCCCCACATGTTGTTAGACACTGCTCCCAATACCACCCTCCCCACATGTTGTTAGACACTGCTCCCAATACCACCTCCCCACATGTTGTTAGACACTGCTCCCAATACCATCCTCCCCACATGTTGTTAGACACTGCTCCCAATACCATCCTCCCCACATGTTGTTAGACACTGCTCCCAATACCATCCTCCCCACATGTTGTTAGACACTGCTCCCAATACCACCCTCCCCACATGTTTGTTAGACACTGCTCCCAATACCACCTCCCCACATGTTGTTAGACACTGCTCCCAATACCATCCTCCCCACATGTTGTTAGACACTGCTCCAATACCATCCCTCCCCACATGTTGTTAGACACTGCTCCCAATACCACCCTCCCCACATGTTGTTAGACACTGCTCCCAATACCACCCTCCCCACATGTTGTTAGACACTGCTCCCAATACCATCCTCCCCACATGTTGTTAGACACTGCTCCCAATACCACCCTCCCCACATGTTGTTAGGACACTGCTCCCAATACCATCCTCCCCACATGTTGTTAGACACTGCTCCCAATACCATCCTCCCCACATGTTGTTAGACACTGCTCCCAATACCATCCTCCCCACATGTTGTTAGACCACTGCTCCCAATACCATCCTCCCCACATGTTGTTAGACACTGCTCCCAATACCACCTCCCCACATGTTGTTAGACACCTGCTCCCAATACCACCTCCCCACATGTTGTTAGACACTGCTCCCAATACCACCCTCCCCACATGTTGTTAGACACTGCTCCCAATACCACCCTCCCCACATGTTGTTAGACACTGCTCCCAATACCATCCTCCCCACATGTTGTTAGGACACTGCTCCCAATACCACCCTCCCCACATGTTGTTAGACACTGCTCCATACCACCTCCCCACATGTTGTTAGGACACTGCTCCCAATACCACCCTCCCCACATGTTGTTAGCACTGCTCCCAATACATCCTCCCCACATGTTGTTAGACACTGCTCCCAATACCACCTCCCCACATGTTGTTAGACACTGCTCCCAATACCATCCTCCCACATGTTGTTAGACACTGCTCCCAATACCATCGCTCCCACATGTTGTTAGACACTGCTCCCAATACCACCCTCCCCACATGTTGTTAGACACTGCTCCCAATACCATCCTCCCCACATGTTGTTAGACACCTGCTCCCAATACCACCCTCCCCACATGTTGTTAGACACTGCTCCCAATACCACCTCCCCACATGTTGTTAGACACTGCTCCCAATACCATCCTCCCCACATGTTGTTAGACACTGCTCCCAATACCATCCTCCCCACATGTTGTTAGACACTGCTCCCAATACCATCCTCCCCACATGTTGTTAGACACTGCTCCCAATACCATCCTCCCCACATGTTGTTAGACACTGCTCCCAATACCACCCTCCCCACATGTTGTTAGACACTGCTCCCAATACCATCCTCCCCACATGTTGTTAGACACTGCTCCCAATACCACCCTCCCACATGTTGTTAGACACTGCTCCCAATACCACCTCCCCCACATGTTGTTAGACACTGCTCCCAATACCACCTCCCCACATGTTGTTAGACACTGCTCCCAATACCATCCTCCCCACATGTTGTTAGACACTGCTCCCAATACCACCCTCCCCACATGTTGTTAGACACTGCTCCCAATACCATCCTCCCCACATGTTGTTAGACACTGCTCCCAATACCATCCTCCCCACATGTTGTTAGACACTGCTCCCAATACCACCCTCCCCACATGTTGTTAGACACTGCTCCCAATACCATCCCTCCCCACATGTTGTTAGACACTGCTCCCAATACCACCTCCCCACATGTTGTTAGACACTGCTCCCAATACCACCCTCCCCACATGTTGTTAGACACTGCTCCCAATACCACCCTCCCCACATGTTGTTAGACACTGCTCCCAATACCATCCTCCCCACATGTTGTTAGACACTGCTCCCAATACCACCCTCCCACATGTTGTTAGACACTGCTCCCAATACCACCTCCCCACATGTTGTTAGACACTGCTCCCAATACCACCCTCACCACATGTTGTTAGACACTGCTCCCAATACCACCCTCCCCACATGTTGTTAGACACTGCTCCCAATACCACCCTCCCCACATGTTGTTAGACACTGCTCCCAATACCACCCTCCCCACATGTTGTTAGACACTGCTCCCAATACCACCCTCCCCACATGTTGTTAGACACTGCTCCCAATACCATCCTCCCCACATGTTGTTAGACACTGCTCCCAATACCACCCTCCCCACATGTTGTTAGACACTGCTCCCAATACCATCCTCCCCACATGTTGTTAGACACTGCTCCCAATACCACCCTCCCCACATGTTGTTAGACACTGCTCCCAATACCACCCTCCCCACATGTTGTTAGACACTGCTCCCAATACCATCCTCCCCACATGTTGTTAGACACTGCTCCCAATACCATCCTCCCCACATGTTGTTAGACACTGCTCCCAATACCACCCTCCCCACATGTTGTTAGACACTGCTCCCAATACCATCCTCCCCACATGTTGTTAGACACTGCTCCAATACCACCCTCCCCACATGTTGTTAGACACTGCTCCCAATACCATCCTCCCCACATGTTGTTAGACACTGCTCCCAATACCACCCTCCCCACATGTTGTTAGACACTGCTCCCAATACCACCCTCCCCACATGTTGTTAGACACTGCTCCCAATACCACCCTCCCCACATGTTGTTAGACACTGCTCCCAATACCACCCTCCCCACATGTTGTTAGACACTGCTCCAATACCATCCTCCCCACATGTTGTTAGACACTGCTCCCAATACCACCCTCCCCACATGTTGTTAGACACTGCTCCCAATACCATCCTCCCCACATGTTGTTAGACACTGCTCCCAATACCACCCTCCCCACATGTTGTTAGACACTGCTCCCAATACCATCCTCACCACATGTTGTTAGACACTGCTCCCAATACCATCCTCCCACATGTTGTTAGACACTGCTCCCAATACCATCCTCCCACATGTTGTTAGACACTGCTCCCAATACCATCCTCCCCACATGTTGTTAGACACTGCTCCCAATACCATCCTCCCCACATGGTTGTTAGACACTGCTCCCAATACACCCTCCCCACATGTTGTTAGACAATGCTCCAATACCACCCTCCCCACATGTTGTTAGACACTGCTCCCAATACCATCCTCCCCACATGTTGTTAGACACTGCTCCCAATACCACCTCCCCACATGTTGTTAGACACTGCTCCCAATACCACCCTCCCCACATGTTGTTAGACACTGCTCCCAATACCACCCTCCCCACATGTTTTAGACACTGCTCCCAATACCACCCTCCCACATGTTGTTAGACACTGCTCCCAATACCATCCTCCCCACATGTTGTTAGACACTGCTCCCAATACCACCCTCCCCACATGTTGTTAACACTGCTCCCAATACCATCCTCCCCACATGTTGTTAGACACTGCTCCCAATACCACCCTCCCCACATGTTGTTAGATACTGCTTCCCAATACCTCCCTCCCACATGTTGTTAGACACTGCTCCAATACCATCCTCCCCACATGTTGTTAGACACTGCTCCCAATACCATCCCTCCCACATGTTGTTAGACTCTGCTCCCAATACCATCCTCCCCCACATGTTGTTAGACACTGCTCCCAATACCACCCTCCCCACATGTTGTTAGACACTGCTCCCAATACCACCCTCCCCACATGTTGTTAGACACTGCTCCCAATACCACCTCCCCACATGTTGTTAGACTCTGCTCCCAATACCAACCTCCCCACATGTGTTAGACACTGCTCCCAATACCACCCTCCCCACATGTTGTTAGACACTGCTCCCAATACCACCCTCCCCACATGTTGTTAGACACTGCTCCCAATACCACCTCCCCACATGTTGTTAGACACTGCTCCCAATACTACCCTCCCCACATGTTGTTAGACACTGCTCCCAATACCACCCTCCCCACATGTTGTTAGACACTGCTCCCAATACCACCCTCCCCACATGTTGTTAGACACTGCTCCCAATACCATCCTCCCACATGTTGTTAGACACTGCTCCAATACCACCCTCCCCACATGTTGTTAGACACTGCTCCCAATACCTCCTCCCCACATGTTGTTAGACACTGCTCCCAATACCATCCTCCCCACATGTTGTTAGATCACTGCTCCCAATACCACCCTCCCACATGTTGTTAGACACTGCTCCCATACCATCCTCCCCACATGTTGTTAGACACTGCTCCCAATACCACCCTCCCCACATGTTGTTAGACACCTGCTCCCAATACCATCCTCCCCACATGTTGTTAGACACTGCTCCCAATACCACCCTCCCACATGTTGTTAGACCCTGCTCCCAATACCACCCTCCCCCATGTTGTTAGACACTGCTCCCAATACCACCCTCCCCACATGTTGTTAGACCCTGCTCTCAATACCATCCTCCCCACATGTTGTTAGACACTGCTCCCAATACCATCCTCCCCACATGTTGTTAGACACTGCTCCAATACCATCCTCCCCACATGTTGTTAGACACTGCTCCCAATACCACCCTCCCACATGTTGTTAGACACTGCTCCCAATACATCCTCCCCACATGTTGTTAGACACTGCTCCAATACCACACTCCCCACATGTTGTTAGACACTGCTCCAATACCATCCTCCCCACATGTTGTTAGACACTGCTCCCAATACCATCCTCCCACATGTTGTTAGACACTGCTCCCAATACATCCCTCCCACATGTTGTTAGACACTGCTCCCAATACCATCCTCCCCACATGTTGTTAGACACTGCTCCCAATACCACCCTCCCCACATGTTGTTAGACACTGCTCCCAATACCATCCTCCCCACATGTTGTTAGACACTGCTCCCAATACCACCCTCCCCACATGTTGTTAGACACTGCTCCCAATACCATCCTCCCCACTGTTGTTAGACACTGCTCCCAATACCACCCTCCCCACATTGTTGTTAGACACTGCTCCCAATACCATCCTCCCCACATGTTGTTAGACACTGCCTCCCAATACCATCCTCCCCACATGTTGTTAGACACTGCTCCCAATACCACACTCCCACTTGTTGTTAGACACTGCTCCCAATACCACCCTCCCCACATGTTGTTAGGACACTGCTCCCAATACCACCCTCCCCACATGTTGTTAGACACTGCTCCCAATACCACCCTCCCCACATGTTGTTAGACACTGCTCCCAATACCACCCTCCCCACATGTAGTTAGACACTGCTCCCAATACCACCCTCCCCACATGTTGTTAGACACTGCTCCCAATACCATCCTCCCCACATGTTGTTAGACACTGCTCCCAATACCACCCCCCACATGTTGTTTAGACACTGCTCTCAATACCATCCTCCCCACATGTTGTTAGACACTGCTCCAATACCACCCTCACCCACATGTTGTTAGACTCTGCTCCCACTACCACTCCTCCCCACATGTTGTTAGATACTGCTCCCAATACCATCCTCCCCACATGTTGTTAGACACTGCTTCCAATACGCATCCTCCCCACATGTTGTTAGACACTGCTCCCAATACCACCCTCCCCACATGTTGTTAGACACTGCTCCCAATACCATCCTCCCCACATGTTGTTAGACACTGCTCCCAATACCACCCCCCCCCACATGTTGTTAGACACTGCTCCCAATACCATCCTCCCACATGTTGTTAGACACTGCTCCCAATACCATCCCTCCCCACATGTTGTTAGACACTGCTCCCAATACCATCCTCCCCACATGTTGTTAGACACTGCTCCCAATACCACCCTCCCCACATGTTGTTAGACACTGCTCCCAATACCACCCTCCCCACATGTTGTTAGACACTGCTCCCAATACCATCCTCCCCACATGTTGTTAGACACTGCTCCAATACCATCCTCCCCACATGTTGTTAGACACTGCTCCCAATACCATCCTCCCCACATGTTGTTAGACACTGCTCCCAATACCACCCTCCCCACATGTTGTTAGACACTGCTCCCAATACCATCCTCCCCACATGTTGTTATACACTGCTCCTGATACCAGCCCTCCCCACATGTTGTTAGACACTGCTCCCAATACCACCCTCCCACATGTTGTTTAGACACTGCTCCCAATACCATCCTCCCCACATGTTGTTAGACACTGAAGCCCAATACCACCCTCCCCACATGTTGTTAGACACTGCTCCCAATACCACCCTCCCCACATGTTGTAGACACTGCTCCCAATACCATCCTCCCCACATGTTGTTAGACACTGCTCCCAATACCACCCTCCCACATGTTGTTAGACCTGCTCCCAATACCACCCTCCCCACAGTTGTTAGACTCCTGCTCCCAATACCATCCTCCCCACATGTTGTTAGACACTGCTCCCAATACCATCCCACCCCACATGTTGTTAGACACTGCTCCCAATACCATCCTCCCCACATTTGTTAGACACTGCTCCCAATACCACCCTCCCCACATGTTGTTAGACACTGCTCCGCATACCATCCTCCCCACATGTTGTTAGACACTGCTCCCAATACCACCCTCCCCACATGTTGTTAGACACTGCTCCCAATACCACCCTCCCCACATGTTGTTAGACACTGCTCCCAATACCATCCTCCCCACATGTTGTTAGACACTGCTCCCAATACCACCCTCCCCACATGTTGTTAGACACTGCTCCCAATACCACTCCTCCCCACATGTTGTTAGACACTGCTCCCAATACCACCCTCCCCACATGTTGTTAGACACTGCTCCCAATACCACCCTCCCCACATGTTGTTAGACACTGCTCCCAATACCATCCCTCCCACATGTTGTTAGACACTGCTCCCAATACCATCCTCCCCACATGTTGTTAGACACTGCTCCCAATACCATCCTCCCCACATGTTGTTAGACACTGCTCCCAATACCACCCTCCCCACATGTTGTTAGACACTGCTCCCAATACCACCCTCCCCACATGTTGTTAGACACTGCTCCCAATACCATCCTCCCCACATGTTGTTAGACACTGCTCCCAATACCATCCTCCCCACATGTTGTTAGACACTGCTCCCAATACCACCCTCCCCACATGTTGTTAGACACTGCTCCCAATACCACCCTCCCCACATGTTGTTAGACACTGCTCCCAATACCACTCTCCCCACATGTTGTTAGACACTGCTCCCAATACCATCCTCCCCACATGTTGTTAGACACTGCTCCCAATACCATCCCTCCCCACATGTTGTTAGACACTGCTCCCAATACCATCCTCCCCACATGTTGTTAGACACTGCTCCCAATACCAACCTCCCCACATGTTGTTAGACACTGCTCCCAATACCATCCCTCCCCACATGTTGTTAGACACTGCTCCCAATACCATCCCTCCCCACATGTTGTTAGACACTGCTCCCAATACCATCCCTCCCCACATGTTGTTAGACACTGCTCCCAATACCATCCCTCCCCACATGTTGTTAGACACTGCTCCCAATACCATCCTCCCCACATGTTGTTAGACACTGCTCCCAATACCACCCTCCCACATGTTGTTAGACACTGCTCCCAATACCATCCTCCCCACATGTTGTTAGACACTGCTCCCAATACCATCCTCCCCACATGTTGTTAGACACTGCTCCCAATACCACCCTCCCACATGTTTGTTAGACACTGCTCCCAATACCACCCTCCCCACATGTTGTTAGACACTGCTCCCAATACCTCCTCCCCACATGTTGTTAGACATCTGCCCAATACCACCCTCCCCACATGTTTGTTAGACACTGCTCCCAATACCATCCTCCCCACATGTTGTTAGACACTGCTCCCAATACCACCCTCCCCACATGTTGTTAGACACTGCTCCCAATACCACCCTCCCCACATGTTGTTAGACACTGCTCCCAATACCACCCTCCCCACATGTTGTTAGACACTGCTCCCAATACCATCCTCCCCACATGTTGTTAGACACTGCTCCCAATACCACCCTCCACACATGTTGTTAGACACTGCTCCAATACCACCCTCCCCACATGTTGTTAGACACTGCTCCCAATACCATCCTCCCCACATGTTGTTAGACACTGCTCCCAATACCACCCTCCCCACATGTTGTTAGATACTGCTCCCAATACCACCCTCCCCACATGTTGTTAGACACTGCTCCCAATACCACCCTCCCCACATGTTGTTAGACACTGCTCCCAATACCACCCTCCCCACATGTTGTTAGACACTGCTCCCAATACCACCCTCCCCACATGTTGTTAGACACTGCTCCCAATACCACCCTCCCCACATGTTGTTAGACACTGCTCCCAATACCATCCTCCCCACATGTTGTTAGACACTGCTCCCAATACCACCTCCCCACATGTTGTTAGACACTGCTCCCAATACCACCCTCCCCACATGTTGTTAGACACTGCTCCAATACCATCCTCCCCACATGTTGTTAGACACTGCTCCCAATACCACCCTCCCCACATGTTGTTAGACACTGCTCCCAATACCACCCTCCCCACATGTTGTTAGACACTGCTCCCAATACCACCCTCCCCACATGTTGTTAGACACTGCTCCCAATACCATCCTCCCCACATGTTGTTAGACACTGCTCCCAATACCACCCTCCCCACATGTTGTTAGACACTGCTCCCAATACCACCCTCCCCACATGTTGTTAGACACTGCTCCCAATACCATCCCTCCCCACATGTTGTTAGACACTGCTCCCAATACATCCTCCCCACATGTTGTTAGACACTGCTCCCAATACCATCCTCCCCACATGTTGTTAGACACTGCTCCCAATACCATCCTCCCCACATGTTGTTAGACACTGCTCCCAATACCACCCTCCCCACATGTTGTTAGACACTGCTCCCAATACCACCCTCCCCACATGTTGTTAGACACTGCTCCCAATACCACCTCCCACATGTTGTTAGACACTGCTCCCAATACCATCCTCCCCACATGTTGTTAGACACTGCTCCCAATACCACCTCCCCACATGTTGTTAGACACTGCTCCCAATACCATCCTCCCCACATGTTGTTAGACACTGCTCCCAATACCACCCTCCCCACATGTTGTTAGACACTGCTCCCAATACCATCCCAACCCACATGTTGTTAGACACTGCTCCCAATACCATCCTCCCCACATGTTGTTAGACACTGCTCCCAATACCATCCTCCCCACATGTTGTTAGACACTGCTCCCAATACCATCCTCCCCACATGTTGTTAGACACTGCTCCCAATACCACCCTCCCCACATGTTGTTAGACACTGCTCCCAATACCATCCTCCCCACATGTTGTTAGACACTGCTCCCAATACCATCCTCCCCACATGTTGTTAGACACTGCTCCCAATACCACCCTCCCCACATGTTGTTAGACACTGCTCCCAATACCATCCTCCCCACATGTTGTTAGACACTGCTCCCAATACCATCCTCCCCACATGTTGTTAGACACTGCTCCCAATACCATCCTCCCCACATGTTGTTAGACACTGCTCCCAATACCATCCTCCCCACATGTTGTTAGACACTGCTCCCAATACCATCCTCCCCACATGTTGTTAGACACTGCTCCAATACCACCCTCCCCACATGTTGTTAGACACTGCTCCAATACCACCCTCCCCACATGTTGTTAGACACTGCTCCCAATACCACCTCCCCACATGTTGTTAGACACTGCTCCCAATACCATCCTCCCCACATGTTGTTAGACACTGCTCCCAATACCATCCTCCCACATGTTGTTAGACACTGCTCCCAATACCACCTCCCCACATGTTGTTAGACACTGCTCCCAATACCACCCTCCCCACATGTTGTTAGACCACTGCTCCCAATACCATCCTCCCCACATGTTGTTAGACACTGCTCCCAATACCACCTCCCCACATGTTGTTAGACACTGCTCCAATACCACCCTCCCCACATGTTGTTAGACACTGCTCCCAATACCATCCTCCCCACATGTTGTTAGACACTGCTCCCAATACCACCCTCCCCACATGTTGTTAGACACTGCTCCCAATACCATCCTCCCCACATGTTGTTAGACACTGCTCCCAATACCACCCTCCCCACATGTTGTTAGACACTGCTCCCAATACCACCTCCCCACATGTTGTTAGACACTGCTCCCAATACCATCCTCCCCACATGTTGTTAGACACTGCTCCCAATACCACCTCCCCACATGTTGTTAGACACTGCTCCCAATACCATCCTCCCCACATGTTGTTAGACACTGCTCCCAATACCATCCTCCCCACATGTTGTTAGACACTGCTCCCAATACCATCCTCCCCACATGTTGTTAGACACTGCTCCCAATACCACCCTCCCCACATGTTGTTAGACACTGCTCCCAATACCATCCTCCCCACATGTTGTTAGACACTGCTCCCAATACCATCCTCCCCACATGTTGTTAGACACTGCTCCCAATACCACCCTCCCCACATGTTGTTAGACACTGCTCCCAATACCATCCTCCCCACATGTTGTTAGACACTGCTCCCAATACCATCCTCCCCACATGTTGTTAGACACTGCTCCCAATACCACCCTCCCCACATGTTGTTAGACACTGCTCCCAATACCACCCTCCCCACATGTTGTTAGACACTGCTCCCAATACCACCCTCCCCACATGTTGTTAGACACTGCTCCCAATACCATCCCACCCCACATGTTGTTAGACACTGCTCCCAATACCACCCTCCCACATGTTGTTAGACACTGCTCCCAATACCACCCTCCCCACATGTTGTTAGACACTGCTCCCAATACCATCCTCCCCACATGTTGTTAGACACTGCTCCCAATACCATCCTCCCCACATGTTGTTAGACACTGCTCCCAATACCACCCTCCCCACATGTTGTTAGACACTGCTCCCAATACCATCCTCCCACATGTTGTTAGACACTGCTCCCAATACCACCCTCCCCACATGTTGTTAGACACTGCTCCCAATACCATCCTCCCCACATGTTGTTAGACACTGCTCCCAATACCACCCTCCCCACATGTTGTTAGACACTGCTCCCAATACCACCCTCCCACATGTTGTTAGACACTGCTCCCAATACCACCCTCCCCACATGTTGTTAGACACTGCTCCCAATACCACCCTCCCCACATGTTGTTAGACACTGCTCCCAATACCACCCTCCCCACATGTTGTTAGACACTGCTCCCAATACCACCCTCCCCACATGTTGTTAGACACTGCTCCCAATACCACCCTCCCCACATGTTGTTAGACACTGCTCCCAATACCACCCTCCCCACATGTTGTTAGACACTGCTCCCAATACCACCCTCCCCACATGTTGTTAGACACTGCTCCCAATACCACCTCCCCACATGTTGTTAGACACTGCTCCCAATACCATCCTCCCCACATGTTGTTAGACACTGCTCCCAATACCACCCTCCCCACATGTTGTTAGACACTGCTCCCAATACCACCCTCCCCACATGTTGTTAGACACTGCTCCCAATACCATCCTCCCCACATGGCGTTAGACACTGCTCCCAATTCCACCCTCCCCACATGTTGTTAGACACTGCTCCCAATACCACCCTCCCCACATGTTGTTAGATACTGCTCCCAATACCATCCTCCCCACATGTTGTTAGACACTGCTCCCAATACCACCCTCCCCACATGTTGTTAGATACTGCTCCCAATACCATCCTCCCCACATGTTGTTAGACACTGCTCCCAATACCACCCTCCCACATGCTGTTAGACACTGCTCCCAATACCACCCACCCCACATGTTGTTAGACGCTGCTCCCAATACCACCCTCCCCACATGTTGTTAGATACTGCTCCCAATACCATCCTCCCTACATGTTGTTAGACACTGCTCCCAATACCACCTTCCCACATGTTGTTAGACACTGCTCCCAATACCATCCTCCCCACATGTTGTTAGACACTGCTCCCAATACCATCCTCCCCACATGTTGTTAGACACTGCTCCCAATACCACCCTCCCCACATGTTGTTAGATACTGCTCCCAATACCACCCTCCCCCCATGTTGTTAGACACTGCTCCAAATACCATCCTCCCCACATGTTGTTAGACACTGCTCCCAATATCACCCACCACACATGTTGTTAGATATGCTTCCAATACCACCCTCAGCACATGTTGTTAGACACTGCTCCCAATACCATCCTCCCCACATGTAGTTAGACACTGCTCCCAATACCACCCTCCCCACATGTTGTTAGACACTGCTCCCAATACCATCCTCCCCACATGTTGTTAGACACTGCTCCCAATACCACCCTCCGCACATGTTGTTAGACCCTGCTCTCAATACCATCCTCCCCAAGTGTTGTTAGACGCTGCTCCCAATACCACCCTCCCCACATGTTGTTAGACCCTGCTCTCAATACCATCCTCCCCACATGTTGTTAGATACTGCTCCCAATACCATCCTCCCCACATGTTGTTAGACCCTGCTCTCAATACCATCCTCCCCACATGTTGTTAGACGCTGCTCCCAATACCACCCTCCCCACATGTTGTTAGACACTGCTCCCAATACCAACCTCCCCACATGTTGTTAGACCCTGCTCTCAATACCATCCTCCCCACATGTTGTTAGATACTGCTCCCAATACCATCCTCCCCACATGTTGTTAGACACTGCTCCCAATTCCATCCTCCCTACATGTTGTTAGACCCTGCTCCCAATACCACCCTGAGGACATGTTGTTAGACACCGCTCCCAATACCACCCTCCCCACATATTGTTAGACACTGCTCCCAATACCACGCTCCCCAAATGTTGTTAGACGCTGCTCCCAATACCATCCTCCCCACATGTTGTTAGACACTGCTCCCAATACCATCCTCACCACATGTTGTTAGACACTGCTCCCAATACCACACTCCCCACATGTTGTTAGACACTGCTCCCAATACCACACTCCCCACATGTTGTTAGACACTGCTCCCAATACCACCCTCCCCACATATTGTTAGACACTGCTCCCAATACCACGCTCCCCACATGTTATTAGACACTGCTCCCAATACCACCCTCCCCACATATTGTTAGACACTGCTCCCAATACCACGCTCCCCACATGTTATTAGACACTGCTCCCAATACCACCCTCCCCACATGTTGTTAGATACTGCTCCCAATACCACGCTCCCCACATGTTATTAGACACTGCTCCCAATACCACGCTCCCCACATGTTGTTAGACACTGCTCCCAATACCACCCTCCCCACATGTTGTTAGACACTGCTCCCAATACCATCCCAACCCACATGTTGTTAGACACTGCTCCCAATACCATCCTCCCCACATGTTTTTAGACACTGCTCCCAATACCATCCTCCCTACATGTTGTTAGACCCTGCTCCCAATACTATCCTCCCCACATGTTGTTAGATACTGCTCCCAATACCATCCACCCCACATGTTGTTAGATACTGCTCCCAATACCACCCTCCCCACATGTTGTTAGACACAGCTCCCAATACCATCCTCCCCACATGTTGTTAGACACTGCTCCCAATACCATCCTCCCCACATGTTGTTAGACACTGCTCCCAATACCATCCTCCACACATGTTGTTAGACACTGCTCCCAATACCATCCTCCCCACATGTTGTTAGACCCTGCTCCCAATACCATCCTCCCCACATGTTGTTAGATACTGCTCCCAATACCATCCTCCCCACATGTTGTTCGACACTGCTCCCAATACCACCCTCCCCACATGTTGTTAGACACTGCTCCCAATACCATCCTCCCCACATGTTGTTAGATACTGCTCCCAATTCCATCCTCCCTACATGTTGTTAGACCCTGCTCCCAATACCACCCTCCCCACATGTTGTTAGACACTGCTCCCAATACCACCTCCCCACATGTTGTTAGACACAGCTCCCAATACCATCCTCCCCACATGTTGTTAGACACTGCTCCCAATACCACCCTCCCCACATGTTGTTCGACCCTGCTCCCAATACCATCCTCCCCACATGTTGTTAGACACTGCTCCCAATACCATCCTCCCCACATGTTGTTAGACACTGCTCCCAATACCACCCTGACCACATGTTGTTAGACACCGCTCCCAATACCACCCTCCCCACATATTGTTAGACACTGCTCCCAATACCACGCTCCCCACATGTTATTAGACACTGCTCCCAATACCACCCTCCCCACATGTTGTTAGATACTGCTCCCAATACCATCCTCCCCACATGTTGTTAGACACTGCTCCCAATACCATCCTCCCCACATGTTATTAGACACTGCTCCCAATACCATCCTCCCCACATGTTGTTAGACACTGCTCCCAATACCACCCTCCCCACATGTTGTTAGACACTGCTCCCAATACCATCCTCCCCACATGTTGTTAGACACTGCTCCCAATACCATCCTCCCCACATGTTATTAGACACTGCTCCCAATACCATCCTCCCCACATGTTGTTAGACACTGCTCCCAATACCATCCTCCCCACATGTTGTTAGACACTGCTCCCAATACCACCCTCCCCACATGTTGTTAGACACTGCTCCCAATACCATCCTCCCCACATGTTGTTAGACACTGCTCCCAATACCATCCTCCCTACATGTTGTTAGACCATGCTCCCAATACCATCCTCCCCACATGTTGTTAGAAACTGCTCCCAATACCACCCTGACCACATGTTGTTAGACACTGCTCCCAATACCATCCTCCCCACATGTTGTTAGACACTGCTCCCAATACCATCCTCCCCACATGTTGTTAGACACTGCTCCCAATACCATCCTCCCCACATGTTGTTAGATACTGCTCCCAATACCATCCTCCCCACATGTTGTTAGACACTGCTCCCAATACCACCCTACCCACATGTTGTTAGATACTGCTCCCAATACCATCCTCCCCACATGTTGTTAGATAGTGCTCCCAATACCATCCTCCCCACATGTTGTTAGACACTGCTCCCAATACCACCCTCCCCACATGTTGTTAGACACTGCTCCCAATACCACCCTCCCCACATGTTGTTAGATACTGCTCCCAATACCACCCTCCCCACATGTTGTTAGACACTGCTCCCAATACCACCCTCCCCACATGTTGTTAGACACTGCTCCCAATACCACCCTCCCCACATGTTGTTAGACACTGCTCCCAATACCACCCTCCCCACATGTTGTTAGACCCTGCTCCCAATACCACGCTCCCCACATGTTGTTAGACACTGCTCCCAATACCACCCTCCCCACATGTTGTTAGACACTGCTCCCAATACCACCCTCCCCACATGTTTTTAGACACTGCTCCCAATACCATCCTCCCCACATGTTGTTAGACACTGCTCCCAATACCATCCTCCCCACATGTTGTTAGATACTGCTCCCAATACCACCCTCCCCACATGTTGTTAGACACTGCTCCCAATACCATCCTCCCCACATGTTGTTAGACACTGCTCCCAATACCACCCTCCCCACATGTTGTTCGACACAGCTCCCAATACCACCCTCCCCACATGTTGTTAGACACTGCTCCCAATACCATCCTCCCTACATGTTGTTAGACACTGCTCCCAATACCATCCTCCCCACATGTTGTTAGATACTGCTCCCAATACCATCCTCCCCACATGTTGTTCGACACTGCTCCCAATACCACCCTCCCCACATGTTGTTAGACACTGCTCCCAATACCATCCTCCCCACATGTTGTTAGATACTGCTCCCAATTCCATCCTCCCTACATGTTGTTAGACCCTGCTCCCAATACCACCCTCCCCACATGTTGTTAGACACTGCTCCCAATACCACCCTCCCCACATGTTGTTAGACACAGCTCCCAATACCATCCTCCCCACATGTTGTTAGACACTGCTCCCAATACCACCCTCCCCACATGTTGTTCGACCCTGCTCCCAATACCATCCTCCCCACATGTTGTTAGACACTGCTCCCAATACCATCCTCCCCACATGTTGTTAGACACTGCTCCCAATACCACCCTGACCACATGTTGTTAGACACCGCTCCCAATACCACCCTCCCCACATATTGTTAGACACTGCTCCCAATACCACGCTCCCCACATGTTATTAGACACTGCTCCCAATACCACCCTCCCCACATGTTGTTAGATACTGCTCCCAATACCATGCTCCCCACATGTTGTTAGACACTGCTCCCAATACCATCCTCCCCACATGTTATTAGACACTGCTCCCAATACCATCCTCCCCACATGTTGTTAGACACTGCTCCCAACACCACCCTCCCCACATGTTGTTAGACACTGCTCCCAATACCATCCTCCCCACATGTTGTTAGACACTGCTCCCAATACCACGCTCCCCACATGTTATTAGACACAGCTCCCAATACCATCCTCCCCACATGTTGTTAGACACTGCTCCCAATACCATCCTCCCCACATGTTGTTAGACACTGCTCCCAATACCACCCTCCCCACATGTTGTTAGATACTGCTCCCAATACCATCCTCCCCACATGTTGTTAGACACTGCTCCCAATACCATCCTCCCTACATGTTGTTAGACCATGCTCCCAATACCATCCTCCCCACATGTTGTTAGAAACTGCTCCCAATACCACCCTGACCACATGTTGTTAGACACTGCTCCCAATACCATCCTCCCCACATGTTGTTAGACACTGCTCCCAATACCATCCTCCCCACATGTTGTTAGACACTGCTCCCAATACCATCCTCCCCACATGTTGTTAGATACTGCTCCCAATACCATCCTCCCCACATGTTGTTAGACACTGCTCCCAATACCACCCTACCCACATGTTGTTAGATACTGCTCCCAATACCATCCTCCCCACATGTTGTTAGATAGTGCTCCCAATACCATCCTCCCCACATGTTGTTAGACACTGCTCCCAATACCACCCTCCCCACATGTTGTTAGACACTGCTCCCACTACCACCCTCCCCACATGTTGTTAGATACTGCTCCCAATACCACCCTCCCCACATGTTGTTAGACACTGCTCCCAATACCACCCTCCCCACATGTTGTTAGACACTGCTCCCAATACCACCCTCCCCACATGTTGTTAGACACTGCTCCCAATACCACCCTCCCCACATGTTGTTAGACCCTGCTCCCAATACCACGCTCCCCACATGTTGTTAGACACTGCTCCCAATACCACCCTCCCCACATGTTTTTAGACACTGCTCCCAATACCATCCTCCCCACATGTTGTTAGACACTGCTCCCAATACCATCCTCCCCACATGTTGTTAGACACTGCTCCCAATACCATCCTCCCCACATGTTGTTAGACACTGCTCCCAATACCACCCTCCCCACATGTTGTTCGACACTGCTCCCAATACCACCCTCCCCACATGTTGTTAGACACTGCTCCCAATACCATCCTCCCCACATGTTGTTAGACACTGCTCCCAATACGACCCTCCCCACATGTTGTTCGACACAGCTCCCAATAACACCCTCCCCACATGTTGTTAGACACTGCTCCCAATACCACCCTCCCCACATGTTGTTCGACACAGCTCCCAATACCACCCTCCCCACATGTTGTTAGACACTGCTCCCAATACCACCCTCCCCACATGTTGTTAGACACTGCTCCCAATACCATCCTCCCCACATGTGGTTAGACACTGCTCCCAATACCACCCTCCCCACATGTTGTTAGACACTGCTCCCAAAACCATCCTCCCCACATGTTGTTAGACACTGCTCCCAATACCATCCTCCCCACATGTTGTTAGACACTGCTCCCAATACCACCCTCCCCACATGTTGTTAGACACTGCTCCCAATACCACCCTGACCACATGTTGTTAGACACTGCTCCCAATACCACCCTCCCCACATGTTGTTAGACACTGCTCCCAATACCACCCTGACAACATGTTGTTAGACACTGCTCCCAATACCATCCTCCCCACATGTTGTTAGACACTGCTCCCAATACCACCCTCCCCACATGTTGTTAGACACTGCTACCAATACCACCCTCCCCACATGTTGTGAGATACTGCTCCCAATACCATCCTCCCCACATGTTGTTAGACACTGCTCCCAATACCACGCTCCCCACATGTTATTAGACACTGCTCCCAATACCACCCTCCCCACATGTTGTTAGACACTGCTCCCAATACCATCCTCCCCACATGTTTTTAGACACTGCTCCCAATACCACGCTCCCCACATGTTGTTAGACACTGCTCCCAATACCACGCTCCCCACATGTTGTTAGATACTGCTCCCAATACCACCCTCCCCACATGTTGTTAGACACTGCTCCCAATACCACCCTCCCCACATGTTGTTAGAAACTGCTCCCAATACCACCCTCCCCACATGTTGTTAGACACTGCTCCCAATACCACCCTCCCCACATGTTGTTAGACACTGCTCCCAATACCATCCCAACCCACATGTTGTTAGACACTGCTCCCAATACCATCCTCCCCACATGTTGTTAGACACTGCTCCCAATACCATCCTCCCTACATGTTGTTAGACCCTGCTCCCAATACCACCCTCCCCACATGTTGTTAGACACTGCTCCCAATACCACCCTCCCCACATGTTGTTAGACACTGCTCCCAATACCATCCTCCCCACATGTTGTTAGACACTGCTCCCAATACCATCCTCCCTGCATGTTGTTAGACCCTGCTCCCAATACCACGCTCCCCACATGTTGTTAGACACTGTTCCCAATACCATCCTCCCCACATGTTGTTAGATACTGCTCCTAATACCATCCTCCCCACATGTTGTTAGACACTGCTCCCAATACCATCCTCCCCACATGTTGTTAGACACTGCTCCCAAAACCATCCTCCCCACATGTTGTTAGATACTGCTCCCAATACCACCCTCCCCACATGTTGTTAGACACTGCTCCCAATACCATCCTCCCCACATGTTGTTAGACACTGCTCCCAATACCACCCTCCCCACATGTTGTTAGACACTGCTCCCAATACCACCCTCCCCACATGTTGTTAGACACTGCTCCCAATACCACACTCCCCACATGTTGTTAGACACTGCTCCCAATACCATCCTCCACACATGTTGTTAGATACTCCTCCCAATACCACCCTCCCCACATGTTGTTAGACACTGCTCCCAATACCATCCTCCCACATGTTGTTAGACACTGCTCCCAATACCATCCTCCCCACATGTTGTTAGATATGCTTCCAATACCACCCTCCCCACATGTTGTTAGACACTGCTCCCAATATCATCCTCCCCACATGTTGTTAGACACTGCTCCCAATACCACCCTCCCCACATGTTGTTAGATACCGCTCCCAATACCATCCTCCCCACATGTTGTTAGACCCTGCTCCCAATACCACCCTCCCCACATGTTGTTAGACACTGCTCCCAATACCATCCTCCCCACATGTTGTTAGACACTGCTCCCAATACCATCCTCCCCACATGTTGTTAGACACTGCTCTCAATACCACCCTCCCCTCATGTTGTTAGACACTGCTCCCAATACCATCCTCCCCACATGTTGTTAGACACTGCTCCCAATACCAACCTCCCCACATGTTGTTAGACACTGCACCCAATACCATCCTCCCCACATGTTGTTAGACACTGCTCCCAATACCACCCTCACCACATGTTGTTAGAAACTGCTCCCAATACCATCCTCCCCACATGTTGTTAGACACTGCTCCCAATACCATCCTCCCCACATGTTGTTAGACACTGCTCCCAATACCATCCTCCCCACATGTTGTTAGACACTGCTCCCAATACCATCCTCCCCACATGTTGTTAGATACTGCTCCCAATACCACCCTCCCCACATGTTGTTAGACACTGCTCCCAATACCACCCACCCCACATGTTGTTAGACACTGCTCCCAATACCATCCTCCACACATGTTGTTAGATACTCCTCCCAATACCACCCTCCCCACATGTTGTTAGACACTGCTCCCAATACCATCCTCCCACATGTTGTTAGACACTGCTCCCAATACCATCCTCCCCACATGTTGTTAGATATGCTTCCAATACCACCCTCCCCACATGTTGTTAGACACTGCTCCCAATACCACCCTCCCCACATGTTGTTAGATACTGCTCCCAATACCATCCTCCCCACATGTTGTTAGACCCTGCTCCCAATACCACCCTCCCCACATGTTGTTAGACACTGCTCCCAATACCACCCTCCCCACATGTTGTTAGACACTGCTCCCAATACCATCCTCCCCACATGTTGTTAGACACTGCTCCCAATACCACCCTCCCCACATGTTGTTAGACACTGTTCCCAATACCATCCTCCCCACATGTTGTTAGTTACTGCTCCCAATACCGTCCTCCCCACATGTTGTTAGACACTGCTACCAATACCACCCTCCCCACATGTAGTTAGACACTGCTCCCAATACCGTCCTCCCCACATGTTGTTAGACACTGCTCCCAATACCATCCTCCCCACATGTTGTTAGACACTGCTCCCAATACCACCCTCCCCACATGTTGTTAGACACTGCTCCCAATAACTCCCTCCCCACATGTTGTTAGACCCTGCTCCCAATACCATCCTCCCCACATGTTGTTAGACACTGCACCCAATACCACCCTCCCCACATGTTGTTAGACACTGCTCCCAATACCACCCTCCCCACATGTTGTTAGACACTGCTCCCAATACCATCCTCCCCACATGTTGTTAGACGCTGCTTCAAATACCATCCTCCCCACATGTTGTTAGACACTGCTCCCAATGCCACCCTCCCCACATGTTGTTAGACACTGCTCCCAGTACCACGCTCCCCACATGTTGTTAGACACTGCTCCCAATACCACGCTCCCCACATGTTCTTAGACACTGCTCCCAATACCATCCTCCCCACATGCTGTTAGACACTGCTCCCAATACCACCCTCCCCACATGTTGTTAGACAATGCTCCCAATACCACCCTGACCACATGTTATGCACTGCTACCCAATACCATCCTCCCCACATGTTGTTAGACACTGCTCCCAATACCACGCTCCCCACATGTTGTTAGATACTGCTCCCAATACCACCCTCGCCACATGTTGTTCGATACTGCTCCCAATACCACGCTCCCCACATGTTGTGAGACCCTGCTCCTCCAATACCACCACACCCCACAAACTCTCAAAGCTAAAAAGCCGCCATCCAAACATTGCTTGACTTCCAGCCATCCTAGATCACCAGCCTCCCACCGGTGTTCCTAGAACCTTATTCCCCAGTGCTTCAAGAACCATGAAAAACCTCCACCAATTGCTCTCAGACCCCGGCAACACATCTGAAAATTCTGGCAGACCCCATCTCAGTAAGGCTGGATCCTGCGTTGTTTGTTTTTACAATGCCGATGACAATTTACTTGTGACGTTTTCAAGCGGATCTTCTATGAACGCAACTGTCGGTAACGCCCGGGACCTTTAAGACCGGTTTCTGCTCTACGTGTAGTGACAGGGTCCGACCACCGGGTGCCGCTGTGGAGCAGCAGTGAACGCTGGGAGAGATTGACATTCCTCCTCTCCGCTCTTCGTCAACGCCATGCTGGATTGTCACTGTGCGAGAAAAGAACTGAAGAAAATCATCTGCCTTTATTTGTATATTTAATGTGCGTATTAACCTTTAAATTTGCCTCTCCAGGTAATAATAACGTTTACACTGTCTCTTGGTTAAGCTGTTACGTAGGGAAACTGGGCAGCCAAGTTGGTGCAGTGAGGTCCGACAAATAGCAATAGAACATAGAACATAGAACAGTACAGCACAGTACAGGCCCTTCGGCCCTCGATGTTGTGCCGAGCATTGTCCGAGACCAAGATCAAGCTATCACACTCCCTATCACTCTGGTGTGCTCCATGTGCTTATCCAATAACCGCTTGAAAGTTCCTAAAGTGTCCGACTCCACTATCACAGCAGGCAGTCCATTCCACACCCCAACCACTCTCTGAGTAAAGAATCTACCTCGGACATCCCTTCTATATCTCCCCCCATGCACCTTATAGTTATGCCCCCTTGTAACAGCTGCCTCTACCCGAGGAAATAGTCTCTGAACATCCACTCTATCTATCCCCCTCATCATCTTATAAACCTCTATTAAGTCGCCTCTCATCCTCCTCCGCTCTAAAGAGAAAAGCCCCAACTCCCTCAATCTTTCCTCATAAGACCTCCCCCCCAAACCAGGCAGCATCCTGGTAAATCTCCTTTGCACTCTTTCCAATGCTTCCACGTCCTTCCTATAGTGAGGTGACCAGAACTGCACACAATATTCCAAATGTGGTCTCACCAAGGTCCTGTACAGTTGCAGCATAACCTCACGGTTCTTAAACTCAAACCCTCTGTTAATAAACGCCAACACACCATAGGCCTTCTTTACTGCTCTATCCACTTGAATGGCAACCTTCAGAGATCTGTGGATATGAACCCCCAGATCCCTCTGCTCCTCCACGTTCCTCAGAACCCTGCCGTTGACCCTGTAATCCTTATTCACATTTGCCCTACCAAAATGAATCACCTCGCACTTATCAGGGTTAAATTCCATCTGCCATTTTTCGGCCCAGCTCTGCATCCTATCAATGTCTCTTTGCAGCCTACAACTGCCCTCCACCTCATCCACTACTCCACCAATCTTGGTGTCATCAGCAAATTTACTGATCCACCCTTCAGTCCCCTCCTCCAAGTCATTGATAAAAATCACAAACAGCAGAGGACCCAGCACCGACCCCTGTGGCACACCGCTGGTAACTGGTCTCCAGTCCGAAAATGTTCCATCCACCACCACCCTCTGCCTTCTATGAGATAGCCAGTTACTTATCCAATCGGCCAAATTTCCCTCTATCCCACAACTCCTTACTTTCTTCATGAGACGACCATGGGGAACCTTATCAAACGCCTTACTAAAATCCATGTATACGACATCAACTGCTCTACCTTCATCTACACACTTAGTTACCTCCTCAAAGAATTCAATCAAATTTGTTAGGCAAGACGAATCCGTGTTGACTATCCCTGATTAAGTTGCCCCTTTCCAAATGGTCATAAATCCTATCCCTCACGACCTTTTCCATGATCTTACCAACCACCAAAGTAAGACTAACCGGCCTATAATTACCAGGGTCATTCCTATTTCCTTTCTTGAAGAGAGGAACAACATTCGCCACTCTCCAGTCCTCTGGCACCATCCCCGTGGACAGTGAGGACCCAAAGATCAAAGCCAGAGGCTCTGCAATCTCCTCCCTTGCCTCCCAAAGAATCCTAGGATATATCCCATCTGGCCCAGGGGACTTATCGACCCTCAGGTTCTTCAAAATTGCTAAAACATCTTCCCTCAGAACATCTACCACCTCCAGCCTATCCACCTTTATCACACTCTCATCCTCAAGAACATGGCCCCTCTCCTCGGTGAACACTGACGAAAAGTATTCATTCATCACCTCTCCTATCTCTTCTGACTCCATGCACAAGTTCCCACTACTGTCCTTGACCGGCCCTACCCTCACCCTGGTCATTCTTTTATTTCTCACATAAGAGTAAAACGCCTTGGGGTTTTTCTTGATCCGACCCGCCAAGGACTTCTCATGCCCCCTCCTAGCTCTCCTAAGCTCTTTTTTTAGCTCATTCCTTGTTACCTCGCTACCTTGTACCCCTCAATCGACCCAACTGAACCTTGTTTTCTCATCCTTACATACGCTTCCTTTTTCCTCTTGACTAGACATTCAACCTCTTTTGTGAACCATGGTTCTCTCACTCGGCCATTTCCTCCCTGCCTGACAGGGACATACCTATCAAGGACACGCAGTAATTGCTCCATGAAAAAGCTCCACTTTTCGTTTGTGCCTTTCCCTGATAGTTTTTGTTCCCATCTTATACTCCCTAATTCTTGCCTAATCGCATCATAATTACCCCTCCCCCAATTATAAACTCTGTCCTGAGATGAATGACCAGTGAATCATTTGTAATGATGCTGTTTGAGGGATAACTATTAGCGAGGATACGGGAGAACTCCCCTGTTATTCTTCCAACAGTGTTCTGCAATCTATTACGCCTGCGTGTGTGGGCAGATGGGGCGGACCTTGTGTTAACATCTCATCTGGAAGTCCTCAGCTCCGACAGTGCAGCACTCCCCCAGTAATGCACTGGACTGTCAGCCTAGATTAATGTGCTCAAGTATTTGGAGTGGACTTTGAACCCACAACCTTCTGACTCAGAGCGAGAATGCTCCCACTGAGCCACAGCTGACACTGAATCTTCTCATTGCGTCCTTTACACTGTTTTCCCGAGGTTTCTGGGTCTCTTACATCAAAGTTACAGCGGGCGAGAGAGAGTACCTCCAGAAAATTCACCTCACTTGTTTTTAACTGTTTTGAATAATTCAGAGAATTGGGACAAAGTTACCGTGAATTTAGCATAAACAATAAGAAAAAACGATTTTCCATTTACTGGAGGTTCTTGGCAGCTAAACGCCCCAGGTCACCATTCTGCTCCTCACCAGTTGACCCACTGCACAGGGCCTGGAGAGACTTGAGATTGCCTCTCCCTATCAGGTGCCTCCTTGTTTCAGTGGAAACACTCAGACCGGCCGACAACATTCTTCTCAAATGAACTGATACTGTGATAAGGGAGGAGAGCCGGACTGGAGGGATTCAAACAGCGCAGTAGTTGGAGATGCTGTTTGGGTCAATGATGGGCTTTTGAGGAGGGGGTGAGGACAACAGGTGTGAAAGGGTCCGGAAGGTGCCTACGGAAATGGAACCATTGACAATGCCATTCAGCACCGGGAAAAGGGAGTGGAGTTGAGCGGTCGGGAATTTAATCTGCTGAAATCCATGGAGCAGAGGTGGGTCTTATGGATAAAATAAATGTAGATGAACTATGAGAGAGATATGTGGGAAACTGCGGAAAGACGGGGTCGGAGTGTACAGTGGATGAGAGTGGGCTGGAGACGCTAGCTGGGGATCGAAGGACAAGGAGAAAGCAATGAAGGCCGCTGCGAAGAAGTTCCATATCTTGTAGATAAGGAAATCATGAGCTGGTTGAGAGTTCTCGGGTTGTATTTGAAGAAGGTCGCCCACCGCATACCAATATGAACACAGTTTAAATGAACGATTCCCGTGTGGCGATCCGCCACCCGTGCTGTGTGAATGCGGGTCTTTCTCTCAGTTTTCTCCCCTTGTCTCCTGTTGGCGGTGCCACGTGCTGGGTCCGGTTCCCCAGCACCAGAGGAAGCCCCGCCCCCTCCCCGCGACCTCACCAAGGTCGCCATTCTTCATGTTTGGCTCGGGACAGTGAGAGTGGACAGACTATTCGCCCAGTAGAGCGGGGAGTCTGAGCTGAGACTGATCCTGTCTCCAGCCCATTCTCACACACGGGACCTTCCCAGCAGGCGGCTCCCTGGATACCGATCGGGAACAGGAACTTCCAGGACTTCTCCTGCCAAACGACCAGGGAGATTCTCGCTCAGTCTAACACCCATTCTGTCATTTCAGTTCAAATCTCCTAACTAAGCATTTAATGTGTATCAAAGCCGGAACTTATTGGTATGTGAGGCACAGTTCCTGCATAAACATAGCAAGTTTAAAAATATATATGTTCTGAATAATTCTGAAAGAAAATATCAGAAACTTGCAATGTGATTCCAATGTTCAGATCAGCATGTAGATATTCGGTGTTTTTTATTCATTCTCGGGACATGGGCGTCTCTGTCAATGCCAGCAATTATTGCCCATCCCTAGTTGCCCTTGAGAAGATGGCGCTGGGCTTTCTTGTTGAACTGCTACAGTAGATGTTGTGACGTTGCTCCCACGGTGCTGTTACGTATGGAGTTCTAAGATTTTGAACCAGAGATGAAGGGATTGCGCTATATGCCCATGTCAGGGTGGTGTGCCACTCGGCGGAAACTGGGAGGTGATGGTTTTCCCCTGCACCTGCTGTCCTTGTTCTTCTAGGTCGTAGAGTTAGCGACGTGCTTTCGAAGAGATCTTGGCGAGTTTCTGCAGTGCCTCCTGTAGATAGTGCACATTGCACCCACAGGGCGCCAGTGGTGGAAGGAGCGGACGTTTAAGCTGGTGAATGGGGGACCGTTCAAACGGTCTGCTTTGTCCTGGATAGGGTCGACCATCCTGACTGTTGTTGGAGCTGCACCTAATCAAGGAAGTGGAGAATATTCCATCACACTCCTCACATGTGCTTTGTTGAAAGACTTTGGGGAGCTGGAGTTGAGCCGCTCGCCGCAAGCTACCTAGCTTTTGACTTGATCTTGCAGTCACGGCATTTATAAGGCTGGTCCAGTGGAGTTTCCGGTAAATGATGAGCCTCAGGATGTTGATGGTGGGAGTCTCGACGATAGTAATACCATTTAATGCATACGGGAGGTGGTTATGCTCTCCTGTGTTGGAGATGTTCATTTCCTGGCAATTCTGTGGCATGAATGTCACTTGCCACTTATCAGCCAAAGCCTGGATGCTGTCCGGGTCTTGTTGCATGCGGGCATGGTCTGCTTCACAATCTGAGGAATTCCGATTGGATCTGTGCATGTGCAATCATCAGAAAACAGGCCCACTTCTGACCTTATGATGGAGGTAATGTCATTGATGAAGCAGCTGAAGATGTTTGGGCCGAGGACACTACCCTGCGGAACTCCTACAGCGATGTCCTTGAGCTGAGGTCATTACAACCCAACGACCACAACCATCCTCCTTTACACGCGGCAGGACTCCAGCAAACGGAGAGGTTTCCCCCTGATCCTCATTGACTTCTGTCTAACTACAGCTTCCTACATTACAACAGTGACCACACTTCAGAAGTACTTCATTGTAAAGCGCTTTGAGCCGTCCTGAGGTCGTGAACGGTACTTTGTAAATGCAAGTCTTTCTTTCTCTCCGTGGTGCCACATTCGGTCGAATGCACCCTTGAGATTAAGGACACTCTCTCTCACTCTAACTCTGGAATTCAACTCTTGTTTCAATGTTGGACCAAGGCTGTAATGACGACTGGAGCCGATCGGATCTGACGGAACCCAAACTGAGCCTAATTGAGTAAGTTTTGGTGAATAGTTACCATATGATAGCACTTTTGACGACTTCTGCCATCACTTTGTTGAAGAGTGGGAGTGGGCTGCTGCCGCAGTAATTAACCGGGATGGATGCTGTTGGTGGAAACGATATATTTTGGCAGTTTTGCACATTGTCGGGTAGATGGCAATGGCGTGACTTCTGAACATGTAGGAACATAGGAACAGGAGTAAACCATTCAGCCCCTCGAGCCTGGTCCAACATTCAGTTAGATCATGGGCGGTCTGTATCTTAGATCCATTTACCCGCCTTGTTTCCATATCCTATAATTGCATTACCTAACAAAAATCTTCAATTGAACCCCATCCTCAGTAGCCTTTTGAGGAGCGCGTTCCAGATTCACACTACCCTTTGTGTGAAGAAGTGTTTGCTGACGTCACCCCTCAACTGCCTGGCTCTAACTGTAAAGAACTGGCCCATTGTTCTGGACTCCCCCACCAGAGGAACTAGTTTCTCTCTAACTAGCCTATCAAATCCTTTAATCAGCTAAACATATAAATTTGACCACTCCTTTCGATTCTTTACCCAAGGGAATAAAAGCCCACTGTACACAATTTGTCCTCAATATTTAATCCTTTTGGCCCCGTATCATTCTGGTTAATCTCCGCTCCACCCCTCCAAGTCGAACATATCCTTCCTGAGGTGCGTTACCCAGAGCTGACCAGGCTCAGGTGTGCAATGGCCATCTCCTGTTGCAATGTTCTTATGTTCAGATGCTTGTAGTCCAGTGTTGTAGCTTCACCAGTTTGGCATCTCATTGTCAGGTGCGCATGGTGATGCTTTTCGACATGCTTTTCTACACTCTTCATTGAACCAGGATTGCTGACCAGACTTGATGGTGATGGAGGAGTCAGGCATATGCCGCGCCATGAGGTTACAGATTGTAGTGTAATAAAATTCTGCTGCTGGTGATGGACCACAGCGCCTCATGGATTCTCAGTTTTGAGCTTCTCGATCTGTTCTGAATCTTTCGCACTTAGTGCGGTCGTAGTGTCATACAAAACGATGGAGGGTGTCCTCAGTGTGATGACGGGTCTTGGTCTCCACAAGGAATGTGCGGTGGTCACTACTAGCAATGCCGCCATGGAGAGATGCAAATGCGACAGGTAGATTGGTAACGACGTGGTCAAGTATGTTCTTCCCTCGTGTTGGTTCTCTCACCACCTGGTGCAAGCCCAGTCTGACAGTTATGTCCTTCAGGACTCGGCCAGCTCGTTCAGGGGTGGTACTGACGAGCCACACTTGTTGATGGACATTGGAATCCCCCACCTATAGTATATTCTGTGCCTTTGCTATCATCAGTGCTTCTTCCAGTGCTGTTCAACATGGAGGAGTATTGATTCGTCAGCTGAGGGTGGGCGGTAGGTGGTAATCAGCAGGAGGTTTCCTGGCCCATATTTGAGCTGAAACCATGAGCTGCCACGAGGTACAACGTCAAGGTTGAGGACTCTCAGGGCCACACCCGCTTACTGTATACCACTATACCTCCATCTCTGATGGGTCTGTCCTACTGGTGGGACAGGACATACCCAAGGATGGTGATGGAGGCGTTTGGGATCTTGTCTGATGGGTATGATTTTGGGAATATGACTATCAAGCTATTGATGACCTAGTAAATGAGGCAGTTCTCTGAACTTTTGTCACCGGTCCCCAGATGTTAGTGAGGAGGAATGTGCAGGGTGGACCGGGCTGGGTGTGCCTTTTTTGTATCCGAATTCTACGCCTAGATCACAGACCAATGATCCACCCGGTTTTATTCTTTTGTTATTTTCTAGCTGTTTGATACAACTGCCTGGGTTGCTCGACCCCTTCAGCGGGCAGTTATGAGTCAACCACGTTGCTGTGGGATTGGAGTCACATATAGGCTAGACCGGGTAAGAACAATAGGTTTCCTTCCCTAATGGACATAACGCTTCCCTTTAACACTGTGTGACCTCCATTTTATCCATTCTATTGCATCAAAAATAAAGGTAAATCCGACTGCATTAACTTGTTTGTTCAATGATTGTAAGTAACATTAAGCTGATGTACCTGACATAAATGGTGATGTCACCTATCTTGTTTGTTCAATGACTGTAACTAACATTGATGGTGATGTTATCGAATTGTGTCTCTGGGGGGTTAACATTAGGTATAATAAGGGATCCTTTGAATGTCGAACATTGCGTGTGTGGGATCCCGAATAGACGTCGCTGCTTCTCACAGAAAATGCACTCCCCGCCCAGAGGCCTAGTATATGCCTTTTACTACACTGCCCTTGCAGCTATCGCTGTTCCAGGTAAAGTGTTGCAGTAAGTTATTTATTATCTAATTAAATGCTAGCCTTTATCTCAAGGGGGCTGGAATACTAAAGCTCTGCTTAGACCGCATCTGAAGAACTGCGGTCAGTTCTGGGCACCGCACCTCAGGAAGGATTTATTGGCCTTGGAGGGGGTGCAGCCCAGATTCACCAGAATCATACCCGGCTGAAAGGGTTAACTTATGAGAACAGGTTGCATAAACGTGGTTTGTATCCGGAGTATAGAAAAGTATTGGGTGTTTAAGACGATAAAATGATTTGTTAGGGGAGAAACAGATAATTTTTCCCTCTGGTGCAGACGTCCAGCAGAAGGGGGTATAATCTTAAAATTAAAGCAAGGCCGTTCAGTGTTGATGTCAGGAAGCACTTCTTCACAGAAAGGGTAGTGGAAATCTGGAACTGGCTTTCCCAAAAAGCTTTTGAGGCTAGGTCAATTGAAAATGTCAAAATTCAGATTGATAGATTTTTGTTAGGACAGGATATTCAGGGTCTCACTGTTCCAATGAAGCTCGAGGAACAGCAGCTCATCTTTCGATTAGGCACTTTACAGCCTTCCAGCCTCAACACTGAGTTCTGCAATTTCAGATCATAACCTTTGCCGCCATTTATCAGACAGCAGGTGCCGGTTCTGTCATTCCGCTTTTCACCTCTTCAAGACCCATCTTTTGTTCCTTTACTTGTCCCATTAACCAACGTCTTTTGCTATGCACCATTTACCCTTTAGCCATTAGATCTCTCCAGCCTTCCACCCTATCACAGACCATCCCTTTATGTTCTTTCTTCCTATCCCCACTTTCCCTGCCTCGGTACTTGCTTAAAACCTGTCACATCTGTAACATTTTCCAGTTCTGAGGAAGGGTCGTCGACCTGAAACATTAACTCTGGTTCTCTCTCGACAGATGCTGCCTGACCGGCTGAGTATTTCCAGCATTTTATGTTTTCATTTCAGATTTCCAGCATCCGCAGTATTTTGCTTTACTGAGGTTATTAAGGGATTTGGATCCGCGGCGGGTAAATGGAGTGCAGATACACATCAGCCATGATTTCATTGAATGGAGGAACAGACTGGAGCGGCTGAATGGCCTCCTCCTGTTCCTATGATCCTCATCTGTTCATCGGCTGTGAAACAAGCAGTGGACTCCAACAGGTGTAACATTGTGTAGAATGCAGAAACCCCGCCCATCTGTTCAAAGACAATCCCACTATTGAACTGAAGAGCCCCCGGATAATGTGAGTGGAAGATGGAGACGGTGAACGTGGTCCTCTCACCGCTTCAGAATTGAACACACCATGAAAACACAAAGGGACATCAAATAATAGACATGGCTGCAGGAATTAAAGTGAATTACTGTTTTTCATTCATTAACATTTTTAATAACGGCTTTAATAATGAATTCAATGAGTTACTTGGATTGCAGAATTATGTCGCTCCTGGCTGAATTTCTCAAATGTTTTAGTCACTAAATAACAACTGCTGAACTAATATAATAAGTGATGAAATTGTGATTTGGTTTTAAGGAATGAACTAATTGAAGGAAAGTTACAGATCTGCGCATTAATGATAATTCAGAACAATTAAGTAAGTGACAGGATTCATTAATAATCCATTTCTCAGGAACATGCATCCCGGGGTCCTGTTCCCATCCGTTCGGTTTCTCTCTCCCTGCTCTCCCCATCCGTTCGGTTTATATCTCCCTGCTCTTCCCATCCGTTCGGTTTCTCTCTCCCTGCTCTCCCCATCCGTTCGGTTTATATCTCCCTGCTCTCCCCATCCGTTCGGTTTCTCTCTCCCTGCTTCTCCCCATCCGTTCGGTTTCTCTCTCCCTGCTTCTCCCCATCCGTTCGGTTTCTCTTTCCCTGCTCTCCCCATCCGTTCGGTTTATCTCTCCCTGCTTCTCCCATCCGTTCGGTTTATCTCTCCCTGTTCTCCCCATCCGTTCGGTTTCTCTCTCCCTGCTCTCTCCATTTGTTCGGTTTCTCTCTCCCTGCTCTCCCCATCCGTTCGGTTTATCTCCCCCTGCTCTCCCCATCCGCTGGGTTTATCTCTCCCCGCTCTCCCCATCCGTTCGGTTGCTCTCTCCCTGCTCTCCCCATCCGTTCCGTTTATATCTCCCTGTTCTGCCCATCCGTTCGGTTTCTCTCTCGCTGCTCTCCACATCCGTTCGGTTTATCTCTCCCCGCTCTCCCCATCCGTTCGGTTTATCTCCCCCGCTCTCCCCATCCGGTCGGTTTATCTCCCCCCCGCTCTCCCCATCCGTTCGGTTTATCTCTCCCTGCTCTCTCCATCCGTTCGGTTTATCTCTCCCTGCTCTCCCCATCCGTTCGGTTTATCTCTCCCTGCTCTCCCCATCCGTTCGGTTTATCTCTCCCTGCTCTCCCCATCCGTTCGGTTTATCTCTCCCTGCTCTCCCCATCCGTTCGGTTTATCTCTCCCTGCTCTCCACATACGTTCGGTTTATCTCTCCCTGCTCTCCACATCCGTTCGGTTTATCTCCCCCCGCTCTCCCCATCCGTTCGGTTTATCTCTCCCTGCTCTCCCCATCCGTTCGGTTTATCTCTCCCTGCTCTCCACATACGTTCGGTTTATCTCTCCCTGCTCTCCCCATCCGTTCGGTTTATCTCTCCCTGCTCTCCCCATCCGTTCGGTTTATCTCTCCCTGCTCTCCACATACGTTTGGTTTATCTCTCCCTGCTTCTCCCATCCGTTCGGTTTATCTCTCTCCCTGCTCTCCACATCCGTTCGGTTTATCTCTCCCTGCTCTCCCCATCCGTTCGGTTTATCTCTCCCTGTCTCCCCATCCGTTCGGTTTATCTCTCCCTGCTCTCCCCATCCATTCGGTTTCTCTCTCCCTGCTCTCTCCATCCGTTCGGTTTATCTCTCCGTGCTCTCCCCATCCGTTCGGTTTATCTCTCCCTGCTCTCTCCATCCGTTCGGTTTATCTCTCCCTGCTCTCCCCATCCGTTCGGTTTATCTCTCCCTGCTTCTCCCATCCGTTCGGTTTATCTCTCCCTGTTCTCCCCATCCGTTCGGTTTCTCTCTCCCTGCTCTCTCCATTTGTTCGGTTTCTCTCTCCCTGCTCTCCCCATCTGTTCGGTTTATCTCCCCCTGCTCTCCCCATCCGCTGGGTTTATCTCTCCCCGCTCTCCCCATCCGTTCGGTTGCTCTCTCCCTGCTCTCCCCATCCGTTCCGTTTATATCTCCCTGTTCTCCCCATCCGTTCGGTTTCTCTCTCGCTGCTCTCCACATCCGTTCGGTTTATCTCTCCCCGCTCTCCCCATCCGTTCGGTTTATCTCCCCCCGCTCTCCCCATCCGGTCGGTTTATCTCCCCCCCGCTCTCCCCATCCGTTCGGTTTATCTCTCCCTGCTCTCTCCATCCGTTCGGTTTATCTCTCCCTGCTCTCCCCATCCGTTCGGTTTATCTCTCCCTGCTCTCCCCATCCGTTCGGTTTATCTCTCCCTGCTATCCCCATCCGTTCGGTTTATCTCTCCCTGCTCTCCCCATCCGTTCGGTTTATCTCTCCCTGCTCTCCACATACGTTCGGTTTATCTCTCCCTGCTCTCCCCATCCGTTCGGTTTATCTCCCCCCGCTCTCCCCATCCGTTCGGTTTATCTCTCCCTGCTCTCCCCATCCGTTCGGTTTATCTCTCCCTGCTCTCCCCATCCGTTCGGTTTATCTCTCCCTGCTCTCCCCATCCGTTCGGTTTATCTCTCCCTGCTCTCCCCATCCGTTCGGTTTATCTCTCCCTGCTCTCCACATACGTTTGGTTTATCTCTCCCTGCTTCTCCCATCCGTTCGGTTTATCTCTCTCCCTGCTCTCCACATCCGTTCGGTTTATCTCTCCCTGCTCTCCCCATCCGTTCGGTTTATCTCTCCCTGTCTCCCCATCCGTTCGGTTTATCTCTCCCTGCTCTCCCCATCCATTCGGTTTCTCTCTCCCTGCTCTCTCCATCCGTTCGGTTTATCTCTCCGTGCTCTCCCCATCCGTTCGGTTTATCTCTCCCTGCTCTCTCCATCCGTTCGGTTTATCTCTCCCTGCTCTCCCCATCCGTTCGGTTTATCTCTCCCTGCTCTCCCCATCCGTTCGGTTTATCTCTCCCTGCTCTCCCCAACCGTTTCGTTTATCTCTCCCTGCTCTCCACATACGTTCGGTTTAACTCTCCCTGCTTCTCCCATCCGTTCGGTTTATCTCTCCCTGCTCTCCCCATCCGTTCGGTTTATCTCTCTCCCTGCTCTCCCCATCCGTTCGGTTTATCTCTCCCTGCTCTCCACATCCGTTCGGTTTATCTCTCCCTGCTCTCCCCATCCGTTCGGTTTATCTCTCCCTGCTCTCTCCATCCGTTCGGTTTCTCTCTCCCTGCTCTCCCCATCCATTCAGTTTATCTCTCTCCCTGCTCTCCCCATCCGTTCAGTTTATCTCTCCCTGCTCTCTCCATCCGTTCGGTTTCTCTCTCCCTGCTCTCCCCATCCGTTCGGTTTCTCTCTCCCTGCTCCCCCCATCCGTTCGGTTTATCTCTCCCTGCTTCTCCCATCCGTTCTGTTTACTCTCCCTGCTCTCCCCATCCGTTCGGTTTATCTTTCCCTGCTCTCCCCATCCGTTCGCTTTCTCTCTCCCTGCTCTCCCCATCCGTTCGCGTTATCTCTCCCTGCTTCTCCCATCCGGTCGGTTTATCTTTCCCTGCTCTCCCCATCCGTTCGGTTTATCTCTCCCTGCTCTCCCCATCCGTTCGGTTTCTCTCTCCCTGCTCTCGACATCCGTTCGGTTTATCTCTCCCTGCTCTCCCCATGCGTTCGGTTTCTCTCTCCCTGCTCTCCCCATCCGTTCGGTTTACTCTCCCTGCTCTCCCCATCCGGTCGGTTTATCTCTCCCTGCTCTCCCCATCCGTTCGGTTTATCTCTCCCTGCTCTCCCCATCCGTTCGGTTTCTCTCTCCCTGCTCTCCCCATCCGTTCGGTTTATCTCTCCCTGCTCTCTCCATCCGTTCGGTTTATCTCTCCCTGCTCTCCCCATCCGTTCGGTTTCTCTCTCCCTGCTCTCCCCATCCGTTCGTTTTATCTCTCCCAGCCCTCCCCATCCGTTCGGTTTATCTCTCCCTGCTCTCTCCATCCGTTCGGTTTATTTCTCCCTGCTCTCCCCATCCGTTTGGTTTATCTCTCCCTGCTCTCTCCATTCGTTCGGTTTATCTCTCCCTGCTCTCTCCATGCGTTCGGTTTATCTCTCCCTGCTCTCCCCATCCGTTCAGTTTATTTCTCCCTGCTCTCCCCATCCGTTCAGTTTATCTCTCCCTGCTCTCCCCTTTCGTTCGGTTTATCTCTCCCTGCTTCTCCCATCCGTTCCGTTTCTCTCTCCCTGCTTCTCCCATCCGTTCGGTTTATCTCTCCCTGCTCTCCCCATCCGTTCGGTTTATCTCTCACTGCCCTCCCCATCCGTTCGGTTTATCTCTCCCTGCTTCTCCCATCCGTTCGGTTTCTCTCTCCCTGCTTCTCCCATCCGTTCGGTTTATCTCTCCCTGCTCTCCCCATCCGTTCGGTTTATCTCTCCCTGCTCTCCCCATCCGTTCGGTTTCTCTCTCCCTGCTCTCCCCATCAGTCGGTTTCTCTCTCCCTGCTCTCCCCATTCGTTCGGTTCAGCTCTCCCTGCTCTCCCCATCCGTTCAGTTTATCTCTCCCTGCTTCTCCCATCCGTTCGGTTTATCTCTCCCTGTTCTCCCCATCCGTTCGGTTTATCTCTCCCTGCTTCTCCCATCCGTTCGGTTTATCTCTCCCTGTTCTCCCCATCCGTTCGGTTTATCTCTCCCTGCTCTCTCCATCCGTTCGGTTTCTCTCTCCCTGCTCTCCCCATCTGTTCGGTTTATCTCTCCCTGCTCTCCCCATCCGTTCGGTTTATCTCTCCCTGCTCTCCCCATCAGTCGGTTTATCTCTCCCTGCTCTCCCCATCCGTTCGGTTTATCTCTCCCCACTCTCTCCATCCGTTCGGTTTATCTCTCCCTGCTCTACCAATCCGTTCGGTTTCTCTCTCCCTACTGCTCCCATCCGTTCGGTTTATCTCTCCCTATTTCTCCCATTCTTTCGGTTTATCTCTCCCTGCTTCTCCCATCCGTTCGGTTTATCTCTCCCTGCTCCCCCCATCCGTTCGGTTTCTCTCTCCCTGCTCTCCACATCCGTTCGGTTTATATCTCCCTGCTCTCCCCATCCGTTCGGTTTCTCTCTCCCTGCTCTCCCCATCAGTTCGGTTTATCTCTCCCTGCTCTCCCCATCCGTTCGGTTTATCTCCCCCTTCTCTCTTCATCCGTTCGGTTTCTCTCTCCCTGCTCTCCCCATCCGTTCGGTTTATCTCTCCCTGCTCTCTCCATCCTTCGTTTTCTCTCTCCCTGCTCTCCCCATCCGTTCGGTTTATCTCTCCCTGCTTCTCCCATCCGTTCGGTTTATCTCTCCCTGCTCTCCCCATCCGGTCGGTTTATCTCTCCCTGCTCTCCCCATCCGGTCGGTTTATCTCTCCCTGCTCTCCCCATCCGTTCGGTTTATCTCTCCCTGCTCTCCTTATCCGTTCGGTTTATCTCTCCCTGCTCCCCCCATCCGTTCGGGTTATCTCTCCCTGCTCTTCCCATCCGTTCGGTTTATCTCTCCCTGCTCTCCCCATCCGGTCGGTTTATCTCTCCCTGCTCTCCCCATCCGGTCGGTTTATCTCTCCCTGCTCTCCCCATCCGGTCGGTTTATCTCTCCCTGCTCTCCCCATCCGTTCGGTTTATCTTTCCTTGCTCTCCCCATCCGTTCGGTTTATCTCTCTGTCCTCTCCCCATCCGTTCGGTTTCTCTCTCCCTGCTCTCCCCATCCGTTCGGTTTCTCTCTCTCTGCTCTCCCAATCCGTTCGGTTTATCTCTCCCTGCTCTCCCCATCCGTTCGGTTTATCTCTCCCTGCTTCTCCCATCCGGTCGGTTTATCTCCCCCTGCTCTCTCCATCCGTTCGGTTTATCTCTCTCTGCTCTCCCAATCCGTTCGGTTTATCTCTCCCAGCTTCTCCCATCCGTTCGGTTTATCTCTCCCTCCTTCTCCCATCCGTTCGGTTTATCTCTCCCTGCTTCTCCCATCCGTTCGGTTTCTCTCTCCCTGTTTCTCCCATCCGTTCGGTTTATCTTTCCCTGCTCTCCCATCCGTTCGGTTTCTCTCTCTCTGCTCTCCAAATCCGTTCGGTTTATCTCTCCCTTCACTCCCCATCCGTTCGGTTTTTCTCTCCCTGTTTTTCCCATCCGTTCGGTTTCTCTCTCCCTGCTTCTCCCATCCGGTCGGTTTATCTCTCCCTGCTCTCGCCATCTGTTCGGTTTATCTTTCCCTGCTTTCCCCATCCGTTCGGTTTATCTCTCCCTGCTTCTCCCATCCGTTCGGTTTATCTCTCCCTGCTTCTCCCATCCGTTCGGTTTATCTCTCTCCCTGCTCTCCCCATCCGTTCGGTTTATCTCTCCCTGCCCTCCCCATCCGTTTGGTTTCTCTCTCCCTGCTCTCCCCATCCGTTCGGTTTCTCTCTCCCTGCTCTCCCCATCCGTTCGGTTTCTCTCTCCCTGCTCTCCCCATCCGTTCGGTTTCTCTCTCCCTGCTCTCTCCATCCGTTCAGTTTATCTCTCCCTGCTCCCGTCCGTTCAGTTGATGTCACTTCTCTCCCAGACCAGCTGCTCCGGGTTTCTCTGCTGCAAACTCCACTCACCCCGAACGCTCTTTCTGATCCTCGACGTTTCCAATTCTAACTCTTTCCTCCAGCGCAGTGCGCATGCTCAAACATCCGGACTGGCCCTTGGATTCATCCGTTAGATTCGAGACCCATTCCTGTCCACCTGATCACCCGGCTCACTTTTACTCCATCCTCCATGTGGAAATCCGAATGTAGTCCGGAAGTTTCCCTTCCCCGGTCTCACTGTTTCTCCGTTGCCGCCTCCCACTGACCCTGGATGTTCTGTGACGCGCCCTTCCATTGAATACCGTGTGTTTATTTCCAGCTGTGTGATCTTAGTTCAGTGAGTAGAACTCTGGCCTCTTAGTCCGAGAGTTATCAGTTTATCGTCCCACTCCAGGACCTTAGTCCATAGTCCAGGTTGACACTTGGGAGTACTGAGGGAGCGCTGGATTGTGGGACCAGTGGTTCTCCCGCGAGACGTTAAACCGATGTTCCTGTCAGGTGTTTAGGATGGAAGTTGCGGATTGTATTGGACTACTGAAGAAGGCTCGGCAGATCTCCTGCTGCTCTGGACAATATTCGTTTGTAAACCATTGCCGCCATTCCCAGACTACCTGGTTAATGGTCTCCCTGTTGTTTGTGGGGCCCGGCTCGTACAGGCTGTCTGCTGTGTCTGTCAAAGTGAAGCGGTTCTAATATATTTGAATCATAGAATGGTTACAGCATGGAAGAAGGCCATTCGGCCGGTCGAGCCCGTGCCAATTCTCAGCTAGTCCCACTCCCCTGCCCTTTCCCAGTAGCCCTGCAAAGTTCTTACCTTCAGATACTTATCCAATTCCCTTTTGAAAGCCGTGATTGAATCTGCCTTCACCACCCTTTCAGGTAGTGCATTTCAGATGTTAACCACTCGCTCTGTAAAAAAGTTTTTCTAACGTCGCCTTTGGTTCATTTGCCAATTTGTGTCCTCTGGTTCTCGACCCTTCTGCCAATGGGAACAGTTTATCTCTCTCTACTCTGTCTAGACCCCTCACGATTCTGAACACCTCTATCAAATCTCCTCTCAAATTTCTCTTCTCCAAAGAGAACAAACCTAGATTCTCCAGTCTCTCTATGTAACTGAAGTCTCTCATCTCTGGAATCATTTTCATCAATCTTTTCTGCACCCTCTCTAAGGCATTCACATCCTTCCTAAAGTAAAGTGCCCAGAATTGGATAGCACAATTATTGAGAGAGCTATCAGCAGGTCACATCAATACAAGGTTGCACAAATACGATAGCAAAATACTGCGGATGCTGGTCATCCGAAATAACAAAAGAAAACACTGGAAAAACTCAGCAGGCCAGGCAGCATCCATGAAGAGAGAAACAGAGTTAACGTTTCAGGTCGAAGACCTTTCGTCAGAACTGGAAAAAAGCAGGAAATGAAATAGATTGAAAGCAAGTATAATGCTGGGAAAAGGGGGAGGGGATGAAAGAACAAAAGGGGTGTTCAGTGGTAGGACAGAAAGCAGGAGAGATTAAGGTTGCACAAACTTTGCTTCATTGGTTGTAACATTCATTTTAAATTTGTTTTGATTTTTATCCTCTTTGTAACTGTGTAGATTGTATGGTTTCTAATTCATTATCTTAAATTTGTATGCATTACTTATTGATTTATTTTACTCATCATTACACAATCGGCTCTCTTAACTTATTTGACATTTCCATTTATTTTAATGGCTTTTGTTGCCTCATTAATTTAAATATTTTTCATTCATCCCAGGTCTCTGGTCTGTCTCAGTTCCACCTTGGATATTTATATCAGTGCCCATCACTTCAAGTATCAAATCGGGGACATAGGATAATAGGGACAGGAGCAGGCCATTAAGACCTTCGAGCCTGTCCCACCATTCAGTGTGATCATGTCTGATCTGTAGAAAATTTATAGAATTCCGGTTAATGTATTATGTCTGCTGAATCTATTCTTTAACTTCTCATCTCTCTCACTTACAGTTAATTTAGTGGCTATTGTGATCCTGTCCCGGGGAAGGTGCGGTCTCTCCAGATGTATCACTCGGTACCTGGTGTCCATGGTGACGATTGTGATCCTGTCCGGGGAAGGTGCGGTCTCTCCAGATGTATCACTCGGTACCTGGTGTCCATGGTGACGATTGTGATCCTGTCCCGGTGAAGGTGCGGTCTCTCCAGATGTATCACTCGGTACCTGGTATCCATGGTGACGATTGTGATCCTGTCCCGGGGAAGGTGCGGTCTCTCCAGATGTATCACGCGGTACCTGGTGTCCATGGTGACGATTGTGATCCTGTCCCGGGGAAGGTGCGGTCTCTCCAGATGTATCACGCGGTACCTGGTATCCATGGTGACGATTGTGATCCTGTCCCGGGGAAGGTGCGGTCACTCCAGATGTATAACGCGGTACCTGGTGTCCATGGTGACGATTGTGATCCTGTCCCGGGGAAGGTGCGGTCTCTCCAGATATATCACGCGCTACCTGGTGTCCATGGCAGTGACGGATCTCCTGCTCATTCTCACCGCTGTGATAGTAAACCGAATTCCGGGTATTTATTTTCCAGGTAGCTTCCTGTCCATTACTCCCGTCTGCAGTCTCAGCATTGCATTAATTCATACATCCAGAGACTGCTCTATTTGGTTAACAGTCACTTTCACCTTCGATCGATTTGTGGCGATTTGTTGGCAGAAGTTTAAAACAAAATATTGTACCGAGAAAACGGCGGCTGTTGTTATCGGAACGGTTTGTGCACTGGCATGTTTTAAAAGCGTCCCCTGGTATTTTATTCACGAGCCATCTTCATAATTAACAATTTCCCGTGGCATTGCAGGCAGAAGGATATCCGTTATACATCAATTGTATGGGCAGCATTTGACTGGTCTGATCGTCTTTTAACCCCTTGTCTCCCGTTCCTGCTGATTATTCTGCTCAATGCTCTGACCGTCAGATACATTCTAGCGGCCAGTAGAGCCCGCAGGAGACTCCGGGCCCACAGCAATGGGGAGAATCAGAGTGACCCAGAGATGGAGAGCCGGAGAAAATCCATCGTTTTACTCTTCGCCATCTCGGGCACTTTCATCCTGTTATGGATGCCGTATGTTGTACAGTTCTTATATGAGCGATTATCAAATGATGACAAAATCAAAGGCTTCAGTGACCCCAAATTTATTTTCAGGGAAAGTGCAAATATGCTTCAGCTGTTGAGCTGCTGCACAAACACGTTTATTTATGCGGTGACTCAGAGCAAATTCAGGGAAGAGTTTAATAATATGGTGCAATATCCGCGGAATCTAATAAGCAACTTGATTAAATAAAGAAAAAGCTTAAGTTCCAGCAATAAATATTAGAATTACTCTAGCCTGCTTTCCATTTGGAGAACAAATTAGTTAAATAATATCAAGAATAAATTCTAACCATAACTCTGCATGACATGAATAGCCCTAATCTGCCTTACAATTAGCAAACAACGAATTTCCACCGCTGGATATGGATTAATGTGAACTGGAAACATTTCTCCGTTTTGTGGTTTGTATCAAAACAAATCATCATCTGCATTAGAGTAAATATAACATTCAAACAGCAGAGTGAGGTTGCAGTAAGGGCTTGGTGAACTTACCGTACCTCAGACACAAACATCCCAATATACTGACAGGCGAACTTCCTGTACCAGAGACACAAACATCCCAATTTACTGAGAGCTGAATTTCCTGTACAAGAGACACGAACATATCAATTTACGGACAGGTAATCTTACTGTACCAGAGACACAAACATCCCAATTTACTGACAGGCGAACTTCCTGTACCAGAGACACAAACATCGCAATTAACTGACAGGTGATCTTACATTACCACAGACACAAACAACCCAATTTATTGATAGCTGACATTCCTGTACCAGAAACACAAACATCACAATTTACTGACAGCTGGCCTTCCTGTACCAGAGATATGAACATCACAATTTACTGACAGCTGGCCTTCCTGTACCAGAGATATAAACATCCCAATTTACTGACAGGTGACCTTCCTGTACCAGAAACACAAACATCACAATTTACTGACAGGTGATTCCTGTACCAGAGACACAGACAGCACAATTTACTGACAGGTGACCTTCCTGTACCAGAGACACAAACAGCACAATTTACTGACAGGTGACCCTCCTGCACCAGAGACACAAACATACCAATTGACTGACAGGTGATTCCTGTACAAGAGACACAAACATCCCATTTCACTGACAGGTGATTCCTGTACCGGAGACACAAACAGCACAATTTACTGCCAGGTGACCTTCCTCTACCAGAGACACAAACATCCCAATTGACTGACAGGTAATTCCTGTACCAGAGAGACAAACATCCCATTTCACTGACAGGTGATTCCTGTACCAGAGACACAAACAGCCCAATTTACTGATGGAAGACCTTCCTGTACCAGAGACACAAACATCCCAATTTACTGATGGAAGACCTTCCTGTACCAGAGACACAAAATCACAATTTACTGACAGGAGACCTTCCTGTACCAGGGAAACATACATCCCAATTTACTGACAGGAGACCTTGCGATACCAGAGACACAAACATCCCAATTTACTGGCAGGTAAACGTCCTGTCCCAGAGACTCAAACATCGCAATTTACTGACAGGGGATCTAACATTACCACAGACACAAACATACCAATTTACTAATAGATGACCTTCCTGTATCAGTGACACAAACATCCCAATTTACTGACAGGTGGCCTTCCTGTACCAGAGACACAAACATCACAATTTACTGACAGGTGGCCTTCCTGTACCAGAGACACAAACATCGCAATACACTGGCAGGTGACCTTTCTGTACCAGAGACACAAACATCCCAATTCAGTGACAGGTGACCTTCCTGTAGCAGAGACACAAACATCCCAATTCAGTGACAGGTGACCTTCCTGTACCAGAGACACAAACATCCCAAATCAGTGACAGGTGACCTTCCCGTACCAGAGACAAAAACATCCTAAATTAATGACAGGTGACCTTCCTGTACCAGCGACACAAATATCCCAATTTACTGACAGGTGACCTTACTGTAACAGAGACACAAACATCCCAATTTACTGACAGGTGATCTTACATTACCACAGACACAAATATCCCAATTTAATGACAGGTGACCTTCCTGTAACAGAGACACAAACATCCCAATTTACTGACAGGTGACCTTACTGTACCAGAGACACAAACATCCCAATTTACTGACAGGTGACCTTACTGTACCAGAGACAAAAACATTCCATTTTACTGACAGGTGACCTTCCTGTACATCAGACACAAATATCCAAATTTACTGACAGGAGTCCTTCCTGTACCACAGACATAAACATACCAACTTACTGACAGGTGACATTCCTGTACTTCAGACATTAACAACCCAACTTATTGATAGCTGACATTCCTGTTCCAGAGACTCAAAAATCACAATTTACTGGCAGATGACCTTCCTGTACCAGAGATATAAACATCCCAATTTACTGACAGGTTACCATCCTGTACCAGAGAGACCAACATCCCGATTTATTGATGGAAGACCTTCCTGTACAAGAGACACAAACATCCCAATTCACTGACAGGTGACCTGCATCTACCAGAGACACTAACATTCCAATTTACTGACAGGTGTCCTTCCTCTACCAGTGACACAAACATCCCAATTTACAGACAGATGACCTTCCTGTACCGGAGACACAAACATGCCAATTCAGTGACAGGTGACCTTTCTGTAGCAGAGACACAACATCCCAATTCAGTGACAGGTGACCTTCCTGTACCAGAGACACAAACATGACAATTCAGTGACAGGTGACCTTCCTGTACCAGAGACAAAAACATCCCTAATTACAGACAGGTGACCTTCCTGTACCAGAGACACAAATATCCCAATTTAATGACAGGTGACCTTCCTGTACCGGAGACACAAATATCCCAATTTAATGACAGGTGATCTTCCTGGACCAGAGACACAAACATCCCAATTTACTGACAGGAGACATTCCTGCAACAGAGACTCAAACATCCCAATTCGGTGACAGGTGGCATTCCTGCACCAGAGACACAAACATCCCAATTCAGTGAGAGGTGACCTTCCTGCACCAGAAAAAACAAACATCCCAATTCAGTGACAGGTGACCTTCCTGTGCCGGAGACACAAACATCCCAATTCACAGACAGGTGACCTTCCTGTACCAGAGACACAAACAAGCCAATTCAGTGACAGGTGACCTTCCTGTAGCAGAGACACAACATCCCAATTCACAGACAGGTGACCTTTCTGTAGCAGAGACACAAACATGCCAATTCAGTGACAGGTGACCTTTCTGTAGCAGAGACACAAACATCCCAATTCAGTGACAGGTGACCTTCCTGTACCAGAGACACAAACATGACAATTCAGTGACAGGTGACCTTCCTGTACCGGGGACACAAACAGCCCAATTCACAGACAGGTGACCTTCCCGTACCAAGACACAAACATACCAATTCAGTGACAGGTGACCTTCCTGTAGCAGAGACACAAACATCACAATTTACTGACAGGTGACCTTCCTGTACCAGAGACACAAACATCCAAATTTAGTGATGGAAGACCTTCCTCTACCAGAGACTCAAACATCCCAATTCAGTGACTGGTGACCTTACTCTACCAGAGACTCAAACATCCCAATTCAGTGACAGGTGACCTTCCAGTACCAGAGACACAAACATCCCAATTTACTGACAGGTGACCTTACAGTGCCAGAGACAAAAACATCCCTAATTACAGACAGGTGACCTTCCTGTACCAGAGACACAAACATCCCAATTTAGCGACAGGTGACCTTCCTGTACCAGAGACACAAACATCCCAATTTAGTGACAGGTGATCTTCCTGTACCAGAGGCACAAACATCCCAATTTACTGACTGGTGGCATTCCTGTACCAGAGACACAAACATCCCAATTTACTTACAGGTGACCTTACTGTACCAGAGACAAAAACATCCCTAATTACAGTCAGGTGACCTTCCTGTACCAGAGACACAAACATCCCAATTTACTGATGGAAGACATTCCTGTACCAGAGACACAAACATCCCAATTCAGTGGCAGGTGACATTACTGCACCAGAGACACAAATATCCCAATTTAATGACAGGTGACCTTCCTGTAACAGAGACACAAACATCCCAATTTACTGTCAGGTGACCTTTCTGTACCAGAGACACAAACATCCCAATTTACTGACAGGTGACCTTCCTGTACATCAGACAAAAATATCCAAATTTACTGACAGGAGTCCTTCCTGTACCACATACATAAACATACCAACTTACTGGCAGGTGACATTCCTGTACTTCAGACATTAACAACCCAATTTATTGATAGCTGACATTCCTGTTCCAGAGACTCAAAAGTCACAATTTACTGACAGATGACCTTCCTGCACCAGAGATATAAACATCCCAATTTACTGACTGGTTACCTTCCTGTACCAGAGAGACCATCATCCCGATTTACTGATGGAAGACCTTCCTGTACAAGAGACACAAACATCCCAATTCACTGACAGGTGACCTGCCTCTACCAGAGACACCAACATTCCAATTTACTGATAGGTGTCCTTCCTCTACCAGAGACACAAACATCCCAATTTACAGACAGGTGACCTTCCTGTACCGGGGACACAAACATCCCAATTTACTGACAGGTGACCTTCCTGTACCAGAGACACAAACATCCCAATTTACTGACAGGTGATTCCTGTACCAGAAACACAAACATCCCAATTTACTGACAGGTGTACTTCCTGGACCAGAGACACAAATATCCCAATTCAGTGACTGGAGACCTTCCTGTACCAGAGAAACACACATCCCAATTTACTGACAGGTGACCTTCCTGTACCAGAGACTCAAACATCCCAATTTACTGACAGGTGGCATTCCTGCACCAGAGACACAAACATCCCAATTCAGTGACAGGTGACCTTCCTGTACCAGAGACACAAACATCCCAAATCAGTGACAGGTGACCTTCCCGTACCAGAGACAAAAACATCCTAAATTAATGACAGGTGACCTTCCTGTACCAGCGACACAAATATCCCAATTTAATGACAGGTGACCTTCCTGTAACAGAGACACAAACATCCCAATTTACTGACAGGTGACCTTACATTACCACAGACACAAATATCCCAATTTAATGACAGGTGACCTTCCTGTAACAGAGACACAAACATCCCAATTTACTGACAGGTAACCTTACTGTACCAGAGACAAAAACATTCCATTTTACTGACAGGTGACCTTCCTGTACATCAGACACAAATATCCAAATTTACTGACAGGAGTCCTTCCTGTACCACAGACATAAACATACCAACTTACTGACAGGTGACATTCCTGTACTTCAGACATTAACAACCCAACTTATTGATAGCTGACATTCCTGTTCCAGAGACTCAAAAATCACAATTTACTGGCAGATGACCTTCCTGTACCAGAGATATAAACATCCCAATTTACTGACAGGTTACCATCCTGTACCAGAGAGACCAACATCCCGATTTATTGATGGAAGACCTTCCTGTACAAGAGACACAAACATCCCAATTCACTGACAGGTGACCTGCATCTACCAGAGACACTAACATTCCAATTTACTGACAGGTGTCCTTCCTCTACCAGTGACACAAACATCCCAATTTACAGACAGATGACCTTCCTGTACCGGAGACACAAACATGCCAATTCAGTGACAGGTGACCTTTCTGTAGCAGAGACACAACATCCCAATTCAGTGACAGGTGAACTTCCTGTACCAGAGACACAAACATGACAATTCAGTGACAGGTGACCTTCCTGTACCAGAGACAAAAACATCCCTAATTACAGACAGGTGACCTTCCTGTACCAGAGACACAAATATCCCAATTTAATGACAGGTGACCTTCCTGTACCGGAGACACAAATATCCCAATTTAATGACAGGTGATCTTCCTGGACCAGAGACACAAACATCCCAATTTACTGACAGGAGACATTCCTGCAACAGAGACTCAAACATCCCAATTCGGTGACAGGTGGCATTCCTGCACCAGAGACACAAACATCCCAATTCAGTGAGAGGTGACCTTCCTGCACCAGAAAAAACAAACATCCCAATTCAGTGACAGGTGACCTTCCTGTGCCGGAGACACAAACATCCCAATTCACAGACAGGTGACCTTCCTGTACCAGAGACACAAACAAGCCAATTCAGTGACAGGTGACCTTCCTGTAGCAGAGACACAACATCCCAATTCACAGACAGGTGACCTTTCTGTAGCAGAGACACAAACATGCCAATTCAGTGACAGGTGACCTTTCTGTAGCAGAGACACAAACATCCCAATTCAGTGACAGGTGACCTTCCTGTACCAGAGACACAAACATGACAATTCAGTGACAGGTGACCTATCTGTACCGGGGACACAAACAGCCCAATTCACAGACAGGTGACCTTCCCGTACCAAGACACAAACATACCAATTCAGTGACAGGTGACCTTCCTGTAGCAGAGACACAAACATCACAATTTACTGACAGGTGACCTTCCTGTACCAGAGACACAAACATCCAAATTTAGTGATGGAAGACCTTCCTCTACCAGAGACTCAAACATCCCAATTCAGTGACTGGTGACCTTACTCTACCAGAGACTCAAACATCCCAATTCAGTGACAGGTGACCTTCCAGTACCAGAGACACAAACATCCCAATTTACTGACAGGTGACCTTACAGTGTCAGAGACAAAAACATCCCTAATTACAGACAGGTGAGCTTCCTGTACCAGAGACCCAAATATCCCAATTTAATGACAGGTGACCTTCCTGTACCAGAGACACAAACATCCCAATTTAGCGACAGGTGATCTTCCTGTACCAGAGGCACAAACATCCCAATTTACTGACTGGTGGCATTCCTGTACCAGAGACACAAACATCCCAATTTACTTACAGGTGACCTTACTGTACCAGAGACAAAAACATCCCTAATTACAGTCAGGTGACCTTCCTGTACCAGAGACACAAACATCCCAATTTACTGATGGAAGACATTCCTGTACCAGAGACACAAACATCCCAATTCAGTGGCAGGTGACATTACTGCACCAGAGACACAAATATCCCAATTTAATGACAGGTGACCTTCCTGTAACAGAGACACAAACATCCCAATTTACTGTCAGGTGACCTTTCTGTACCAGAGACACAAACATCCCAATTTACTGACAGGTGACCTTCCTGTACATCAGACAAAAATATCCAAATTTACTGACAGGAGTCCTTCCTGTACCACATACATAAACATACCAACTTACTGGCAGGTGACATTCCTGTACTTCAGACATTAACAACCCAATTTATTGATAGCTGACATTCCTGTTCCAGAGACTCAAAAGTCACAATTTACTGACAGATGACCTTCCTGCACCAGAGATATAAACATCCCAATTTACTGACTGGTTACCTTCCTGTACCAGAGAGACCATCATCCCGATTTACTGATGGAAGACCTTCCTGTACAAGAGACACAAACATCCCAATTCACTGACAGGTGACCTGCCTCTACCAGAGACACCAACATTCCAATTTACTGATAGGTGTCCTTCCTCTACCAGAGACACAAACATCCCAATTTACAGACAGGTGACCTTCCTGTACCGGAGACACAAACATCCCAATTTACTGACAGGTGACCTTCCTGTACCAGAGACACAAACATCCCAATTTACTGACAGGTGATTCCTGTACCAGAAACACAAACATCCCAATTTACTGACAGGTGTACTTCCTGGACCAGAGACACAAATATCCCAATTCAGTGACTGGAGACCTTCCTGTACCAGAGAAACACACATCCCAATTTACTGACAGGTGACCTTCCTGTACCAGAGACTCAAACATCCCAATTTACTGACAGGTGGCATTCCTGCACCAGAGACACAAACATCCCAATTCAGTGACAGGTGACCTTCCTGCACCAGAAAAACAAACATCCCAATTCAGTGACAGGTGACCTTCCTGTGCCGGAGACACAAACATCCCTATTCACAGACAGGTGACCTTCCTGTACCAGAGACACAAACATGCCAATTCAGTGACAGGTGACCTTCCTGTAGCAGAGACACAACATCCCAATTCAGTGACAGGTGACCTTCCTCTACCAGAGACACAAACATGACAATTCAGTGACAGGTGACCTTCCTGTACCAGAGACAAAAACATCCCTAATTACAGACAGGTGACCTTCCTGTACCAGAGACACAAATATCCCAATTTAATGACAGGTGACCTTCCTGTACCAGAGACTCAAACATCCCAATTTACTGACAGGTGGCATTCCTGTACCAGAGACACAAACATCCCAATTCAGTGACAGGTGACCTTCCTGCACCAGAAAAACAAACATCCCAATTCAGTGACAGGTGACCTTCCTGTGCCGGAGACACAAACATCCCTATTCACAGACAGGTGACCTTCCTGTACCAGAGACACAAACATCCCAATTCACAGACAGGTGACCTTCCTGTAGCAGAGACACAACATCCCAATTCAGTGACAGGTGACCTTCCTCTACCAGAGACACAAACATGACAATTCAGTGACAGGTGACCTTCCTGTACCAGAGACAAAAACATCCCTAATTACAGACAGGTGACCTTCCTGTACCAGAGACACAAATATCCCAATTTAATGACAGGTGACCTTCCTGTACCGGAGACACAAATATCCCAATTTAATGACAGGTGATCTTCCTGTACCAGAGACACAAACATCCCAATTTACTGACAGGAGACATTCCTGCAACAGAGACTCAAACATCCCAATTCGGTGACAGGTGACCTTCCTGTACCGGGGACAAAAACAGCCCAATTCACAGACAGGTGACCTTCCTGTACCAAGACACAAACATACCAATTCAGTGACAGGTGACCTTCCTGTAGCAGAGACACAAACATCACAATTTACTGACAGGTGACCTTCCTGTACCAGAGACACAAACATCCAAATTTAGTGATGGAAGACCTTCCTCTACCAGAGACTCAAACATCCCAATTCAGTGACAGGTGACCTTACTCTACCAGAGACTCAAACATCCCAATTCAGTGACAGGTGACCTTACAGTGCCAGAGACAAAAACATCCCTAATTACAGACAGGTGACCTTCCTGTACCAGAGACGCAAATATCCCAATTTAATGACAGGTGACCTTCCTGTACCAGAGACACAAATATCCCAATTTAGTGACAGGTGATCTTCCTGTACCAGAGGCACAAACATCCCAATTTACTGACTGGTGGCATTCCTGTACCAGAGACACAAACATCCCAATTTACTGACAGGTGACCTTACTGTACCAGAGACAAAAACATCCCTAATTACAGACAGGTGACCTTCCTGTACCAGAGACACAAACATCCCAATTTACTGATGGAAGACATTCCTGTACCAGAGACACAAACATTCCAAATTACTGACAGGAGACATTACTGCACCAGAGACAAAAACATCCCAATTTACTGACAGGTGAACTTCCTGGACCAGAGACACAAACATCCCAATTCAGTGGCAGGTGACATTACTGCACCAGAGACACAAAATCCCAATTTACTAACAGGTGAACTTCCTGGACGAGAGACACAAACATCGCAATACAGTGACTGGAGACCTTCCTGTACCAGAGAAACACACATCCCAATTTACTGACAGGTGACCTTCCTGTACCAGAGACTCAAACATCCCAATTTACTGACAGGTGGCATTCCTGCACCAGAGCCACAAACATCCCAATTTACTGACAGGTGACATTCCTGTACCAGAGAGTCAAACATCCCAATTCAGTGACAGGTGGCATTCCTGCACCAGAGACACAAACATCCCAATTCAGTGACAGGTGACCTTCCTGTGCCGGAGACACAAACATCACAATTCACAGACAGGTGACCTCCTGTACCAGAGACACAAACATGCCAATTCAGTGACAGGTGACCTTCCTGTAGCAGAGACACAACATCCCAATTCACAGACAGGTGACCTTCCTGTACCAGATACACAAACATGCCAATTCAGTGACAGGTGACCTTCCTGTAGCAGAGACAGAACATCCCAATTCAGTGACAGGTGACCTTCCTGTACCAGAGACACAAATATCCCAATTTAATGACAGGTGACCTTCCTGTACCAGAGACACAAATATCCCAAGTTAATGATAGGTGATCTTCCTGTACCAGAGGCACAAACATCCCAATTTACTGACTGGTGGCATTCCTGGACCAGAGACACAAACATCCCAATTTACTGACAGGTGATTTTACTCTATAAGAGACAAAAACATCCCTAATTACAGACAGGTGATCTTCCTGTACCAGAGACACAAACACCCCAATTTACTGGCAGGTGACATTTCTGTACCAGAGACACAAACATCCCAATTTACTGACAGGTGACCTTCCTGTACCAGAGACACAAACTTCCCTAATTACAGACAGTTGACCTTACCGTACCAAAGACAAAAACATCTCTAATTACAGACAGGTGACCTTCCTCTACAAGAGACAAAAACATCCCAATTTACTGACAGGTGAGGTTCCTGCATCAGAGACACAAACATCCCAATTTACTGACAGGAGACCTTCCTGCACCAGAGAAACACACATCACAATTTACTGACAGGAGACCTTTCAGTACGAGAGACACAAACATCCCCATTTACTGGCAGGTTACCTGCCTGTACCAAAGACACAAACAACCCAATTTTCTGACAGATGAACGTCCTGCACCAGAGACTCAAACATCGCAATTTACTGACAGGTGATCTAACATTACCACGGACACAAACATTCCAATTTACTAATGGATGACCTTCCTGTAACAGAGACACAAACATCCCAATTTACTGACAGGTGGCATTCCTGCACGAGAGACAAAAGCATCCCAATTTACTGATGGAAGACCTTCCTGTACCAGAGACACAAATATCCCAATTCAGTGACAGGTGACCTTCCTGTACCAGAGACACAAACATCCTAATTTCCTGACAGGTGATTCCCGTACCAGAGAAAAAAACTTCCCAATTTACTGACAGGTGAACTTCCTGGACCAGAGACACAAACATCCCAATTCAGTGACAGGTGACCTTCCTGTACCAGAGACACAAACATCCCCTTTCAGTGACAGGTGACCTTCCTCTACCAGAGACACAAACATCCCAATTTACTGACAGGTGATTCCTGTACCAGAGACTCAAACATCCCAATTCAGTAACAGGTGACCTTCCTGCACTAGAGACACAAAATCACAATTTACTGACAGGTGATCCTCCTGTACCAGGGAAACACACATTCCAATTTACTGACCTGTGACCTTGCTGGACAAGAGGCACAGACATCCCGATTATCTGGCAGGTGACCTTCCTGTACCAGAGGCTCAAACATCCCAAATTTACTGACAGGTGGCATTCCTGCACCAGAGACACAAACATCCCAATTCAGTGACAGGTGTCCTTCCTGTACCGGAGACACAAACATCCCAATTCACAGACAGGTGACCTTCCTGTACCAGAGACACAAACATCACTAATTACAGGCAGGTGACCTTCCTGTACAAGAGACACAAATATCCCAATTTAATGACAGGTGACCTTCCTGTACCAGAGACACAAATATCCCAATTTAATGACAGGTGATTTTCCTGTACCAGAGACACAAACATCCCAATTTACTGACAGGTGACCTTACTGAAACGGAGACAAAAAATCCCTAATTACAGACAGGTGACCTTCCTGTACCAGAGATACAAACATCCCAATTTACTGATGGAAGACATTCCTGTACCAGAGACACAAACATCCCAATTCAGTGGCAGGTGACATTACTGCACCAGAGACACAAATATCCCAATTTAATGACAGGTGACCTTCCTGTAACAGAGACACAAACATCCCAATTTACTGACAGGTGACCTTTCTGTACCAGAGACACAAACATCCCAATTTACTGACAGGTGACCTTCCTGTACATCAGACAAAAATATCCAAATTTACTGACAGGAGTCCTTCCTGTACCACAGACATAAACATACGAACTTACTGGCAGGTGACATTCCTGTACTTCAGACATTAACAACCCAATTTATTGATAGCTGACATTCCTGTTCCAGAGACTCAAAAGTCACAATTTACTGACAGATGACCTTCCTGCACCAGAGATATAAACATCCCAATTTACTGACTGGTTACCTTCCTGTACCAGAGAGACCATCATCCCGATTTACTGATGGAAGACCTTCCTGTACAAGAGACACAAACATCCCAATTCACTGACAGGTGACCTGCCTCTACCAGAGACACCAACATTCCAATTTACTGATAGGTGTCCTTCCTCTACCAGAGACACAAACATCCCAATTTACAGACAGGTGACCTTCCTGTACCGGGGACACAAACATCCCAATTTACTGACAGGTGACCTTCCTGTACCAGAGACACAAACATCCCAATTTACTGACAGGTGATTCCTGTACCAGAAACACAAACATCCCAATTTACTGACAGGTGAGCTTCCTGGACCAGAGACACAAACAACCCAATTCAGTGAGAGGTGACATTACTGCACCAGAGACACAAAATCCCAATTTACTAACAGGTGTACTTCCTGGACCAGAGACACAAATATCCCAATTCAGTGACTGGAGACCTTCCTGTACCAGAGAAACACACATCCCAATTTACTGACAGGTGACCTTCCTGTACCAGAGACTCAAACATCCCAATTTACTGACAGGTGGCATTCCTGTACCAGAGACACAAACATCCCAATTCAGTGACAGGTGACCTTCCTGCACCAGAAAAACAAACATCCCAATTCAGTGACAGGTGACCTTCCTGTGCCGGAGACACAAACATCCCTATTCACAGACAGGTGACCTTCCTGTACCAGAGACACAAACATCCCAATTCACAGACAGGTGACCTTCCTGTAGCAGAGACACAACATCCCAATTCAGTGACAGGTGACCTTCCTCTACCAGAGACACAAACATGACAATTCAGTGACAGGTGACCTTCCTGTACCAGAGACAAAAACATCCCTAATTACAGACAGGTGACCTTCCTGTACCAGAGACACAAATATCCCAATTTAATGACAGGTGACCTTCCTGTACCGGAGACACAAATATCCCAATTTAATGACAGGTGATCTTCCTGTACCAGAGACACAAACATCCCAATTTACTGACAGGAGACATTCCTGCAACAGAGACTCAAACATCCCAATTCGGTGACAGGTGACCTTCCTGTACCGGGGACAAAAACAGCCCAATTCACAGACAGGTGACCTTCCTGTACCAAGACACAAACATACCAATTCAGTGACAGGTGACCTTCCTGTAGCAGAGACACAAACATCACAATTTACTGACAGGTGACCTTCCTGTACCAGAGACACAAACATCCAAATTTAGTGATGGAAGACCTTCCTCTACCAGAGACTCAAACATCCCAATTCAGTGACAGGTGACCATACTCTACCAGAGACTCAAACATCCCAATTCAGTGACAGGTGACCTTACAGTGCCAGAGACAAAAACATCCCTAATTACAGACAGGTGACCTTCCTGTACCAGAGACGCAAATATCCCAATTTAATGACAGGTGACCTTCCTGTACCAGAGACACAAATATCCCAATTTAGTGACAGGTGATCTTCCTGTACCAGAGGCACAAACATCCCAATTTACTGACTGGTGGCATTCCTGTACCAGAGACACAAACATACCAATTTACTGACAGGTGACCTTACTGTACCAGAGACAAAAACATCCCTAATTACAGACAGGTGACCTTCCTGTACCAGAGACACAAACATCCCAATTTACTGATGGAAGACATTCCTGTACCAGAGACACAAACATTCCAAATTACTGACAGGAGACATTACTGCACCAGAGACAAAAACATCCCAATTTACTGACAGGTGAACTTCCTGGACCAGAGACACAATCATCCCAATTCAGTGGCAGGTGACATTACTGCACCAGAGACACAAAATCCCAATTTACTAACAGGTGAACTTCCTGGACGAGAGACACAAACATCCCAATACAGTGACTGGAGACCTTCCTGTACCAGAGAAACACACATCCCAATTTACTGACAGGTGACCTTCCTGTACCAGAGACTCAAACATCCCAATTTACTGACAGGTGGCATTCCTGCACCAGAGCCACAAACATCCCAATTTACTGACAGGTGACATTCCTGTACCAGAGAGTCAAACATCCCAATTCAGTGACAGGTGGCATTCCTGCACCAGAGACACAAACATCCCAATTCAGTGACAGGTGACCTTCCTGTGCCGGAGACACAAACATCACAATTCGCAGACAGGTGATCTTCCTGTACCAGAGACACAAACATGCCAATTCAGTGACAGGTGACCTTACAGTGCCAGAGACAAAAACATCCCTAATTACAGACAGGTGACCTTCCTGTACCAGAGACGCAAATATCCCAATTTAATGACAGGTGACCTTCCTGTACCAGAGACACAAATATCCCAATTTAGTGACAGGTGATCTTCCTGTACCAGAGGCACAAACATCCCAATTTACTGACTGGTGGCATTCCTGTACCAGAGACACAAACATCCCAATTTACTGACAGGTGACCTTACTGTACCAGAGACAAAAACATCCCTAATTACAGACAGGTGACCTTCCTGTACCAGAGACACAAACATCCCAATTTACTGATGGAAGACATTCCTGTACCAGAGACACAAACATTCCAAATTACTGACAGGAGACATTACTGCACCAGAGACAAAAACATCCCAATTTACTGACAGGTGAACTTCCTGGACCAGAGACACAAACATCCCAATTCAGTGGCAGGTGACTTTACTGCACCAGAGACACAAACATCCAATTTACTGACAGGTGAACTTCTGTTACAGAGACACAAACATCCCAATTACGTGACTGGTGACCTTCCTGTACCAGAGAACACACATCCCAATTTACTGACAGGTGACCTTCCTGTACCAGAGACACAAACATCCAATTTACTGACAGGTGGCATTCCTGTACCAGAGCCACAAACATCCCAATTTACTGACAGGTGAACATTCCTGTACCAGAGAGTCAAACATCCCAATTCAGTGACAGTTGGCATCCTGCACCAGAGACACAAACATCCCAATTTCAGTGACAGGTGACCTTCCTGTGCCGGAGACACAAACATGCCAATTCATGACTGGTGACCTTCCTGTAGCAGAGACACAACATCCCAATTCACAGACAGGTGACCTTCCTGTACCAGAGACACAAACATGCCAATTCAGTGACAGGTGACCTTCCTGTAGCAGAGACAAACATCCCAATTCAGTGACAGGTGACCTTCCTGTACCAGAGACACAAATATCCCAATTTAATGACAGGTGACCTTCCTGTACCAGAGACACAAATATCCCAAGTTAATGATAGGTGATCTTCCTGTACCAGAGGCACAAACATCCCAATTTACTGACTGGTGGCATTCCTGGACCAGAGACACAAACATCCCAATTTACTGACAGGTGATTTTACTCTATAAGAGACAAAAACATCCCTAATTACAGACAGGTGATCTTCCTGTACCAGAGACACAAACACCCCAATTTACTGGCAGGTGACATTTCTGTACCAGAGACACAAACATCCCAATTTACTGACAGGTGACCTTCCTGTAGCAGAGACACAAACTTCCCTAATTACAGACAGGTGACCTTACCGTACCAAAGACAAAAACATCCCTAATTACAGACAGGTGACCTTCCTCTACAAGAGACAAAAACATCCCAATTTACTGACAGGTGAGGTTCCTGCATCAGAGACACAAACATCCCAATTTACTGACAGGAGACCTTCCTGCACCAGAGAAACACACATCACAATTTACTGACAGGAGACCTTTCAGTACGAGAGACACAAACATCCCCATTTACTGGCAGGTTACCTGCCTGTACCAAAGACACAAACAACCCAATTTTCTGACAGATGAACGTCCTGCACCAGAGACTCAAACATCGCAATTTACTGACAGGTGATCTAACATTACCACGGACACAAACATTCCAATTTACTAATGGATGACCTTCCTGTAACAGAGACACAAACATCCCAATTTACTGACAGGTGGCATTCCTGCACGAGAGACAAAAGCATCCCAATTTACTGATGGAAGACCTTCCTGTACCAGAGACACAAATATCCCAATTCAGTGACAGGTGACCTTCCTGTACCAGAGACACAAACATCCTAATTTCCTGACAGGTGATTCCCGTACCAGAGAAAAAAACTTCCCAATTTACTGACAGGTGAACTTCCTGGACCAGAGACACAAACATCCCAATTCAGTGACAGGTGACCTTCCTGTACCAGAGACACAAACATCCAATTTACTGACAGGTGACCTTCCTGTACCAGAGACACAAACATCCCAATTTACTGACAGGTGACCTTCCTGTACCAGAGACACAAACATCCCAATTTACTGACAGGTGACCTTCCTGTACCAGAGACACAAACATCCCAATTTACTGACAGGTGACCTTCCTGTACCAGAGACACAAAATCCCAATTTACTGACAGGTGACCTTCCTGTACCAGGGACACAACATCCAATTTACTGACAGGTGACCTTCCTGTACCAGAGACACAAACATCCCAATTACTGACAGGTGACCTTCCTGTACCAGAGACACAAACATCCCAATTTACTGACAGGTGACCTTCCTGTACAGAGACACAAACATCCAATTTCATGACAGGTGACCTTCCTGTACCAGAGACACAAACATCCCAATTACTGACAGGTGACCTTCCTGTACCAGAGACACAAACATCACAATTACTGACAGGTGACCTTCCTGTACCAGAGACACAAATATCCCAATTTAATGACAGGTGACCTTCCTGTACCAGAGACACAAATATCCCAATTTAATGACAGGTGATTTTCCTGTACCAGAGACACAAACATCCCAATTTACTGACAGGTGACCTTACTGAAACGGAGACAAAAACATCCCTAATTACAGACAGGTGACCTTCCTGTACCAGAGATACAAACATCCCAATTTACTGACAGGTGACCTTCCTGTACCAGAGACACAAACAGCACAATTTACTGACAATGACCCTCCTGCACCAGAGACACAAACATACCAATTGACTGACAGGTGATTCCTGTACAAGAGACACAAACATCCCATTTCACTGACAGGTGATTCCTGTACCAGAGACACAAACAGCACAATTTACTGACAGGTGACCTTCCTCTACCAGAGACACAAAGATCCCAATTAACTGACAGGTAATTCCTGTACCAGAGACACAAACATCCCATTTCACTGACAGGTGATTCCTGTACCAGAGACACAAACAGCCCAATTTACTGATGGAAGACCTTCCTGTACCAGAGACACAAACATCCCAATTTACTGATGGAAGACCTTCCTGTACCAGAGACACAAAATCACAATTTACTGACAGGAGACCTTCCTGTACCAGGGAAACACACATCCCAATTTACTGACAGGAGACCTTGCTATACCAGAGACACAAACATCCCAATTTACTGGCAGGTAAACGTCCTGTCCCAGAGACTCAAACATCGCAATTTACTGACAGGTGATCTAACATTACCACAGACACAAACATACCAATTTACTAATAGATGACCTTCCTGTATCAGTGACACAAACATCCCAATCTACTGACAGGTGACCTTCCTGTACCAGAGACACAAACATCACAATTTACTGACAGGTGGCCTTCCTGTACCAGAGACACAAACATCGCAATGCACTGGCAGGTGACCTTCCTGTACCAGAGACACAAACATCCCAATTCAGTGACAGGTGACCTTCCTGTACCAGAGACACAAACATCCCAAATCAGTGACAGGTGACCTTCCCGTACCAGAGACAAAAACATCCTAAATTAATGACAGGTGACCTTCCTGTAACAGAGACACAAACATCCCAATTTAATGACAGGTGACCTTCCTGTACCAGAGACTCAAACATCCCAATTTACTGACTGGTGATCTTCCTGTACCAGAGACTCAAACATCCCAATTTACTGACAGCTGACCTTCCTGTACCAGAGACTCAAACATCCCAATTTACTGACAGGTGGCATTCCTGCACCAGAGACACAAACATCCCAATTCAGTGACAGGTGACCTTCCTGCACCAGAAAAACAAACATCCCAATTCAGTGACAGGTGACCTTCCTGTGCCGGAGACACAAACATCCCAATTCACAGACAGGTGACCTTCCTGTACCAGAGACACAAACATGCCAATTCAGTGACAGGTGACCTTCCTGTAGCAGAGACACAAACATGCCAATTCAGTGACAGGTGACCTTTCTGTAGCAGAGACACAACATCCCAATTCAGTGACAGGTGACCTTCCTGTACCAGAGACACAAACATGACAATTCAGTGACAGGTGACCTTCCTGTACCAGAGACAAAAACATCCCTAATTACAGACAGGTGACCTTCCTGTACCAGAGACACAAATATCCCAATTTAATGACAGGTGACCTTCCTGTACCGGAGACACAAATATCCCAATTTAATGACAGGTGATCTTCCTGGACCGGAGACACAAACATCCCAATTTTCTGACAGGAGACATTCCTGCAACAGAGACTCAAACATCCCAATTCGGTGACAGGTGGCATTCCTGCACCAGAGACACAAACATCCCAATTCAGTGAGAGGTGACCTTCCTGCACCAGAAAAAACAAACATCCCAATTCAGTGACAGGTGACCTTCCTGTGCCGGAGACACAAACATCCCAATTCACAGACAGATGACCTTCCTGTACCAGAGACACAAACAAGCCAATTCAGTGACATGTGACCTTCCTGTAGCAGAGACACAACATCCCAATTCACAGACAGGTGACCTTTCTGTAGCAGAGACACAAACATGCCAATTCAGTGACAGGTGACCTTTCTGTAGCAGAGACACAAACATCCCAATTCAGTGACAGGTGACCTTCCTGTACCAGAGACACAAACATGACAATTCAGTGACAGGTGACCTTCCTGTACCGGGGACACAAACAGCCCAATTCACAGACAGGTGACCTTCCCGTACCAAGACACAAACATACCAATCCAGTGACAGGTGACCTTCCTGTAGCAGAGACACAAACATCACAATTTACTGACAGGTGACCTTCCTGTACCAGAGACACAAATATCGAAATTTAGTGATGGAAGACCTTCCTCTACCAGAGACTCAAACATCCCAATTCAGTGACTGGTGACCTTACTCTACCAGAGACTCAAACATCCCAATTCAGTGACAGGTGACCTTCCAGTACCAGAGACACAAACATCCCAATTTACTGACAGGTGACCTTACAGTGCCAGAGACAAAAACATCCCTAATTACAGACAGGTGAGCTTCCTGTACCAGAGACCCAAATATCCCAATTTAATGACAGGTGACCTTCCTGTACCAGAGACACAAATATCCCAATTTAGCGACAGGTGATCTTCCTGTACCAGAGGCACAAACATCCCAATTTACTGACTGGTGGCATTCCTGTACCAGAGACACAAACATCCCAATTTACTGACAGGTGACCTTACTGTACCAGAGACAAAAACATCCCTAATTACAGTCAGGTGACCTTCCTGTACCAGAGACACAAACATCCCAATTTACTGATGGAAGACATTCCTGTACCAGAGACACAAACATCCCAATTCAGTGGCAGGTGACATTACTGCACCAGAGACACAAATAGCCCAATTTAATGACAGGTGACCTTCCTGTAACAGAGACACAAACATCCCAATTTACTGACAGGTGACCTTTCTGTACCAGAGACACAAACATCCCAATTTACTGACAGGTGACCTTCCTGTACATCAGACAAAAATATCCAAATTTACTGACAGGAGTCCTTCCTGTACCACATACATAAACATACCAACTTACTGGCAGGTGACATTCCTGTACTTCAGACATTAACAACCCAATTTATTGATAGCTGACATTCCTGTTCCAGAGACTCAAAAGTCACAATTTACTGACAGATGACCTTCCTGCACCAGAGATATAAACATCCCAATTTACTGACTGGTTACCTTCCTGTACCAGAGAGACCATCATCCCGATTTACTGATGGAAGACCTTCCTGTACAAGAGACACAAACATCCCAATTCACTGACAGGTGACCTGCCTCTACCAGAGACACCAACATTCCAATTTACTGATAGGTGTCCTTCCTCTACCAGAGACACAAACATCCCAATTTACAGACAGGTGACCTTCCTGTACCGGGGACACAAACATCCCAATTTACTGACAGGTGACCTTCCTGTACCAGAGACACAAACATCCCAATTTACTGACAGGTGATTCCTGTACCAGAAACACAAACATCCCAATTTACTGACAGGTGAGCTTCCTGGACCAGAGACACAAACAACCCAATTCAGTGACAGGTGACATTACTGCACCAGAGACACAAAATCCCAATTTACTAACAGGTGTACTTCCTGGACCAGAGACACAAATATCCCAATTCAGTGACTGGAGACCTTCCTGTACCAGAGAAACACACATCCCAATTTACTGACAGGTGACCTTCCTGTACCAGAGACTCAAACATCCCAATTTACTGACAGGTGGCATTCCTGCACCAGAGACACAAACATCCCAATTCAGTGACAGGTGACCTTCCTGCACCAGAAAAACAATCATCCCAATTCAGTGACAGGTGACCTTCCTGTGCCGGAGACACAAACATCCCAATTCACAGACAGGTGACCTTCCTGTACCAGAGACACAAACATGCCAATTCAGTGACAGGTGACCTTCCTCTACCAGAGACACAAACATGACAATTCAGTGACAGGTGACCTTCCTGTACCAGAGACAGAAACATCCCTAATTACATACAGGTGACCTTCCTGTACCAGAGATACAAATATCCCAATTTAATGACAGGTGACCTTCCTGTACCGGGGACACAAATATCCCAATTTAATGACAGGTGATCTTCCTGTACCAGAGACACAAACATCCCAATTTACTGACAGGAGACATCCCTGCAACAGAGACTCAAACATCCCAATTCGGTGACAGGTGACCCTGCTGTACCGGGGACACAAACAGCCCAATTCACAGACAGGTGACCTTCCTGTACAAAGACACAATCATACCAATTCAGTGACAGGTGACCTTCCTGTAGTAGAGACACAAACATCACAATTTACTGACAGGTGACCTTCCTGTACCAGAGACACAAACATCCAAATTTAGTGATGGAAGACCTTCCTCTACCAGAGACTCAAACAACCCAATTCAGTGACAGGTGACCTTACAGTGCCAGAGACAAAAACATCCCTAATTACAGACAGGTGACCTTCCTGTACCAGAGACGCAAATATCCCAATTTAATGACAGGTGACCTTCCTTTACCAGAGACACAAATATCCCAATTTAGTGACAGGTGATCTTCCAGTACCAGAGACACAAACATCCCAATTTACTGACAGGTGACCTTACTGTACCAGAGACAAAAACATCCCTAATTACAGACAGGTGACCTTCCTGTACCAGAGACACAAACATTCCAATTTACTGATGGAAGACATTCCTGTACCAGAGACACAAACATTCCAAATTACTGACAGGAGACATTACTGCACCAGAGACAAAAACATCCCAATTTACTGACAGGTGAACTTCCTGGACCAGAGACACAAACATCCCAATTCAGTGGCAGGTGACATTACTGCACCAGAGACACAAAATCCCAATTTACTAACAAGTGAACTTCCTGGACGAGAGACACAAACATCCCAATACAGTGACTGGAGACCTTCCTGTACCAGAGAAACACACATCCCAATTTACTGACAGGTGACCTTCCTGTACCAGAGACTCAAACATCCCAATTTACTGACAGGTGGCATTCCTGCACCAGAGCCACAAACATCCCAATTTACTGACAGGTGACCTTCCTGTACCAGAGACTCAAACATCCCAATTTACTGACAGGTGGCATTCCTGCACCAGAGACACAAACATCCCAATTTACTGACAGGTGACATTCCTGTACCAGAGACTCAAACATCCCAATTCAGTGACAGGTGACCTTCCTGTACCAGAGACACAAACATCCCAATTTACTGTCAGGTGACCTTACTGTGCCAGAGACAAAAACATCCCTAATTACAGACAGGTGACCTTCCTGTACCAGAGATCCAAATATCCCAATTTAATGACAGGTGAGCTTCCTGTACCAGAGACACAAATATCCCAATTTAATGACAGGTGATCTTCCTGTCCAAGAGACACAAACATCCCAATTAACTCATGGAAGACATTCCTGTAACAGGGACACAAACATTCCAAATTACTGACAGGAGACATTACTGCACCAGAGACAAAAACATCCCAATTTACTGACAGGTGAACTTCCTGGACCAGAGACACAAACAACCCAATTCAGTGACAGGTGACATTACTGCACCAGAGACACAAAATCCCAATTTACTAACAGGTGTACTTCCTGGACCAGAGACACAAACATCCCAATTCAGTGACTGGAAACCTTCCTGTACCAGAAAAACAGACATCCCAATTTACTGACAGGTGACCTTACTGTACCAGAGACTCAAACATCCCAATTTACTGACAGGTGGCATTCCTGCACCAGAGACACAAACATCCCAATTTACTGACAGGTGACATTCCTGTACCAGAGACTCAAACATCCCAATTCAGTGACAGGTGACCTTCCTGTACCAGAGACAAAAACCTCCCGAATTACAGACAGGTGATCTTCCTGTACCGGAGACGCAAACACCCCAATTTACTGGCAGGTGACATTTCTGTACCAGAGACACAAACATCCCAATTTACTGACAGGTGACCTTCCTGTACCAGAGACAAAAACTTCCCTAATTACAGACAGGTGAACTTACCGTACCAAAGACAAAAACATCCCTAATTACAGACAGGAATCCTTCCTCTACAAGAGACAAAAACATCCCAATTTAATGACAGGTGATCTTCCTGTCCAAGAGACACAAACATCCCAATTAACTCATGGAAGACATTCCTATAACAGGGACACAAACATTCCAAATTACTGACAGGAGACATTACTGCACCAGAGACAAAAACATCCCAATTTACTGACAGGTGAACTTCCTGGACCAGAGACTCAAACATCCCAATTTACTGACAGGTGGCATTCCTGCACCAGAGACACAAACATCCCAATTTACTGACAGGTGACCTTCCTGTACCAGAGACTCAAACATCCCAATTTACTGACAGGTGGCATTCCTGCACCAGAGACACAAACATCCCAATTTACTGACAGGTGACATTCCTGTACCAGAGACTCAAACATCCCAATTCAGTGACAGGTGACCTTCCTGCACCAGAAAAACAAACATCCCAATTCAGTGACAGGTGACCTTACCGTACCAAAGACAAAAACATCCCTAATTACAGACAGGTGACCTTCCTCTACAAGAGACAAAAACATCCCAATTTACTGACAGGAGACCTTCCTGCACCAGAGAAACACACATTTCAATTTACTGACAGGAGACCTTTCAGTACGAGAGACACAAACATCCCCATTTACTGGCAGGTTACCTGCCTGTACCAAAGACACAAACAACCCAATTTTCTGACAGATGAACGTCCTGTACCAGAGACTCAAACATCGCAATTTACTGACAGGTGATCTAACATTACCACGGACACAAACAATCCAATTTACTAATGGATGACCTTCCTGTAACAGAGACACAAACATCCCAATTTACTGACAGGTGGCATTCCTGCACGAGAGACAAAAGCATCCCAATTTACTGATGGAAGACCTTCCTGTACCAGAGACACAAATATCCCAATTCAGTGACAAGTGACCTTCCTGTACCAGAGACACAAACATCCTAATTTCCTGACAGGTGATTCCCGTAACAGAGAAAAAAACATCTCAAAATAATGACAGGTGACCTTCCTGTACCAGAGACACAAACATCCCAATTTTTTGACAGGTGACCTTCCTGTACCAGAGACAAAAACTTCCCAATTTACTGACAGGTGAACTTCCTGGACCAGAGACACAAACATCCCAATTCAGTGACAGGTGACCTTCCTGTACCAGAGACACAAACATCCCCATTCAGTGACAGGTGACCTTCCTCTACCAGAGACACAAACATCCCAATTTACTGACAGGTGACCTTCCTGTACCAGAGACTCAAACATCCCAATTTACTGACAGGTGGCATTCCTGCACCAGAGACACAAACATCCCAATTTACTGACAGGTGACATTCCTGTACCAGAGACTCAAACATCCTAATTCAGTAACAGGTGACCTTCCTGCACTAGAGACACAAAATCACAATTTACTGACAGGTGATCCTCCTGTACCAGGGAAACACACATTCCAATTTACTGACAGGTGAACTTGCTGGACAAGAGGCACAGACATCCCGATTATCTGGCAGGTGACCTTCCTGTACCAGAGGCTCAAACATCCCAATTTACTGACAGGTGGCATTCCTGCACCAGAGACACAAACATCCCAATTCAGTGACAAGTGTCCTTCCTGTACCGGAGACACAAACATCCCAATTCACAGACAGGTGACCTTCCTGTACCAGAGACACAAACATCACTAATTACAGGCAGGTGACCTTCCTGTACCAGAGACACAAATATCCCAATTTAATGACAGGTGACCTTCCTGTACCAGAGACACAAATATCCCAATTTAATGACAGGTGACCTTCCTGTACCAGAGACACAAATATCCCAATTTAATGACAGGTGATTTTCCTGTACCAGAGACACAAACATCCCAATTTACTGACAGGTGACCTTACTGAAACGGAGAGAAAAAAATCCCTAATTACAGACAGGTGACCTTCCTGTACCAGAGATACAAACATCCCAATTTACTGACAGGTGACCTTCCTGTACCAGAGACACAAACATCCTAATTTACTGACAGGTGACCTTCCTGTACCAGAGACACAATCATCGCAAATTTACTGACAGGTGACCTTGCAGTACGAGAGACATAAACATCCCAATTTACTGACAGGTGAGGTTCCTGCATCAGAGACACAAACAATCCAATTTACTGACAGGAGACCTTCCTGTACCAGAGAAACACACATCCCAATTTACGGACAGGTGACCTTGCAGTACGAGAGACACAAACATCTCGATTTACTGGCAGGTTACCTGCCTGTAGAATAGACTCAAACATCGCAATTTACTGACAGGTGATCTAACATTACCACAGACACAAACATTCCAATTTACTACTGGATGACCTTCCTGTAACAGAGACACAAACATCCTAATTTACTGACTGGTGGCATTCCTGCACGAGAGACAAAAACATCCCAATTTACTGATGGAAGACCTTCCTGTACCAGAGACTCAAACATCCCAATTCAGTGACAGGTGACCTTCCTGTACCAGAGACACAAACATCCCAAATTACTGACAGGTGACCTTCCTGTACCAGAGGCACAAACATGCCAATTTACTGACAGGTGACCCGACTGTACCAGAGACAAAAACATCCCTAATTACAGACAGGTGACCTTCCTGTACCAGAGACTCAAACTTCCAAATTCAGTGACAGGTGACCTTCCTGTACCAGAGACACAAACATCCCAATTTCCTGACAGGTGAATCCTGTACCAGAGAAAAAAACCATCTCAAATTAATGACAGGTGACCTTCCTGTACCAGAGCCACAAACATCCCAATTTACTGACAGGAGACCTTCCTGTACCAGAGGCACAAACATGCCAATTTACTGACAGGTGACCTACCTGTACCAGAGACAAAAACATCCTAATTTACTGACAGGTGACCTTCCTGTACATCAGACACAAACATCCCAAATTACTGACAGGTGACCTTCCTGTACATCAGACACAAATATCCAAATTTACTGACAGGATTCCTTCCTGTACCACAGACATAAACATGCCAACTTACTGACAGGTGACATTCCTGTACTTCAGACATTAACAACCCAATTTATTGATAGCTGACATTCCTGTTCCAGAGACCCAAACATCACAATTTACTGACAGATGACCTTCCTGCACCAGAGATATAAAGATCCCATTTTACTGACAAGTTATCTTCCTGTACCAGAGAGACCAACATCCTGATTTACTGATGGAAGACCTTCCTGTACAAGAGACACAAACATCCCAATTCACTGACAGGTGACCTGCCTCTACCAGAGACACAAACATCCCAATTTACTGACAGGTGACCTTCCTCTACCAGAGACATAAACATCCCAATTTACTGACAGGTGATTCCTGTACCAGAGACAAAAACATCCCAATTTACTGACAGGTGATGCTCCTGTACCAGAGAAACACACATCCCAATTTACTGACAGGTGACCTTGCTGTACCAGAGACACAATCATCCCGATTTACTGGCAGGTGACCTTCCTGTACCAGAGACAAAACATCCCAATTTACTGACAGGTGACCTTCCTGTACCAGAGACACAAACATCCCAATTTACTGACAGGTGGCATTCCTGCACCAGAGACTCAAACATCCCAATTCAGTGACAGGTGACCTTCCTGTACCAGAGACACAAACATCCCAATTCCGTGACAGGTGACCTTCCTGTACCAGAGACACAAACATCCCAATTCAGTGACAGGTGGCCTTCCTGTACCAGAGACACAAATATCCCAATTTAATGATAGGTGATCTTCCTGTAACAGAGACACACATATTCCAATTTAATGAGAGGTGGCATTCCTGTACCAGAGACACAAACATCCCAATTTACTGACAGGTGACCTGACTGTACCAGAGACAAAAACATCCCTAATTACAGACAGGTGACCTTCCTGTACCAAAGACACAAACATCCCAATTTGCTGACAGGTGTCCTTCCTGTACCAGAGACACAAACATCCTAATTTACTGACAGGTGACCTTCCTGTACCAGAGACACAAACATCCCAATTTACTGACAGGTGACCTTACCGTACCAGAGACAAAAACATCCCTAATTACAGACAGGTGCAAAGTACTGATTCATCATCTGAGAGAGGGTGGGAGTTGATAATCAATAGGTTTTCTTGCCCTTCTTTGATCTGAAGCCACGACCTGTCATGGGGTTAAACGTCAACGTTGAGGAATCCGAGGGCCACACCCCCTGACTGTATACCACTGTGCTACATCTCGAGTGGGTCTGTCCTACTGGTGGGACAGGACATACCCAAGTATAGTGATGGAGGAGTTTGGGAGATTGGCTGATAGGTATGATTCTGGGAGTATGACTGTTCAGCTGTTGATGAACTCGTCTATGAGGCACCTCTCCCAACATTTTCACCGGTCCCCAGATGTTAGTGAGGAGGAATTTGCAGTGTCGAATGGGCTGGGTGTGGCTTTGTTGTCCCGAATTCTATACCTAGATCGCAGACAATGGTCTATCCGGTTTTATTCTTTTGTTCCTTTCTAGCTGTTTGATACAACTGCCTGGGTTGCTAGGCCCCTTCAGAGGGTAGTTATGAGTCAACCACGTTGGTGTGGGATTGCAGTCACACATAGGCCAGACCGGGTAAAGACAGCAGGTTTCCTTCCGTAAAGAAAATAACGTTTTTCTTTAACACAGTATAACCTACATTTTATCCATTCTATTGCATCTAAAATAAAGGTAAAACCGACACATTAACTTGTTTGTTCAATGATTGTAAGTAACATTAAGCTGATGTACCGAATGTACTTGGTGATGTCACCTAACTCGTTTGTTCAATGACTGTAACTAACATTAATGGTGATATTATCTAATTGTGTCTCTGGGGTTTGACAACTGGTATAATAAAGGTCCCTTTGAATGTCGAACATTGCGTGTGTGGGATCCCGAACAGACATCACTGCTTCTCACAGAAAATGCACTCCCCGCCCAGAGGCCTAGTATATGCCATTTACTACACTGCCCTTGCAGCTATCGCCGTTCCAGGTAAAGTATTGCAGTAAGTTATTCATTATCTAATTAAATGCCAGCGTTTATCTCAAGGGGGCTGGAATTCTAAAGCTCTGCTTAGACCGCATCTGAAGAGCTGCGGTCAGTTCTGGGCACCGCACCTCAGGAAGGATTTATTGGCCTTGGAGGGGGTGCAGCCCAGATTCACCAGAATCATACAGGGCTGAGAGGGTTAACTTATGAGAACAGTTTGCTTAAACGCGGTTTGTATTCCTGAGTATAGAAGATTAATAGGTGTTTAAGATGATAAAATAATTTGTTAGCATAGACACAGACAATGTTTCCCTCTGGTGCAGACGTCCAGCAGAAGGGGGTATAATCTTAAAATTAGAGCCAGACCGTTCAGTGTTGATGTCAGGAAGCACTGTTTCACACAAAGGGTAGTGGAAATCTGGAACTCTCTCCCAAAAAGCTTTTGAGACTAGGTCAAATGAAAATGTCAAAAATCAGATTGATGGATTTTGTTAGGAAAGGATATTAAGGGTATCACTGTTCCAATGAAGCTCAACATGAGCTCGAGGAACAGCAGCTCATCTTTCGATTAGGCACTTTACAGCGTTCCGGACTCAAAACAGAGTTCAGCAATTTCAGATCATAACCTTTGGCCCCATTTATCGGGCAGCAGGTGCTGATACGGCTATTCCCATTTACTCCTCTTCCAGACCCATCTTTTGTTCCTTTACTTGTCCCATTGCCACCCACTTTGCTTTGCACCATTATCCCTTTTGTCATTCGATCTCTCCTGCCTTCCACCCTATCACAGACCTTCCCTTTTGTTCCTTCATCCCATCCCCCCTTTCCCTGCCTCTGTACTTGCTTAAACCTGCTACATCTGTAACATTTTCCAGTTGCGATGAAAGGTCATCGACCTGAAACGTTAACTCCGTTTCTCTCTCCACAGATGCTGCCTGAGTATTTCCAGCATTTCTGTTTTTATTCCAGATTTCCACCATTTCTGTTTTTATTTCAGATTTCCAGCATCCGCAGTATTTTGCTTTTGTGAGGCTATTAAGGGATTTGGAACCGCGGCGGCTAAATGGAGTTGAGATACACATCAGCCATGATCTCATTGAATGGCGCAACAGGCTGGAGGGGCTGAATGGCCTCCTCCTGTTCCTATGTTCCTCATCTGTTCATCGGCTGTGAAACAAGCAGTGAACTCCAACAGGTATAACATTGTGTAGAATGCAGATACCCCGCTCATCTGTTCAACAACAATCCCACCATTGAACTGAAGAGCGCCCGGATAATGTGAGTGGAAGATGGGGACGGTGAACGTTCCTCTGACCGTCTCAGAATTGAACACACCATGAAAACACAAAGGGACATCAATTAATAGACATGGCTGTAGGAATTACAGGGAATTTCTGTTTTTCTTGCATTAACTTTTTTTGTACCGGATTTCATAACGAAAAGTTCAATGACTTAGTTGAATTCCAGAATAATGTCGCACCTGGAGGAAGTTCTCAAATGCTTTAATTACTAACTGTTTTGATTAAATGATTTATAAATTAACAACTGATGAATTAATTCGATAAGTAATGAAGTTGTGATCTGGTTTTAGGAATGAACTTATTGAAGGTAAGTTATAGATCAAAGAGCGATTGATAATCAGAGCAATGAAGTTAGCCCATTCCGGGCTCCTGCTCCCGCTTGTTCGGTTTACCTGGACTATTGAAGAAGGGTCTGCACATCTCCCGCTGCCCTCGACCAGATTACTTACTCAAACAATGCCGCCACTCCGAGACTAACTGGTTAATGGTCTCCCTGTTGTTTGTGGGGCCTGCCTCATACAGACTGGCACCTGTGTCTGTCAATGTGATGCGGTTCAAATACCTGTCAGGGGGTCACATAATACAAGACTCCACAATCTTTGTTTCATTTGTTGTAATCAATTCATTTGATTGATATTTCATTGTTATGGTGTTGATTGTGTGTTTTTTAAATTCATTATCTTAAATCTATATTTTATACTTATTGATATATTTTATTCATCATTACACAATCGACTCTTTTACTTATTTGAAATTACTATTTATTTTAATGGTTTTACTTTTCCTATGAGTTTAAATATGTTTTATTCACCCGAAGTCTCTGGCCTGTCTACGCTCCACCTTAGATAGTTATATCAGTTCCCATCACTTCAAGTATCGATGCTGGAACATAGGATCATCGGAACCGGAGAAGGCCATTGATCCCCTCGAGCCTGTTCCGCCGTTCAATTAGATCATGTCTGATTTGTAAAAAAAATATATAATTACGGTCACTATAAAACTTCTGCTGTGAGTCTCATCTGAAAACTCTCTCTCTGTGTTTCACTTACAGTTAATTTAGTGGCGATTGTGATCCTGTCCCGAGGAAGGTGCGGTCTCTCCAGATGTATCACTCGGTACCTGGTGTCCATGGCGGTGACGGATCTCCTGGTCATTATCACCGCTGTGATATTAAACCGGATTCCGGGTATTTATTTTCCAGGTAGCTTCCTGTCCATCACTCCCGTGTGCAGTCTCAGCATTACTTTAATTCATGCATCCAGAGACAGTTCGGTCTGGTTAACGGTTGCTTTCACCTTCGATCGATTTGTAGCCATTTGTTGCCAGAAGTTTAAAACAGAATATTGCACCGAGAAAACCGCAGCTGTTGTTATAGGAACGGTCTGTGCGCTGGGATGTTTTAAAAGCGTTCCCTGGTATTTTATTCACGAGCCCATCTACATAATTAATAATGTCCCTTGGTATTGTAGATTGAAGGATATCCGTTATACATCACTGGTATGGACAGCATTTGACTGGTCTGATCGCCTTTTAACCCCGTGTCTCCCGTTCTTTCTGATTTTGCTGCTCAATGCTCTGACCGTCAGATACATTCTAGCGGCTAGTAGAGCCCGCAGGAGACTCCGGGCCCACAGCAATGGAGAGAATCAGAGTGACCCAGAGATGGAGAGCCGGAGAAGGTCCATCGTTTTACTCTTCGCCATCTCGGGCACTTTCATCCTGTTGTGGATGACTTACGTTGTACAATTCTTATATGAGCGATTTACAAATGATTATAAAATAAAAGGCTTCAGTGACCCCAAATTTATTCTCCTAGAAAGTGCAAATATGCTTCAGCTCTTGAGTTGCTGCACAAACACATTTATTTATGCAGTGACTCAGAGAAAATTCAGGGAGCAGTTAAAGAATATGGTACAATATCCGCTGGGCTGAAGAGGTAAATTAGTTAAATAAAGAAAAATAAGTTTCAGAAATAATATTAAAACGTCAGAGTAGCTCGACCCTACTTTACATTTGGAAAACATTATTTCCAACACTCAGAATGGATCGATGTGAACAGGAAACATTTGTCTGTTTGGTGGCCTGAATATAGAGTCAAACAGTGGAATTAGCGGCATAGTGTTGTGCAATGAGGCAGGGGACCTAACATCCCAATGAACTGACAGCTGACCTTCCTGTACCAGAGACACAAACATCCCATTTCACTGACAGGTGACCTTCCTGTATCAGAGTCACAAGCATCCCAATTTACTGACAGGTGATCTGACTGTACCAGAGACACAAACATACCAATTTACTGACAGGTGACCTTCCTGTACCATTGACACAAACATTCCAATTTACTGACAGGTGACCTTCCTGTACCAAAGACAAAAAAAAAAACAATTTACTGGCAGGTGACCCTCCTGTACCAGTGACACAAACATCCCAATTCACTGATAGGTGACATTCCTGTACCAGAGACACCAATATCCCAATTTACTGACAGGTGACCTTCCTGTACCAGAGACACAAACATCCCAATTTACTGACAGGTGACCTTCCTGCACCAGTGACACAAACATCCCAATTTACTGACAGGTGACATTCCTGTCTCAGAATCACAAACATTCCAAATTACTGGCAGGTGACATTCCTGTACCAGAGACACAAACATACCAATTTCATGACAGGTAACCTTCCTGTATCAGAGTCACAAACATCCCAATTTACTGACAGGTGATCTGACTGTACCAGAGACACAAACATCCCAATTTACTGACAGGTAACCTTCCTGTACCAGTGACACAAACATCCCAATTTACTGACAGGTGACCTTCCTGTACCAGAGACACAAACATCCCAATTTACTGACAGGTGGCCGTCTTGTACCATAGACAGAAACATCCAAATTTACTGACAGGTGACCTTTCTGTACCAGTGACACACACATCCCAATTTACTGACAGGTGACCTTCCTGTACCAGAGACACAAACATCCCAATTTAATGACAGGTAAGCTTCCTGTATCAGAGTCACAAACATCCCAATTTACTGACAGGTGATCTGACTGTACCAGAGACACAAACATCCCAATTTACCGACAGGTAACCTTCCTGTACCAGTGACACAAACATCCCAATTTACCGACAGGTAACCTTCCTGTACGAGAGACACAAACATCCCAATTTACTGACAGGTGACCTTCCTGTACCAGTGACACAAACATCCCAATTTACTGACAGGTGACATTCCTGTGCCAGAGACACAAACAATACAATTTACTGACAGGTAACCTTCCTGTACCAGTGACACAAGCATCCCAATTTACTGACAGGTGTCCTTCCTGTACCAGTGATCACACATCCCAATTTAATGACAGGTGACCTTCCTGTACCAGTTACACACACATCCCAATTTACTGACAGGTGACCTTCCTGTAGCAGAGACACAAACATCCCAATTTACTGACAGGTAACCTTCCTGTACCAGAGACACACACATCCCAATTTACTGACAGGTGACCTTCCTGTACCAGAGACACAAACATCCCAATTTACTGACAGGTGAGCTTCCTGTACCAGAGACACAAACATCCCAATTTACTGACAGGTGACCTTCCTGTACCAGAGACACAAACATCCCAATTTACTGACAGGTGACCTTTCTGTAGCAGAGACACAAACATCCCAGTTTGCTGTTAGTTGTAATTACTGTTCCAATGAGACAGACATTACTATATAGTGATAGGTGAGCATTAATTTCTCAGTCATTTGACAAGAGCTCTGCAGCTGTTTAACCTGAATGTCTCTGCTACAGTCGGGAATCCTCATGAGAGCGTAAACTCAACGTCTGTCCCTGGTTTGCCTACGTCCCGCCCTACGACAATGGAAAGAGTGGCGTTATTTAATTTTTTGTATCATCTGGAAGTTGCTTATTAAATCTGGAATAAATCTGTTAATTTTCTATGACTGTTTTAATGCTGTGCACCTTTTATGGTATTGCGGAGCCCATTGCTCTGGGATCTCTGTGTGGCAGCATATTTCCCGGGCCTTTTGACTGGGGTTAGTTTAGGACTGACACAGCGCTATCAGGAGACAGCGGGACAGTGGGGATACTTCAGGATTGATTTTGGAAATAGTATCGGGGCAGAGGGATGAGTTTGGGGTTGATACAGGATTATGGGGAGGGAGCAGGGAATTGGGATTAGTTTGAGATTGAACAAAGGCTCGGGGAGAGAGTGGAAATTGAGATTGGTTTGGGATTGCTTTGGGGAGAGAGCATGGCGTGAGATTCGCTTTGGATTGATACAGGGCTATGGGTAGAGAGTGGGCAGTGAAATTAGTTTGGGACTGGTGCAGGGTTATAGAGAGAAAGCGGGACAGTGAAGTTATGTTTGCATTGATAGAGGTCTACGGGGAGAGAAAGGTGCAGTGGGAACTGTTTTACATTGATCTATCAATCGAAAACTAATCTCACCGTTCGCTTTAGGACGTCCTGATTTCGTGCAAGGCACTAAATGAATTCAAGTCTAATAGCCGGCACAGATATCTACGACTAATGCATCTTGATTTGAAATTGGTTAACATGGCGCTGCACAATATATGTAACCAAGTTATTCTTCTGTACACGAGTTTAGATTATCAATAGCGGAGCCCTTGTTTGCCAAGCCAAGCGGTGGGATTAAATAATTGGAAGTATCGTCAACTTGCGATCTTCATCAGACCTCGATACTCTGAGATGAGCTGATATTTTAATACTTCATTAACCAAAGCCGCACCTACTGCCGGTAATTATAGACTGGATCTGAATGTTTAAAAGAAAAATAAGTCTTGCATTCTTATAGCGCTTTTCCCGACCTCAGGACGTCCCAAAGCGCTTTACAGCCAATGAAATACTAGTGAAGTTCAGTTATGATGTCATATAGGTAGCGCGGCACACAATTTGTGCACAGCAAGCTCCCACAAACACCAATATGCTAGTGACCAGACCATCAGTTTTAGTGATGTTGGTTGAGGGATAAACATTGGCCAGGACACTTTTTATAACCGAGCGGGTTTCTAATTAATGATTCAATCAATAGTAAATCTGGGTCCTTGTTTTATTCTACAGTTTTTCATGTGGCGTGCATGACGTTGCAATGAATTGGAGTTTCATTCTGAATCTGACCTATCCGACACCTTCCTGCTCATTCTAAGTAGAGACAATAATTAATGATCCAGTCCTCGACACTGACATCCTCGCTTTAATTCACACGGTACATTAGTTTAAAGACACTGATTCAGGAACTTTGATATCTATGCCTGTTACTCATATTAATTGAAGTAATTGATCCTTTGCAAATATCCTCACAGTAACAAACAGAAATCAGATTAATATTAATAATGATACAGTACAAATATATACAGGAAACACCAAACACAAGACTGATTCTAAATCTACACAGGCCGTTGTCTGTCCACGAGTCAGTGAAATGCAGAGACCACATTTTATATAGTTAGAGTTACAAGTTAGAGATTTGGGACACAGATATAAGAGTAATTAGTTTAGGACAGAGAGCTTGGAGAACACTTTTTACACAAAGGGTTGTGAGGCTTTGTGACTCACTGTCAGAGGTAGTGACTGAAGCAGAGACAGTGTTAATATGGAATAATAAATTAGAGAGGTGACTGAAGGAAAGGGATCAAGGAACGGCGAACAGGGCGGGTACATGGGATTGGGATAAATACCAACACTGGACTGTTAGGGCCGAATGGCCTGTTTCCCTGATGTAATGTCGATGGCATTCGGTGTGTTCTGGATCATGTGTCCGGCTGGAATTGAAGCAGCGGAATGTCAGGCGTTAATCAGAATTCCGCCTCCATCTGTAAGTGGCAGCAACATGTGGAGCATGTTTCTGGTAATTCCCAAATGGGGTTTCTCCAACACAGCCTTACAGAGAAGATTACGGAAACAGCAACGAATATAATTGGATCCAGACACCGGGAGTAATCTGATACAAAGAGCATTGGGTGAAATTAGTCTTGGGCGGGAGCGCAAAACGGGCGGTAGAATTCGGCCGACCGATTCACACCCCGCCTGATTTCCCCCTCCATTCGCCCCATTGTCTCCTGTGAGAAGAGGGAACAACTGATGGTCTTATTGGGAACTCCAACACTGAGCGCCAGCACCGACTGCCGGATAAGGATGGACTGACGGGAGATTGGAGCCTTGCCGCTATTTTAACGGAGATGAAGCCGGTTTAAATTCAACAACAGAACAAACTCGAGTAGACTGAGTCTGAACAACTCATTCCCACAGATTATATCCACAACATTTCCTCTTTCAGCTCACAAACCAAGCAGGTGAAAGAACTCACGTTCCAAGATATGTTGACCAATTTTAGTCACCGTGTTATAAACTATTGGTCTGGAAATTGCGGTCGGAGGGTTCCCGCGGGCGAATGCATCCGAACCGCAAGAAAATACGCACCTACCTGGTGCCTCGGTATTTTCAGACTCTTGCGCTCCTGGGCCTGCAGGCGTACACCTGCGTACTGGCCCACATGTCCCAGAGGCGCAGGCGGTTCGCAAGCGACCCTGGGAACAGGTGGGCCTCCCAACCAATGAGAAAGGGGGATTCCCATTATGCTTATTGGGATTTCATTTACATCCGGAATCCCCATAAGCATAATCGGAATCCCCTAAAAATACATTTTCACCCCACTTAAAGAAAAATAAATCATCACAGGTTCCAAATTAATTAAAATACAATTTAATTAAACAATTAAAACTAAAACGTAATTTTGTGAAAAATAATTAAACATTTTTAAAGATGCCATGAATAACCTGAACTAATGTTAAAGATTTTTGAATGATTAAATCATTTTAAAAATGTTATTTTTACATTTATTTAAACCCTTACATTGGGAAAGGAAGGCCTTCCGCTTGCTTTTACCAGGCGCAAGAGGTTCGTGGGCATTCTCTGGGCAAACAGCAGAACCCTGTGCCAGCGAATGTCCATTTCCTTTGGATTCGTACCGTCTGTCAAGCTGAAACTTAACAGATCGCAAGTTCCGGGTTTTCGCGCATGGACATGGCATGTGGAAACCCAGAAGTTGTGGGGCATTTGTGGGCCACAGGCCCCGGACAATCCGGGCCCTTGTTTCCTCCTGGGGGCGAAATCTTCGTCACTTCTTTGAATGTTTCCCAAAGAACTGTCTGATCTGTTTTGTGCTAACGCATTGAATGATGTGATTGGAAATGGAGGAGATAATGCAGCAGAAACCATGGTCAAAGTGCGGGAACTGGGGGGAAACCAATATTAGGAGGAGGTAATGAATAAGAACATAAAGGCCTGGAAATTCGTCTGGAACGGTGGCGCAAAACGGGCGGTATCAGATCGTCCGTCCGTTCTATGGCCTGATATTCAGTTCCATTGGGTCACATCAGTTCCAGTGATATTCAGGAGATGCGTAGAACGGGCGGCCGATCCGATACCGACCGTTTTACGCCACCACCCGAGACGAATTTCTGGGCCAAGAACACCAGGAGCAGGATTCGGCCATTCGGCCTATCGAGGCGGCCCCGCCATTCAATATGATCATGGCTGAACTTTTACTTCAACTCCACTTTCCTGCCCTGTCCCCATATCCCTTGATTCCCATAGTGCTCCAAAATCTATTAATCTCAGTTCTGAATATACTCAACGACTGAGCATCCGCAGTCTCTGGGGCAGGGAATTCCAAAGATTCACAATCGTTTGAGTGAAGACATTTCTCCTCATTCCATGTCCCAAATGGCCGACCCCTTATTCTGAGACTGTGACCCCTAGTTCTAGACTCCCAGACAAGGGAAATATCCTTCCAGCATCTACCCTGTCAATCCCCTGAAGAGTTTTATATGTTTCAATTAGATCATCTCACATTCTTCTAAACTCTAGTAAATGTAGGCCTAGTCTACTCAATCTCTCCTACTAGGACGATCCCCACATCCCAGGAATCAGTGTAGTGAACCTTCGTACAGCCCCTCTCATGAACGTATAGCCTTCCTTTGGTAAGGACAGGGACTCAATAAAATTAACATAATTAAAATAATAGTAATGACGAAAATAATAGCACTAAAGAGTGATAAATCCCCAGGACCAGATGGTTTCCATCCCAGGATTTTAAAGGAAGTAGGTGAGCACATTGCAGAAGCCCGAACTATAATCTTCCAAACTCTCTCGATTCAGGAACAGTTCCTTTAGATTGGAAAATTACGCTTGTCACTCCGCTATTTAAGAATGGTGAGAGAGGGATACCTGTGAATTATAGACCAGTTAGCCTAATATCCATTGTCGGGAAATTGTTAGAATCTATAATTAAGGATAGGGTGATTGAACACGTCGAAAATTTTCAGTTGATCATGGAAAGAGCCAGCATGGATTTGTGAAAGGTAGGTCATGCCTGACAAACCTGAGTGAATTTTTTGAGGAGGTAACTAATGTAGTGAACAGAGAAATGTCTATGGATATTATTTATATCGACTTCCAGACGGCATTTGATAAAGTCCCACATACGAGACTGTTAACTAAGGTGGAAGCCCACGGAATTGAGGGCAAATTATTGACCTGGTTAGGAAATTGGCTGAGTGGCAGAAGACAGGCAGTAGGGATAATGGGTCGGTACTCAAATTGGCAGGATGTGACTAGTGGTGTCCCGCAGGCATCTGTGTTGGGGCCTCAACTATTCACAGTATTTATTAACGAATTAGATGATGGCATAGAAAGTCATATTTCCAAATTTGCTGATGACACACAGATAGGTGTCATTGTAGGCAGTGTAGATGAAAGCATAACATTACAAAGTTATATAGACATATTAAGTGAATGGACAAAACTGTGGCAATTGGATTTCAATGTAGGCAACTGTGAGGCCATCTACTTTGGACCTAAAAAGGATAGAACAGGGTACTTTCTAAATGGTGAAAAGTTAAAAACAGTGGTGGTCCAAAGAGACTTGGGGGTCCATGTACATAGATCATTAAACTGTCACGAACAGGTACAGAAAATAATCAATAGGCTAATGGAATGCTGGCCTTTATATCTAGAGGAGTAGAATACAGGGGGTAGAAGTTATGCTGTTGCTGTACAAAACCCTGGTTAGACCACACCTGGAGTACTGTGAGTAGTTCTGAGCACCACACCTTAGGAAGGATATATTGGCCTTGGAGGGAGTGCAGCGTAGGTTTACCAAAGTGATACCCGGACTTCAAGGGTTAAGTTACGAGGAGAGATTACACAAATTAGGGTTGTATCTCCTAGAATTTAGAAGGTTAAGGGGTGATCTGATAGAGGTTTTCAAGATATTAAGGGAAACAGATAGGGTAGATAGAGAGAAACTATTTCCGCTGGTTGGGGTTCTAGGACTAGGGGGCATAGTCTAAAAATTAGAGCCAGACCTTTCAGGAGTGGAATTAGGAAACACGTCTACACACAAAGGGTGGTAGAAGTTTGGAACTCTCTTCTGAAAACGGCAATGGATGCTAGATCAATTGTTAATCGGAGATTAATAGCTTTCTGTTAACCAACGGTATTAATTGATATGGGCCAAAGTTGGGTATATGGAGTTTGGTCGTAGATCAGCCATGATCTTATTGAATGGCGGAGCAGGGTCGAGGGGCTGAATGGCCTATCCCTGTTCCTATGTAAGAGTAGGCCATACGGCCCCTCGAGCCTGCCTCGCCATTCAAAAAGTTCATGGCTAATCTTCGACCACAAAGCCACTTACCCGCCCGATCATCATATCCCTTGATTCCCTTTGAGGGAAAAAGTCTATCGATCTCAGCCTTGAATATACTTAACGACTGAGCATCCACAGCCCTCTCGGCTAGAGAATTCCAAAGATTGCCAACCCTGAGTGAAGAAATTTCTCATCATCTCAGTCATAAATGGCCGACCCCTTATCCTGAAAATATGCCCCCTAGTTCGAGACTCTCCAACCAGGGGAAGCACTTCTGAGCATCTACTCTGTCAAGCCCCCTCAGAATCTCATATCTTTCAATGAGATTACCTTTAATTCTTCCGAACTCCAGAGAGTATAGGCCCAATCTCAATCTCTCCTCATATGACAGCCCTCTCATCCCAAGAATCAATCTAGTGAAGTTTTGTTGCACTCGCTATAATGCACGTATATCCTTCCTTAGATACAGAGCCCAGAACTGTACACAGTACTCCAGTTGTAGTCTCACCAAGGCCCTGTACAACTGTAGCAAGACCTCCTTACTGTTGTACTCCAAACCCCCTTGCAATAAAGGCCAGCATGCCATTTCCCTTCCTAATTGCTTTTTGCACCTGCATGTTAACTTTCTCTGTTTCTTGTACAATGACAGCCAAATCCCGCTGAATACCAACATTTAATAATTTCTCACCATTTCAAAATATTCTGTTGTTCTTTTCTTCTTACCAAAGTGAATAACTTCACTTTTGAGGGTAATATTTTAGCCTGGATAGAGGATTGGTTAAAAGACAGAAAGCAAAGTGAAGGCATAAACGGGTCGTTTTCAGGTTGGCAGGCTATTACTAGTGGAGTGCCACATGTATCAGTTCTGGCCCCTCAGCTATGTACAATCTATATTAATGACTTAGATGAAGGTTTTATCTACCCTGCTAGTTATGTCCTCAAAAATATCTAATAGTTTTGTCAAACACGATTTCCCTTTCATAAAACCATGTTGACTCTGCCTAATCATATTATGATTTTCTAAGTGCTCTGTTACCACTTCCTTAATAATGGATTCCAGCATTTTCCCGATGACTGATGTCAGGCTAACGGGTCTGTAGTTCCCTGTTTTCTTTCTCCCTCCTTTCATGAGTAGCGGTGTTACATTTTCTACTGTCTGTTCCAGAATCTAGGGAAATTTGGAAGATCAATACAAATGCATCCACTATCTCTGCAGCGACGTCTTTGAGGACCCTATGATGTAAACATCAGGTCCAGAGAATTTGTTGGATTTTAGTTCCATTAATTTAACCAGTGCTTTTTCTTTACTGATATTAACTACTTTAATATCTCACTCTCAATACACCATAGGCTCCCCACTATTTCTGGTATGTTTCTGTGTCTGCTGCTGTGAACACAGGTACAACATATTTGTTTAACGTCTGTGCCATTTCCTGGTTCTTCATTATAATTTCTACTGTCTTAGCCTCTAAGAGACCCAAGTTTACTTGCGCTACTCTCGTCCTTTTTATATGCTTGTAGAAGCTCTAACAATCTGTTTTGATATCATTTGCTAGTTTATTCTCATGCTATTTTCTCCCATGTTATCAAATTTTGGTCATCCTTTGCTGTTTTTTTAAAACTCTGCCAAATTTCAGGCTTCCTACTCTTCTTGGCAACGTTAGAACCGTCTTCTTTTGATCTAATAATATCCTTAACATTATTAGTTAGCCACGGGTGGATCTCTTTTCCTGTGATGTTTTATTTCTCAATGAAATGTACATTCGTTGAGAATTATGAAATATGTCTTTAAATTTCCCCTATTGCATATCTACCGTCTTAAAATTAATCTATTTTTCCAATCTACCACAGTTAACTTGCCCTCATACCTTTGTAATTGGCTTTATTTAAAATTAATACTCTAGTTTCAGACTTAAGTGCGTCACTCTTGAACTCAATGTGATTTTTTTTATATTATGATCACTCTTCCACAGAGAATCCCTTACTATGAGATTATGAATTAGCCCTGTCTCAATACACAAGACAAGACCTAAAATAACCTCTTCCCTGGTTGGTTCCACGACGTATTCTTCTAGGAAAGTGTCTCGAACGCATTCCATGAACACGTTCTCGAAACTGCTTTTGCCAATTTGATTTGTCCTGTGTATATGAAGATGAAAGTACCCCACGATTATTCCATTACCTTTGTTACAGGCTCCTCTTATTTCTTGAATAATACTCTGTGCAACAGTATAGGGACTGTCCGGGGGCTTACAAACTACCCCCACCAGTGTTTTCCGTCATTTGATATTTCTTATTTCCACCCACACTGGTTCTACATCCTGCTCTTCCGAGGCAAGATCCTTCCTTACTATTGTTCTTATATCGCCCTTTATTATCAGGGCTTCACCCATTCCTTTTCCATTTCGTCTCTCTTTTCGAAACGTCAAGTACACCGGAATATTTGGTACCCTACCTTGGTCACCATGCAAACAGTTCTTTGTAATGGCTATCGATCAAACCCATTTTTGCACTATTTGTGCCATTAATTCCTCTATCTTGTTAGGAATGCTTTGTGCATTCAGATAAAGCGCATTTAATTATAACATTTTCAATTTTTCCCTGATTTGGCCTTATTCACTGATGCACTATTACCGTTAAACTCACTGTCCCTTCCTGTCACACTCCAAGTAGCTTTACACAAATCGCTTTACAGCCTTGCCTTTTCTCTTTAGATTTATAAATTTCCCTTCAGTTGACTCCTCCCCCTTTTAGGTTAAAGCCCTATTAATGCAATCAAGGGGTATGGGAATATTGCAGGAAAGTGGAGATGAGGTAGAAGATCAGCCACGATCAAATTGAATGGCAGACCAGGCTTGAAGCGCCAAATGGCCTACTCCTGCTCTTGTTTCTTATTTCGTATGTTCTTATATCAACAGCCTTAGCTATTTGATTCACCAGAACATTGGTCATAGCCCGGTTTAAGTGGAGCCTGTCACAACGGAGCAGCTCCCTCTTTCCCCAGTACTGGTACCAGTGCCCCTGAATCGAAACGACTGTCTCCCACACTACTATTTGAGCCAAGCATTTAACTCTCTGATCTGTTTCACCCTATACCAATTTGCATGAGGCTCAGGTAATAATCCTAATCCTAACCCTAACCCTTTGAGGTTCTGCTAATTAATTTGTACCCTAGCTCCTCAAACTCTCTCAGCAGAATCTTATTCTTAGTTCTACCTGTGTTGTTGGTTCATTCGTGGACCACGACAACTGCATCCTCCCCATCCCTCTCCAATTTCTTCTCTGGCCGTTAGGAGATATCCTTAACCCTGGCAAGGAACAAAAACTTTGGAACTCCCAGTCGCAGCTGCAGAGAACAGGATCTATCCCCCTGACAATACTGTCTCTTACCACGACCACATTCCTATTCACTCCCACACTTGAACGGCCTCCTTTACCACAGTGCCGTGTTCAATTTGCTCATCAACTCTGCAGACAATTCCCTCATCCATACTGACCGCAAAAAACACGAACCTGTTGGATAATGGCAAAGGCCGGTGCTCCTCCATCATTTCACCTGGAGTTCGCCTCACCTGGCTGATTTGCAGTCACACCCTCCTGCCCATGACCACTTCCTATCCAAAGAGGTGTGACTGCCTCCTGGATCAATGTGACCAGGTAACTCTGCCCCTCCCTGATGCCCCGCAATGTCTGCACCTCGGAGTCCAGCTCAACAACTCTGAGCTGAAGTTCTCGAGATGCAGACACTTACTCCAGATGTAGTTTTCCGGGATCGCGATGCTCCCACAAACTCCCGCATGCTGCAGTTGCGGCACACCTCCTGAACCGCCATCACTATCAAACCTCGTTTTATTTATTTCATTAATTGTTTTTTACGTATTTAATCAACTTAGCTTAAAGTTTTTAGTTTCTAACTAATTACTTGATCTAGTTTAAGCTATAGGTAGATTAAATTAAATAGCCACCGGTAACATGAACCACTACAAGTATTGGAGGGAAAAGCATTCCCTCCTTCCTCCTCTGCACCGAACTCCCACTCTCACCAAATTCCCACGTTTACACTCTGTTTATGTCGCACTCCGTTTATGACAACTCTGTCCGTCCATTCCTTGCGTCAGCAGATAACTGTTTACTTTTATACACCTTTTCGAGCCACACCCAGTCTACAAGTGCTCACTGAACTCACTGCTCACAGTAATTACCCCTTATTCAGGTAATCACTTAAAGCTGTTAACTGTTATCTGCCACTGACAGGCAGTCTCTGTTAACTCGTGAATATGTCGCACAACACCAGGTTATAGTCCAACAGCTTTATTTGAAATTACAAGCTTTCGGAGCGCTCCGAAAGCTTGTGGATTCAATTTCAACTTCAGCATTATCGCAGCCGTTACTTCCACAGTGATCCACTAAGACGGCCACTCAACACGCTGAACTGACCTATACTGAATGCAACTATTTTGAACTGGACCTGTCCACACTGAATGTAATTGCGCCGAACTGGACATGTCCACAATGAATGTAATTGTGCTGAACTGGACCTGTCCACACTGAATGTAACTGTGCTGAACTGATCCTGTACACACTGAATGTAACTGCGCTGAACTAGACCTGTCCACACTGAATGTAACTGTGCTGAATTAGTCCTGTCCTCAATGAATGTAATCGTGCTGAACTGGACATGTCCACAATGAATGCAAACGTGCTGACCTGGACCTGACCACACTGAACGTAACATTGCTGAACTGGACCTGTCCACACTGAATGTAACCGTGCTGAACTGGACCTGTCCACACTGAATGTAACTGTGCTGAACTGGACCTGTATACATTGAATGTAACTGTGCTGAACTGAACCTCTCCACACTGAATGTAACTGTGCTGAACTGGTCCTCTCCACACTGAATGTAACTGTGCTGAACTGGATCTCTCCACACTGAATGTAACTGTGCTGAACTGAAGCTGTCCACACTGAATGTAACTGTGCTAACTTGACCTGTCCAGGTCGAATGTAACTGTGCTGAACTCGAGCTGTCCAGACTGATTGAAACCGTGCTGTTCTGAAGCTGTCCAAATAAAAACACAGACAGTTGGTTAACGTGGATGTAAACTTTCACAGGGAGTTGGACGCAGCTGCACGTGACCAGTGCTTACCCGGATGGAGCTGGATAATGACCAGGAGCGAGAACTTGTCCGAGTTTTCCGGCTGCAGGACCAGAGTTTCTCTTGTCAATTATAACTTGAACTGAATCCTCCTCACATAGTATTAAGGGCTTTAGACCTGTGAATTCATCCCGTAGAAGGCTAATTTTCAGCTTCGCAACCACTTATTCACGAATTTATTATATTTTATAAGGAAATCAAACCGGCATCATACTGTAATATATGGGTATTTCACTTTAGAGCCGGGTCAGAGTTATTTAAATACATTCCTTTCCATCAAATCATAAACACCATCCTGACAGCGGCTGCACTAATCTGTTTGTTTCAATTAGTGTAATTAATATGAAAGATCAAGCCATCTGATTATCTCCCTGGAGCCTGACATCAGGTATAAATGTGACAATCTGTGAGTGTCGTGCAGAACGCGCTCAGAGCTTCTGAGAGAAATGCACGGGATACCAAAAGGTCTGGTGTTTGCCCTTTACTATCCCGTCATTGCAGCTATCGGGGTTCCAGGTAAAGTATTGAAGTTAGTTATTAGTTATGGGAATCATTGGTTAACTGTATCACTGCTCCTATTTACAGGGAACGCTTCTCCTCTTCAACTGTGCAATTTCAGCCGTTTCACGGTATATTTTATCCACTTTTACTGAAGCATTTCCCCCCTTTGACGGTATAATTCCTCCCCCTTTACCGCAATCATTTCTTCTCTTTCTCAACATAATTTCTCCCCTTTAACGGAATCACTGCCTAACTTGAGTGCCTGGTCCTGCAATATTTGTTTGAACGTGTTTTCCACAGAGCCGCCTCTTCAGCGGTACCAGTCTATTTGCCCCGAGTGATGTTTTATTGAAATTCAACAGTAGATGTCGCTGCACTGTGAGTGGTATCACACTATTATAACTGTGGACATATATTTCCTAATGTGTTATTGGTATTTCACTGTGAGTGGTATCACACTATTATAACTGTGGACATATATTTCCTATTGTGTTATTGGTATTTCACTGTGAGTGGCATTATCACACTATTATAACTGTGTGCATATATTTCCTCTTGTGTTATTAGTGTTTCACTGTGACTGGTATTATCACCCTATTATAACTGTGTACATATATTTCCTATTCTGTTATTGGTATTTGACTGTGAGTGGTATTATCGTCACGATTATAACTGTGTACATATATTTCCTATTGTGTTATTCGTATTTCACTGTGATGGGGTGAACGGGACTTGGTGCGAGTTAGGCTGTGGGCAGCAGAGAATTGAATGAGCTCAAGTTTATGGAGGGTGGAAGGTGGGAGGCCGGCCAGGAGAGCGTTGGAATAGTCAACTCTAGAAATAAGAAATGCATGGATGAGGGTTTCAACAAGTTATGAGCAGAGGCAGGGTTGGAGACGGTTATGTTACGGAGGTGGAAGTAGATGGACTTGGTGACGGAGCGAATATGTGGTTGGAAACTCGATTTTGGTGAAATAGGACGCCAAGGTTGCGAACTGTTCGGTTCAGCTTCAGACTATTCCTAGCGAGAGGGATGGAGTTTGCTCGCAAATGGAGTTCGTGGAGGGACCGTATACAATTGCTTCGGTCTACCCAGTATTTAGTTGGAGGAAGTTTCTGCTCATTCAGTAATGGATGTAGGACAAGCAGTGTGACAAACCAGAGTCAATGGAGAGGTCATGGTGAGGTCGAGCTGGGTGACGTCAGCGTAGATGTGGAACCTGACGCTGTGTTTTCCAATGATATCGCTGAGGGGCCGCATGTAGATGAGAAATAGGAGGGGCCAAGGATAGATCCATCAGGGATTCATCAGCTAACGGTGCGGAGCGGGAAGAGAAGCCATTGAAGGTGATTCTCTGGCTTCCAGGGTCGTTCCACTCAACTGAATGACGGAGGAGAGAAGGTGGGGGATGATGGTGTGGTCAACCGTGTCAAAGGCTGCAGGCATTTCGAGAAGGATGAGAGAGATAGTTTAGGATGGCATTTGTGATTTTGGTAAGAGATGTATCAGCGATATGATAATGGTGAGCATAAACTTTCTATTGTATTATTGGTATTTTACTGTGTGTGAATTATCACACTGTTATCACTGTGTATATGGAGTTCTATTGTGTTACTGACACTGTCACTGCGGGTGAATTATCACACTGTTATCACTGTGTACATGGAGTTCTATTGTGTTACTGACACTGTCACTGTGGGTGAATTATCACACTGTTATCACTGTGTACATGGAGTTCTATTGTGTTATTGACACTGTTACTGTGGGTGAATTATCACACTGTTATCATTGTGTACATGGAGTTCTATTGTGCTATTGACACTGTCAATGTGGGTGAATTATCACATGGTTATCACGGTGCACATTTAGTTCTGTTGTGTCTGTATTTTCCCCAAGCTCCCACAGCGCAGTTTTCTGCTCTCAGTCTCTGACTCTCACTGGTTCAGCTTGGTTCCCTCTTCCACATTCTGCTGCTGTCTTCAATAGGCAACAATCACCAGGAGCAGGGGTGCTGAGACATCACTTGTAAATTGGGTGATGCTCCAAGTGTATAAAAGTAAACATTTCTGCAGAGCACAGAGCGGTCTGCACTGGGCGGGATTAAACGTAGTGGACTTGGACAGAGTTTTTATTTGGGAATTTGGAATGAGTGGGAATATCTGGTAAGTATTTGATAAATAGAAGCTGTAAAAAGTGAAATTTAGTTTGAGGTTTAGATTTTAACTTATAACTTTAAAAACTGTAGTTAACAGAAGCTGTTGCCAGTGGCAGTTAACTGTCATTCAGCTTTAAGTGTTTGTCTTGAATAGGCGCTAATGACTAGGAGCAGGGGAGCCCAGCCATCACTTGTAAATTGAGTGAATTTGGAAAGAGTGGGAAATTGGAGAAGAGCGGGAAGGAGGTGTTGCTTTTTGCCTACACTACTTGTAGTGCTTTGTGTTACAGGTAGATATTTAATGGCAGTTCCCTTAACTTAATCTAGATCAAGTACGTGGTCAAGAAACTCCACTGTAATCTAAGTTACCTAAATACAAATGTAATTACATTTAATTAAATAGAACAATGTCATATAGGGATGGTAGTGCAGGCGGTGTGCCACAACTGCATCATGTGGTAGTTTGTGGAGAGCATTGTGATCCCGGACAATCACGTTTGCAGTAAGTGCCTGTATCTCCAGGAACTTCAGCTCAGAATTTTTCAGCTGGAGTCTGAAGTGCAGACATAGCGGGACATCAGGGACAGGGAGAGTTACCTGGACACTATGATCCAGGAGGCAGTCACAGCCCTTAGGTTAGGTAGTGGTACATGTCTGTTAGTGGTCAGGGACAGGAGGGTGTGACTGAAACTCAGGCAGGTAAGGGGACCCCAGGTGCAGTGCTGGAGGAGCCTCAGCCTTTGCCCTTGTCCAACAGATATGGGGTCCTTGCTGCCTGTGTGGACGAGGGAAAAGCCTGAATGATGGAGGAGCAAGATGATCATGGCACCATGATGAAGGAGGCCAATCAAGTGGAGGGAGTAATAGTGAATGTAGTTGTGGTAGGGGACAGTGTAGTCAGGGGGATAGATACTGTTCTCTGCAGCCACGACCGAGAGTACCGAAGGTTGTGTTGCCTGCCCGGTGCCAGGTTAAAGACATCTCCTCGCGGCTGGAGAATAACTTGGAGTAGGAGGGGGAAGATCCAGTTGTCGTGCTCCACGTAGGAACCAACGACATAGGTAGAACTTGGAGTAACAACAGAAAACGCTGGAAAAACTCAGCAGGCCAGGCAGCATCCGTGGAGAGAGAAAGAGAGTTGACGTTTCAGGTCGATGACCTTTCATCAGAACTGGGAAGAGCTGGAAATCAAATAGATTTAAGGCCAGGGTAAAGCTGGGAAAAGGGGGAGGGGATAAAGGAACAAAGGAGGAGATGAAGAGACATTAAGAGACATTAAGAGATATGCAAGGCTAGAGGTGGTGTTAATGTGACAGATTAAGGCTGAATGAAGTGTGAAATCTACTGGCAGAATGAAGGACAGCTGCCAGCTTCTAGGAGGAAAAAAAAGGTGGGGGGGACAAATAAAAGGGTGGATAAAATAAAATATAAATGTGATTGGAGCTGAGGTTATGATCTAAAATTGTTGAACTCGATATTGAGTCCAGAGGGCTGTAGCGTGCCTAAACGAAAGATGAGGTGCTGTTCCTCGAGCTTACGCTGAGCTTCCGTGGAACAGTGTATTAGGCCGAGGACGGTGAGGTCAGAGTGGGAGTGAAGCGGTGAATTAAAGTGACAGGCCACCGGGAGCTCGGGGTCCCCCTTACGGACTGAACGGAGGTGTTCCGCAAAGCGGTCACCCAATCTGCGTTTGGTCTCCCCAATGTAGAGGAGTCCACATCGTGAGCAGCGAATACAGTATACTAAATTGCAGGAAGTACAAGTAAATCGCTGTTTCACCTGGAAGGGGTGTTTGGGGCCCTGGACAGTGGGAAGAGGGGAGGTATAAGGGCATGTGTTGCATCTCCTGCGCGTGCACGGGAAGGTGCCGGTCGAAGGGGAAGGGGTGCTGGGGGTGGTAGAGGAGTGGACTAGGGTGTCGCGGAGGGAGCGGTCCCTGCGGAATGCTGAAAGTGGAGGTGAGGGGAAGATGTGTTTGGTGGTGGGATCACGCTGGAGGTGGCGGAAATGGCGGAGGATGATCCGTTGAATGTGGAGGCTGGTGGGGTGAAAGGTGAGGACAAGGGGAACCCTATCGTGGTTCCGGGAGGGAGGGGCAGGGGTGAGGGCAGATGTGCGGGAGATAGAACGGACACGGTCGAGGGCCGTGTCGACCACGGTAGAGGGGAATCCTCGGTTGAGGAAAAATGAAGACATGTCGGAAGCACTGGTATGGAAGGTGGCATCATCAGAGCAGATGCGGCGGAGACGGAGAAACTGGGAGAATGGAATAGAGTCCTTACAGGAGGCGGGGTGGGAGGAAGTGTAGTCCAGGTAGCTGTGGGAGTCGGTGGGCTTGTAGTGAATGTTAGTCAATAACCTATCCCCAGAGATGGAGATGGAGAAGTCGAGGAAGGGAAGAGAAGAGTCGGAGATGGACCATGTGAAGGTGAGGGAAGGGTGGAAATTGGAAGCATAGTGAATGAAATGTTCTAGTTCAGGGCGAGAGCAGGAGACGGCACCGATACAGTCATCAATGTACCGGAAAAAGAGGTGAGGGAGGGGACCCGAGTAGGACTGGAACAAAGAGTGTTCCACATATCCCACGAAAAGGCAGGCATAGCTAGGACCCATGCGGGTACCCATAGCAACACCTTTAATTTGGAGGAAATGGGTAGAGTCAAAGGAGAAGTTGTTCAATGTGAGAACAAGTTCAGCCAGGTGGAGGAGGGTGGTGGTGGATGGGGACTGGTTGGGCCTCTGTTCAAGGCAGAAGCGGAGCGCCCTCAGGCCATCCTGGTGGGGAATGGAGGTGTAGAGGGATGGTACGTCCATAGTGAAGAGGAGACGGTTGGGGCCGGGAAACTGGAAACTGTTAAAATGGCGGAGGGCATCGGAAGAGTCGCGGATGTAGGTGGGAAGAGACTGGACAAGGGGAGAAAAAATAGAGTCGAGATAGGAAGAGATAAGTTCCGTGGGGCAAGAACAGGCTGAAACGATGGGTCTACCGGGGCAGTCCTGTATGTGGATCTTGGGAAGGAGGTAGAAGCGGGCTGTGCGGGGTTGGGGAACTATGAGGTAGGCGGCCGTGGGGGGAAGATCTCCAGAGGAGATGAGGTCAGTGACAGTCTTGGACACGGTGGCTTGATGTTCGGTAGTGGGGTCATGGTCCAGGTGGAGGTAGGAGGAGGTGTCAGAGAGTTGGCGTTCAACTTCCGCTAGGTAGAGGTCGGTTCGCCAAACAACAACAGCGCCACCCTTGTCAGCAGGTTTAATGACAATGTCAGGGTTGGATCGGAGAGAATGGAGTGCTGCATGTTCAGAGGGAGGTAGGTTGGAGTGAGTGAGGGGAGCAGAGAAATTGAGCTGGCCGATGTCACGGCGGCAGTTAGCAATGAAAAGATCAAGAGAGGGTAAGAGGCCAGAGGGAGGGGTCCAGGTGGAACGAGAATTCTGAAAGCGGGAGAAAGGGTCAGCCGTGCGGGGGGAAGACTCCTGGCCAGAGAAGTGGGCACGGAGACGGAGGCGGCGGAAAAAGAGCTCAGCATCGTGCCGAGCTCGAAATTCATTGAGATGGGGGCGTAAGGGGATGAAGCTCAGGCCTTTGCTGAGGACTGATCGTTCGGAGTCAGAGAGGGGAAGGTCAGAGGGGATAGTGAAAACGCGGCAGGGGGTGAGATTGGGAGAAGGGGGGTCAGAGGAAAGTGAAGGGGAAGAAGGTTCCGGAGGGGCTTTAGTGTCCAAGAGTTGTTGAAGCTTGCGATCCTTGACATCGGAAAGGAAGAAGAAAAGTTTTTTGTTGAAGCGTCGGATGAGTCTAAGGATGAAATGGAACTGTGGACCCGGACAGCTTTGAGATAGAGTGCGTCGGTGCTGCTGAAGAGAGATGTCGAGAGTGTTCATGTGGCGCCGCATGGCATTGAGCGTGGATCTCAAGATGCGGCGAGAGCAGTAGTTCGAGGAACGATGAATATCTTGGAGATATTTGTAATCCTGGGTGGATCCGAAACACGAAGGGTGGAAGTTTAGTTGGAATCCACGTGGGATAAGTCGGAACCGGAGACAGTTGCTGAGGAAAGTAATGTGGCTGTGAAACCGAGTCTTGGCAGATACCTGATCAAACACGAGAAGGGAAACTGAAATCAATGAAGATGAACAAGGTTGAAGAGCCAAACGGAAATCCCGTCGAAGAGAAGAGCAGAACTTCTTCAAGTTAGGCATTCCAAGAAGAGAGGTGGCAGTGAACCAAACACTAATACGATAGCAAAATACTGCAGATGCTGGAAATCCGAAATAACAACAGAAAACGCTGGAAAAACTCAGCAGGCCAGGCAGCATCCGTGGAGAGAGAAAGAGAGTTGACGTTTCAGGTCGATGACCTTTCATCAGAACTGGGAAGAGCTGGAAATCAAATAGATTTAAGGCCAGGGTAAAGCTGGGAAAAGGGGGAGGGGATAAAGGAACAAAGGAGGAGATGAAGAGACATTAAGAGACATTAAGAGATATGCAAGGCTAGAGGTGGTGTTAATGTGACAGATTAAGGCTGAATGAAGTGTGAAATCTACTGGCAGAATGAAGGACAGCTGCCAGCTTCTAGGAGGAAAAAAAAGGTGGGGGGGACAAATAAAAGGGTGGATAAAATAAAATATAAATGTGATTGGAGCTGAGGTTATGATCTAAAATGGTAGAACTTGGAGTAGTTGGGGGAGGATCCAGTTGTCCTGGTCCACGTAGGATCCAACGACATAGGTAGAACAAGTAAGGAGGGAGTCCTGCCAAGGCAGTTTATGGAGCTAGAATTCAAATTAAAAAGCAGCACCTCAAAGCTAATAATCTCTGGATGGTTACCTGAGCCACGCGCAAATTGGCTTAGGGAAAAACAGATTCGAGGTTTAAATGAGTGGCTCAAAGAAGGGGTTTCAATTCATGGGGCACTGGCACCAGTACTGGGGAAAGAGGGCGCTGTTCCGCTGGGACGGGTTCCACTGAAACCAGGCTGGGACCAATGTCATAGAAACATAGAAACATAGAATCTAGGAGCAGGAGTAGGCCATTCGGCCCGTCGAGCCTGCTCCACCATTCAATACGATCATGGCTGATCATCCAAATCCAGTACCCTGTCCCTGCTTTAATCCCCACAGTACACATATCCCACCCTACCCCCGTAACCCCACGTATTTAATTCCCCCTAACATATCCCATCCTATCCCCATAACCCCACATATTTAATCCCCCCTAACACTAAGGGTCAATTTATCATAGCCAAATCAACCTAACCCACACATTTTTGGACTGGTGAACAGGATAACTAGGGCAGTAAACAGGGCTTTAAACTAATGAAAGGGTGGGGGGTGGTAGGATTCAGGAAAGATTAAGTTTAAAAGCAGTGAGAGAAATGTCAAGGATCTAGAGCAGAGTAGAGTTTTGGGTAAAAATAAGCAGCGTGGGTCAGGAAGGGAAAGAGAGAGCAACAAAGGTAATAAGGCATCAGTGTCTAAGGTGAGCTCAGGGAAAAATAGAAATAAGTCAAACTTAAAGGCACTTTATCTGAATGCGCGACGCATTAGCAACAAAATAGCGCAAAAAAATTTAACCAGTTTGATCTATTAGCCATAACGGAGAGGTGGTTGCAAAGTGGCCAAGTTTGGCAACGAAATATTGAAGGGTACTTAACATTTAGCAGAGATAGGCAAAGTGGAAAACGAGGAAGGGTAGCCCTGATAATAAAGGATGGGATGAAGACAGTAGAGAGAAAGGATCTTAGCTCCGAAAATCAAGACGTAGAATCAGTTTGGGTGGAGCTCAGAAACAGCAAGGGGCAGAAAGCATTATAAACCAAATTTGCAGTAATAGTGTGGAGGACGAATTCATGGAATGTATGCAAGATAGTTTTACGAATATACGAACATACAAATTAGGAGCAGGAGTAGGCCACTCGGTCCCTCGACCCTGCTCCGAGATTCAATAAGATCATGGCTGATCTGATTACTCCGCATTTCCGTCTACCCCCGATAACCTTTCACCCCCTTGCTGATCAAGAATCTATCTACCTCTGCCTAACAAATTTTCAAAAACTCTGCTTCGACCGCCCTCTTTGGGCGGAGCTAAGAAACAGCATGTGGCAGAAAACATTGGTGGGAGCTGGTTATAGGCCCCCAAACAGTAGTTGTAATGTAGGGCAGAGTATAAATCAGGAAATTAGAGGATGCATGTAACAAGGGTCTGATGGCCTACATCCTCGGGTTCTGAAATAGGTAGGTATGGAGATAGTGGATGCATTGGTTGTCATTTTCCAAAATTCCATAGATTCTAGAACGGTTCCCGTGGATTGGAAGGTAGCAAATCTAACCCCACTATTTAAGAAAGGATGGAGAGAGAAAACGGGGAACTATAGATCAGTTAGCCTGACATCAGTAGTAGGGGAAATGCTAGAATATATTATTAAGGACGTGGTAACAGGGCAATTAGAAAATATTAATACGATTTATGATAGATTCAACACGGATTTATTATAGGGAAATCGTGTTTGACAAATCTGTTTTTGAGGTTGTAACGAGTAGAATAGATACAGGATAACCAGTGGATATGATGGATTTGGATTTTCAGAAGGCATTCGATAAGGTGCCACACAAGAGGTTATTAAACAAAATTAGGGCTCACGGGATTGGGGGTAATATATCAGCATGGATTGTGGATTGGTTAACGGACAGAAAATAGAGAGTAGGAATGAACGGTTCATTTTCGGGTTGGCAGACCACTGTAACTAGTGCTTCGGCCTCAGCTTTTCCAAATCTACATCAATTATTTGGTTGAGGGGATCAAATTTAATATATTCAAGTTTCCCGATGATACAAAGCTGGGTGGGAATGTGAGGAGGATGCAAAGACGCTTAAGCGGGATATAGACAGGCTAAGTGAAAGGGCACGAACATGGGAAATAGAATATAATGTGGAGAAACGTGAAGTTATCCACTTTGGTATGAAAAATAGAAAAGCAGAGCATTTTTAAATGGTGCAAGATTGGGAAATGTTGGTGTTCAGAGGGACCTGGGTGTTCTTGTACACCAATCGCTGAAAGTTAACATGCAGGTACAGCAAGCAATTAGGAAAGCAAATGGTATGTTGGCTTTTATTACAAGAGCATTTGACCGCTGCTGAGCCCGGGAGTTCCCGTCTTCAATCATTGAGTGAGGCTGCATAACTGAGTCACAAAGGTTTAAGTTCAATATCCACTCTAAAACGTTTTTTTTTATTCGTTCCTGGGATGTGGGCGTCACTGGCAAGGCCAGCATTTATTGCCTATCCCTCGTTGCCCTTGAGACGGTGGTGGTGAGCCGCCTTCTTGAACCGCTGCAGTCGTGTTGTGATGGTACTCCCACAGTGCTGTTCGGGTGGGAGTTCCAGGATTTTGACCAAGCGACGATGAAGGAACGGCGATATATTTCCAAGTCACGATGGTGTGTGACTTGGAGGTGACCTTGGAGGTGTTGGTGTTCCAAAGCCCCTGCTGTCCTTGTGCTTCTAGGTGATAGTGGTCGCGGGTTTCGGAGATGCTGCCGAAGAAGCCTCGTTACGCCGGTGGTGGAGGGAATGAATGTTTAATGTGGTGGATCAAGCGGGATGCTTTGTCTTGGATGGTGTCGAGCTTCTTGACTGTTTTTGTAGCTGCACTCATCCAGGCAAGTGGCGAATATTCCATCACACTGCTGACTTGTGCCTTGTAGATGATGGAAAGTCTTTGTGGAATCAGGAGGTGAGACACTCGCCGCAGAATACTAGCCTCTGACCTGCTCTTGTTGCCACAGTATTTCTCTGGCCGGTCCAGTTAAGTTTCTGGTCAATGGTCACCCCCAGGATATTGATGGTGGTGGATTCCCCGATGGTATTGCCGTTGAATGTCAAGGGGAGGTGGTTAGACACTCGATTGTTGGAGATAATCATTGCCTGGCACTTGTGTAGCGCGAATGTTACCTGCCACTTATCAGCTCAAGCCTGAACGTCGTCCAGGTCTTGCTGCATGTGGGCATGGACTTCTTCATTGTCTGAGGAGTTGTGAATGGCGCTGAACACTGTGCAGTTATCAGCGAACATCCCCATTTCCGACCTTATGTTGGAGGGAAGGTCATTGATGAAGCAGCTGAAGATGGTTGGGCCTGCGACACTGCCCTGAGGAACTCCTGCAGCGATATGCTTGGGCTGTGATGATTGACCTCCAACTACCACAACCATCTTCCTTTGTGCTAGGAGTGACTCCAGCCAGTGGAGAGTCTTCCCCCTGATTCCCATTGACTTAAGTTTTACTAGGGCTCCTTGGTGCCACACTCGGTCAAATGCTGCCTTGATGTCAAGGGCAGTCACTCTCATCTCACCTCTGGAATTCAGCTCCTTTGTCCATGTTTGGACAAAGGCTGTAATGAGATCGGGAGCCGAGTGGTCTTTGCGGAACCCAAACTGGGCATCAGTGAGCAAGTTATTGGTGAGTAAGTGCTGCTTGATAGCACTGTCGATGACACCTTCCATCACTTTGCTGATGATTGAGAGTAGACTGATGGGGCAGTAATTGGCCGGATTGGATCTATCCTGCTTTTTGTGGACAGGACATACCTGGGCAGTTTTCCACATTATCGGATAGATGTCAGTGTTGTAGCTGTACTGGAATAGCTTCGCTAAAGGCGCGGCTAGTTCTGGAGCACAAGTCTTCAGCACGATAGCCAGGATGTTGTCGGGACCCACAGCCTTTGATGTATCCACCGCGCTCAGCCGTTTCTTGATATCACGCGGAGTGAATTGGCTGAAGAATTGCTTCTGTGGTGGTGGGGACCTCAGGAGTACGCCGATATAGATAATCTAGTCGGCGCCTCTGGCTGAAGATGGTTGCAAATGCTTCAGCTTTGTCTTTTGCACTCACGTGCTGGGCTCTACCATAATTGAGAATGGGGATATTCATGGAGCCTCCTCCTCCCTTAAGTTGTTTAATAGTCCACCACCATTCAAGACTGGATGTCGCAGGACTGCAGAGCTTTGATCTGATGCGTTGATTGTGGGATCATTAGCCCTGTCTGTAGCATGCTGCTTCCGCTTTTTAGCTTGCATGTAGTCCTGTGTTTCAGCTTCCCCAGCTTGGCACCGCATTTTAGGTACGCCTGGTGCTGCTCCTGGCATGCTCTTCTACATTCGTTATTGAACCAGGGTTGGTCCCCTGGCTTGATGGTAATGGTAGATTGAGGGATATGCCGGGCCATGAGGTTACAGATTGTGGTGGAATACAATTATGCTGCTGCTGATGGCCCACAGCGCCTCATGGATGCCCAGTTTTGAGCTGCTAGATCTGTTCTGAATATTTCCCATTTCGCACGGTGGTAGTGCCACATAACACGATGGAGGGTGTCCTCAGTGTGAAGACGGGACTTCGTCTCCACAATGACTGTCCGGTGACCACTGCTACCAATGCTTTCATGGACAGATGCATCTGCGACAGGTAGATTGGTGAGGACGAGGTCAAGTAGGTTTTTCTCTCGTGTTGGTTCTCCCACCACCTGTCGCAGTCCAGATTGGCAGTTATATTCTTCAGGTAGTGGTGCTACCGAGCCACTCCTGGTGATGGAGTTTGAATTCCCCCACCCAGAGTACATTCTGTGCCCTTGCTACTTGGTGTTCAACATGGAAGAGTGCTGATTCATCAGCTGAGGGAGGGCGATAATTGGTATTCTTAAAGAGGTGTCATTGTCCATGCCTGACTTGAATCCATGTGACTCCCTGGGGTCCGATTTCAATCTTGTGGGATCCTTACCAACTGTATACCACTGTGCCGCCACCCTGGTGGGTCTGTCCTGCTGGTGGGACAGGACATTCCCAGGGATTGTGATGGAGGAGTTTGGGGCATTGGGGAATTTGGGATATTGGCTGAAAGGTATGATTCGGTGAGTATGACGATGTCAGGCTGTTGCTTGACTAGTCTGTGGGCCAGCTGTCTCAATTTTGGCACAAGTCCCCAGATGTTGATGAGGAGGAATATGTAGGGTCGACTGGGCTGGGCTGGGTGTCCGTAGCCGATGCCGAGGTCGATGCTGCGTGGTGCGTCCGGTTTTATTCTTATTATTTTTCGCAGTGTTTTTTTTTCAACTGTGTGGCTTGCTCAGCCATTTCAGAGGGAAGTTACGAGACAACCACATTGCTGTCGGTCTGGAGTCACAGATAGGCCAGCACAGGTAATAATGGCAGATTTCCTTCCCTAAAATACATTCGTGAGCTAGATGTGTTGTTACAACAATCTGTTACTTGGTCACCTTTACTGATACTAGCATTCTATTCCAGATTTATTTAATTAAGTGAATTTAAATTCCCCAGTTGTCGTGGTGGGTTTTCAACTCCCACGTCTCTGGATCATTAGTCCAGTATCATTCCCACTACTTACTGTTCGGGATCATTTATCCAGACAGCGCTGTGCAGTGTTGAGCAAGTGCTGCATTGTAGGAGGTGCCTTTCACCGACTGAGACCTCATCCTCTGCCACTTCCGGTGGTTCCGATGGACACCGAAGATCCCAGGTGATTATCAGAAGCAGAGCTCGGAGTTTTCACTGTGTACTCGCAACATCCCCCTCGCAAAGTCAGCAGCTCCAATTGTCCGTCCGCCCCTCGCTGTTTGCGAATCTTTTGGCACAAGTTGACTTCCATAAGTGAATAATTTTACAGTAATTCATCGGATGAGGGCGTTTTGGGTCCTCCGCAGGACATAATCCGTTTTAAATGCATTTTGTCCTATTTTCTTGTTACTTTCCACTTTCTTTGTCGGTTTCATATTTACTCTCTAATTATCTTCTCTAATGCGTCATGATATGTTATTATTTTGTCTATTTGATGTTCCCGCTTTCGTTTCGAGGTCTTTCCGATGCTCTCTTGTTTGCCATTAGGATTTATTATGTTATTTTGCATTCCGATGTCATTGTCCTGTCTTCTTTTAAACTGGAGGATTATTTTAAACACAGAAGCAGGTGCCCACAGCGTAAGCGATCTGTTTTCAACTCAGGATCACTTGTCAATGCTGTAAATTTCACACTGAACCTTATCAAATGGATGATCTTGCTGGGAGTCGGACCAGTAATTTTCCTGTTCTCGCTCTCACACACATTTACTCTCTCTCCCTCTCTCTCACACACATTCACTCTCTCTCACTCTCTCTCACACACATTCACTCTCTCTCCCTCTCTCTCACACACATTCACTCTCTCTCCCTCTCTCTCACACACAGTCACTCTCTCTCCCTCTCTCTCACACATATTCAATCTGTTTCCCCCCTCTCACACACATTCACTCTCTCTCCCTCTCTCTCACACATATTCACTCTCTCTCCCTCTCTCTCACACATATTCAATCTCTTTCCCCCTCTCTCACACACATTAACTCTCTCTCCCTCTCTCTCACACACATTCACTCTCTCTCCCTCTCTCTCACACATATTCACTCTCTCTCCCTCTCTCTCACACATATTCAATCTATTTCCCCCTCTCTCACACACATTAACTCTCTCTCCCTCTCTCTCACACACATTCACTCTCTCTCCCTCTCTCTCACACACATTCACTCTCTCTCCCTCTCTCTCACACATATTCAATCTCTTTCCCCCTCTCTCACAACATTAACTCTCTCTCCCTCTCTCTCACACATATTTAATCTCTTTCCCTCTCTCTCACACAGATTCACACTCTCTCCCTCTCTCTGACACACATTAACACTCTCTCCCTCTCTCTCACACATATTCAATCTCTTTCCCCCTCTCTCACACACATTACCTCTCTCTCCCTCTCTCTCACACACATTGACTCTCTCTTCCTCTCTCTCACACACATGCACTCTCTCTCCCTCTCTCTCACACATATTCAATCTCTTTCCCCCTCTCTCACACATATTAACTCTCTCTCCCTCTCTCTCACACATATTCAATCTCTTTCCCTCTCTCTCACACAGATTCACACTCTCTCCCTCTCTCTGACACACATTAACACTCTCTCCCTCTCTCTCACACACAGTCACTTTCTCTCACTCTCTCACACACACGTTAATACTCTCTCCCTCTCTCACACACATTCACTCTCTCTCCCTCTCTCTCACACATATTCAATCTCTTTCCCTCTCTCTCACACACATTCACTCTCTCTCTCACTCACACACTCATTCACTCTCTCTCCCTCTGTCTAACACTCATTCACTCGCTCTCCCTCTCTCACACACTCATTCACTCTCTCTCCCTCTTTCTCACACACATTCACTCTCTCCCCCTCTCTCACACTCATTCACTCTCTCTACCACTCATTCACTCGCTCTCCCTCTCTCACACACTCATTCACTCTCTCTCCCTCTCTCTAACACACATTCACTCTCTCTCCCTCTCTCTCACACACATTCACTCTCTCTCCCTCTCTCATTCATTCACTCGCTCTCCCTCTCTCTCACACACATTCACTCTCTCTCTCACACACATTCACTCTCTCTCACTTTCTCAATTTCTCTCTCTCTCTCTCTGTACAGCTAACTTTGCAGTGATTGTGATCCTGTTCCGAGGAAGGTGCGGTCTCTCCAGATGTATCACTCTGTACCTGGTATCCATGGCGATGACGGATCTCCTGGTCATTATCACCGCTGTGATATTTAACCGGATTGGTGGTATTTATTTCTCGTTTAGTTTCCTGTCTATCACTCCGGTCTGTAGTCTCCGTTTTGCCCTAATCTATGCAGTCACCGACAGTTCTGTCTGGGTAACGGTCGCTTTCACCTTTGATCGATTTGTCGCCATTTGTTGCCAGAAGCTGAAAACAAAATATTGCACCGATAAAACGGCGGCGGTTGTTATAGGAACGGCCTGTGTCTTAAACTGTTTGAAAGCTACCTTCTTATATTTTATATATGAACCGTTGTACACAATTAACAACATACCCTGGTTCTGCAGCATAACATCAACATTTTATACCTCACCTGCATGGATCGCATATGACTGGATTAATCGCATTTTATCCCCGTGTCTCCCATTCATTCTGATTTTGCTGCTCAATGCTCTGACCGTCAGACACATTCTAGCGGCCAGTAGAGCCCGCAGGAGACTCCGGGCCCACAGCAATGGAGAGAATCAGATTGACCCAGAGATGGAGAAGCGGAGAAGGTCCATCCTCTTACTCTTCTGTATCTCGGGCAGTTTCATCCTGTTATGGTTGTTGTTTCTTATAAGATTCCTCTATGTCCGGATTGCGAAACTTACTTATTTTTCAGGTACCAATATCAATCAATCAAATTTTATTCTGCAGGAAAGCGGATTTATGCTTCAGCTTTTGAGTTCCTGCATCAACCCATTTATTTATGCAGGGACCCAGAGTAAATTCAGAGAGGAGTTAAAGAATGGCGTGAAATATCCAATGAGTCTAATTGTTAAATTATTTAAATGATGAAAATAATAAAGTATATCATGAATTGTACTTTATATTCCATGTTGTGTCTTCTTGTCCCTGTCAGACACGCCCCCTCCCAGATACACAGTCACTTACTCTAAGATCCTTACCCAATGTGAAATTAAGAATGTTTGAGGAACTCTGCATCAGCGCACAATTCAGTGTTGTAACCCGTTCTCAGTTAGTTTCCAGATCTCTTGTCGGTGCTGACTCAGGCCTGGTACATTCGCACCAGCCCCGAGCGCCCTGGAGTATCTCTACATTCATGTGGAGTCCGACCTCTGATCTGTGATTGTATATCAAGTTTAACTGTTCAATGAAGGGCCCAATGTCCCTCCTGGGAATGGTTTGGATCTTGAGGGTCGGACACGCTCTGAAATGGGAGCACGCGCTGTCCCCACGCATTGGTCTCCGTTCACCGCCCCACAGCCGCACTCCTATGTCCATAGACACAGGTCATGATGCGGAGATGCCGGTGTTGGACTGGGGTGGACAAAATTGAGAGGTCGCACAACACCAGGTTATAGTCCAACAGTTTTATTTGAGGAATGGGCAATCGATAGCTCCGAAAGCTTGTGATTTCAAATAAAACTGTTGGACTATAACCTGGTGTTGTGCGACCTCTCAATTTCATAGACACAGGAACAGAGGAATTGCTGGAGTATAAAGACAAACGACCATCCAGGTCACTTTCTGCTCTTTAAAGTGGCCAATTGGGGCGACACACCTAGTGTCATTAAACAAAAGAAAATTAATCGAACGAACTTTGTAAAGGGGCAAAACAATAATCACCAAAATCATACAAATTCGAAACTGATTAAATTAAATGAGAATATTACCTTCACTATCTTTTATACACTCAAGTCTACTTCGATTTCTACCATCCTGTTAGTCTCCGGATACAATGATAATGGAGTTGTTGACTAATCACAGCAATCAATCTCTATCGATTAGTCTACAACAGACCCAGACATGAGGTGAGGAAAACCACAGTGGTGGAGAGCTTTAGGAAGCATATGACCACAGTCACCTGTTCCTCCCGAGCACGCTGCAATTAAAACATGTCATGTCTCTAATTACTCACATACTGTGTCCCCAAGTGTTATACGAATGATATATATTTAATTTGCAGGCCCCTGTAGGGACTGAACCCCCGTCCCTGTAGGGAGTGAACCACCGGCCCCTGTAGGGATAGGACCCCGGCCCCTGTAGAGAGTGAACCACCGGCCACTGTAGGGACTGAACCACCGGCCACTGTGAGGACTGAACTCCCGGCCCCGTGTTGGGACCGGACCCCTCGGCCCGAAGTGGGGTTTAGATCCCCTTCCCCCTGCGCCCCGTGTCGCTGACAGTATCTTTACTCGTGTTGATTCTAATCTGTGACAGCCATTTACAAAGATGAATCTATAAACGATCACTAATGGCCGCCGGATTACCCGCAATCCCGGGGTTCAGAAACCGCTCTATCTGTCCCGGGGTTTGCCGTTTGTTTAGATCAGTTTTGGGCCAGAGTGAGACGGGAGAAACCGGCGGGCAGCGGGAGGCGGGGATAATACTCACTGTTTTATATTCGGTCCTGGAGCCGCACTCGGTGTTTGTAAAACCTGTGACTCTCGGGGTTTATTAACCCGCTCGCTCCAGACCTCCATTGATATCGAGAGGGAGAAATCTGCCGCCCGGTGTATTCTGGGCAAGGCCAGACGCCATTTCCAGCTCCGACCATAGAATTCAGCCCAGGAGGAGACCATTCTTAAATGATGTTTTTATATATCAGCAGCCTGTAGTGGAGATAATGGCCCAGAACTTCGGCTGAATACGGGAGAGTACGCAATGTGTACTCTCGCATATTCGGTCCCGAAGTGCCGGTTTCCAGCATGCACTGCGCATGCGCGGGAAACCGGCACTTCCGATATTGCTAAGGGGGCGGTTCCTAAGTGAACCGCGTGCGCGTTACAGGCTGTGCACACGCAGCGCACTTCGGTTTTTTTTCAGGTTTCAGCGCGAGGGTAAGTATTGAAGATTTTACACATGAAAAAAGCAGGCGTAAGACCCCCTTTTAACAAGGTAAGTAGTTAATTAAGTATTATTTTAAAAACATTTCAACAGTTTTATCTTTTTTATACACTTTAAAGAAAGTTAAGTTTATTTTTATAACTTTTAAAAAGAATTTAAATTTTTTCAAAAATTTATATTTTTGTTTAAAGTGGTTAATTTATTTAGCTATAGTTATTTCATTAATGTGATGTTTTTTTTTAAATTTATTTGAGGTTTAGCTGTTCTTTTGGGGGCAATTTGTATTCATAGTTTTGACAGCTCTTCCTGTCAAATCTATGAATGAAAGATTGTGTGCTGCCATTGGCTCTCCATGGCCCATCTGATCCCAGAGGTAGCATCGAACTAACTGCGCCTCTGGGACACGCACACACTGCGCGCCGGCACCAGGGAGAGGCCCAGGAGCTGAAGTTCGTGTTGGCCCGAAACACAAAGGCAGGCGCGGTAGGTAAGATCGCGCCGGAACCTTACCCCCGCGGCAACCATCGAAGTCTAATTTCTGGGCCAATATTACAGGCAAAAGGTGAATGTAGCGGCTGAAGCTCAGAGAGGCGCATTTGGAGCAGGAAGTGAGGGGAGGAGATAATATTAACAATGAAGAGACTGTTGACCCCGCCGCCTTCCGGTGCTCACGGTGATGTCACAGTCACTATTGAGACAGTAGCAGCTTAGGGATGAGTTTACAGTTCACGGTTAGGGTTTAGGTTAGGTTCGTGGTTAGGGTGTTATGGTTCGGATGTTACAGTTAGTGGTGTGGTTACGGGGTTTGGGTTAGCGGTTAGGGTTAGGGTGTTATGGTAAGGATGTTAGAGTTAGGGGTGGGGTTACGGGGTGAGGGTTACAGTTTGGGGGTTAGGGGTTGGAGTTTGGGTGTTATATTTAGGATGTTAGAGTTAGGGGTGGTGTTACCGGGTTAGGGTTACAGTTTGGGGGTTAGGCGTTGGGGTGTGGCTGTTATGGTTAGGATGTTAGAGTTGGGGTGGTGTTACCGGGCTAGGGTTACAGTTTGAGGGTTAGGGGTTGGGGTTAGGGTGTTATACTAAGGGTGTTCGAGTTAGGGGTGGGGTTACGGGGTTATGGTTACAGTTTGGGGGTCAGGGGTTGGGGTTAGCGTGTTAGGTTAAGGGGTTTTGCTTTGGGATGCCAAGGTTAGGAGAGGCACTCTGGACAGTACGGGGAGCTCGGACCCATTGTATTATTTGAATTACAGGCTGTAGATAAATGAAAAATAACAGATTGTCCCCGAATTCTTCAGAAACTCAATGACGCTTCTGCTTACCTCGAATGCTCCTTGTTATCGAATACGCCCTATCTAAAATAGTGCGCTGGTGCAATAGACGCTCGTTCCTGGACAGTGTTGTCCTGAGGATACACAGTGCCGGCCGCCGGCTGCTCTCTGGAGGAAGACAGCAGAAGGAACAGAGGAGGCGGAAGCGGGACAGGTAGAAGAGGACGGGGCGCAGTGGGGTAATAAAAACACGAGGCAGATTTTATAAACACGGGATGCGGCCGAATAACAGCCCCCGGGACCGGTGGATGTGAAGCGGGGCGGCAGCTGCGGGGCTTTCTCTCCGCTGACAGACTCGGGTTATCGAGGTGACCGAATGCTCAGAACAGGGTCAAATAGAACGCAGAGGTTGCAAACGTACTGGCTAAGCATCAGACAGTGGCCAGGGAGAGAGTCGGTGGCCAGGGAACTGCGCTTTACTCTGTATCTAACCACGCTGTACCTGCCCTGGGAGTGTTTGATAGCACAGTGCAGAGGGAACTTTACTCTGTATGTAACCCGTGCTATACCTGCCCCGGGAGTGTTTGCTGGGACAGTGTAGAGGGAGCTTTACTCTGTATCTAACCCGTGCTGTACCTGCCCTGGGAGTTTTTGATGGGACAGTGTTGAGGGAGCTTTACTCTGTGTCTAACCGGTGCTGTATCTGCCCTGGGAGTGTTTGATGGGACAGTGTAGAGCGAGCTTTACTCTGTATCTAACCACGCTGTACCTGCCCTGGGAGCGTTTGATAGCACAGTGCAGAGGGAACTTTACTCTGTATGTAACCCGTGCTATACCTGCCCCGGGAGTGTTTGCTGGGACACTGTAGAGGGAGCTTTACTCTGTATCTAACCCGTGCTGTACCTGCCCTGGGAGTTTTTGATGGGACAGTGTAGAGGGAGCGTTACTCTGTGTCTAACCGGTGCTGTACCTGCCTTGGGAGTGTTTGATGGGACAGTGTAGAGGGACCTTTACTCTGTATCTAACCCGTGCTGCACCTGCCCTGGGAGTGTTTGATGGCACAGTGCAGAGGGACCTTTACTCTGTATCTAACCCGTGCTATACCTGCCCCGGGAGTGTTTGCTGGGACAGTGTAGAGGGAGCTTTACTCTGTATCTAACCCGTGCTATACCTGCCCTGGGAGTGTTTGCTGGGTCAGTGTAGAGGGAGCTTTACTCTGTGTCTAACCCGTGCTGTACCTGCCCTGGGAGTGTTTGATGGGACAGTGTAGAGCGAGCTTTACTCTGTATCTAACCCGTGCTGTACCTGCACTGGGAGTGTTTGCTGGGAAAGTGTCGAGGGAGCCTTACTCTGTGTCTAACCGGTGCAGTACCTGCCCTGGGAGTGTTTGCTGGGAAAGTGTCGAGGGAGCCTTACTCTGTGTCTCACCCGTGCAGAACCTGACTCGAGAGAGTTTCAATCAGACACTCTTTGCTCATAATGCCCCATTTATTTACACTATGAAGCCCATTTTCGATGTGTATACCTCTATTCAATTTCCCTTTAACATGTTTTGATCTGTGGAGAACAACCCTAGCTTTCTCCGTCTCTCCATGTAACTGCAGTCACTCATCCCCGGTACCATTCCAGTAAATCCAGTCTGTACCGTCTCCAAGTCCTTGACATCCTTCTTAAAGTGTGGTGCCCAGAATTGAACACAATAATCCAGCTCAGGCCGAACCAGTGATTTATTCAGGTTCAGGATAACTTCCTTGCTATCGTAATCTATACCTTTACTTATTAAGCCAAAGTTCCCGTCTGCTTTAGTAACAGAATTCTCAACATGTCCTCCAACTTTTAAAGGTTTGTGTATCTGAACCACTTGTAGGTTTTAGAGATATTAACAACATGGCTAAAATACACTGTCATTAAATTTCTGGTATGTTTATTATGAGAAAGAGAAATTTAGTCTGAGTTAGAAACTCAAACTGGTCTTTCACTGCAGACAGGTCGCCATGGCAACACTGATAAGACATTCCATTCCACTGAATCCACTGGGTGCAAACTCTCATCAGATCAGGGGAAAGAACAGTGTTTGTCTGTTAGTAACCACAATATAAGATTGAACCAGAATGAGTAATAGAATACGTTAGATTATAATGTGTCATCTTTATAGCTATAATTGTGAAACTATAAGAAATAACACCATCAACAATAGGCAGGTTAGTTCAGGGATATTGAGACAATTACTGAAGAAAAGTAACTGCTGGGAACCAGGGAAAGTATCCTTGTAAATCACAGATTAGAGAAGTTCCAGCTGTCTTTCCCTCGCTTCCTGCCAAAACCCAGCTGAGAAGACAAAGAAGAGTCAGGTTCCAGAGATGGATCACTACAGGGAATAAAACTGAGGGGATCCTGATGTAAGGGGGCAGTCGGGACTGGAGACACCTGAGATCAAGCTCAGGACGCCCGAGGTTCCATCCAGCGGGCTGACCTCGTGTAAGTTACTGTGGACACACGGGACTTGCAAGTTTACTCTGATTGATGGATCAATGTAAGGTAAGGTAGAGGACAGAGAATCTGCTCATCTTATATTCTAATAAGGTATTAAAGTTGCTGACACTAGACTCTTGATCCTGCCAATTAATAAGACAAGGCATCAGCTAGAATCTTATAGACCTGAGTCTCTTTGCTCCTCTACTCCTTTTAAAGGTCTCAATTTATTGTACATTTTATCGCCCTTTGCTTCATGCCAAGATGTATCTCCTCACATTTCTCCGCGATAAATTTAATCGATCATTTACCCGCCCCATTTTCTAACCTGTGTATTTACACTGAAGTCACTTACAGTCCTCTTCACAGTTCCCAAGCTCCCTGTTTTGGTCTCAGTTGGAGATTTTGATCTTGTATGTCAAAGCCCAGCTCATTTCTCTATATTTCCACTGCAGGGCTGGCTGGGGATTGCTGTTCAGATCCACAGCCCCACTGCAACTAGACTGGAGATTCTCCTGTCAGATCATATAATGTTGCAGTCTTGCCAGATATTTACACGCTGAATTATCATAGATTACGACAGATAAGGTGTATCCAAGAAGAATTTGTAACTGGTCCAGTACTTGATGAATTCAACAATGTACATATGTCCCAGTGTGTTATTTTATTCAGGGCTTTACCCAACTGTCTCTCTCACGGGGGGCTGAGCGTTTGTGACGGTGTTTAATGACACTAAGTGCTGGAGTTTCAGGCTATGTTATTAACTTTGCTCCAAACGCATTCTACCTGCTTCTTTCTCTTTCTTGTCCAAATTACCACACTGTTATCACTCTGTACACGGAGTTCTATTTTGTGAATGTAGAACTGAACCCAGCCAGAGTCAGCACCTTCAGGGGAGGAGAGGGAGGGGAACCAGTCAGTGTAGAACTGAACCCAGCCAGAGTCAGCACCTTCAGGGGAGGAGAGGGAGGGGAACCAGTGAGTGTAGAACTGAACCCAGCCAGAGTCAGCACCTTCAGGGGAGGAGAGGGAGGGGAACCAGTCAGTGTAGAACTGAACCCAGCCACAGTCAGCACCTTCAGGGGAGAAGAGGTAGTGGAACCAGTGAGTGTAGAACTGAACCCAGCCACAGTCAGCACCTTCAGGGGAGGAGAGGGAGGGGCACCAGTGAGTGAACTGAACCCAGCCAGAGTCAGCACCTTCAGGGGAGGAGAGGGAGGGGCACCAGTGAGTGAACTGAACCCTGCCAGAGTCAGCACCTTCAGGGGAGGAGAGGGAGGGGAACCAGTGAATGCAGAACTGAACCCAGCCAGAGTCGGCACCTTCAGGGGAGGAGAGGGAGGGGAACCAGTGAGTATAGATCTGAACCCACCCAGGGAGGATTGAAGAATTTTAGTGGGTAAATAACGAGAAAACATTTCTTCTGGTTATGGAGTCCAGAACAACGAGGCTTATATTAGAATTAGAGTTTGGCCGTTCAGGGTTGATGCCAGAAACCACTTCTTCACACAAAGGGCAGTGACAATCTGGAACTCTCCACAATCCTCCACATTGTTTACAACATTCCGAAGTTTTGTTCCATCTCCAAAAATTGAAATTATGGCTCCGAGGTACAGGTCATTGATATATATCAAAAAGAGCAGTGGACCCCTGTGGGGCAGCACTGTATACTTTCCTCTATTATGAACAAACCCGTTCACCACTACTCTCTGCTTTCTGTCCCTTCCCAATGTTGTATCCATGCTGGCACTGCCTCATTAATCCCATGGAGTTCCATTTTGCTAACAAGTCTATTACATGGCACTTTATCAAACACCTTTTGAAAGTCCGTATACACACTAACATCACTACCTCCATCAACCCTCTGTTATTTCATCGAATTACTCAATCAAGTTATTCTGACACGATTTGCCTTTTACAAATCCGTGTTGGCTGCCATTTATTAAACCATGTTCTTCCAAGTGACAATTAATTTGCCCCGGATTTTGCTCACCAGAACTTTTCCTGCCACCGATGTTAGGCTGACAGACCTGCAGTTACGGGTAAATCCCTCTCCGCTTTCTTGAACAGGGTGTAACATTTGCAACCCTCCAGTCTTCTCGGAACTCTTCTGTATCCAAGGAAGGTTGAAAAACTGTGGCCAGAGCCTCCGCTATTTCCACGCTTACTCCTCTCAACAAACTAGGATGCATCCCATCCGGAGCGGGTGACTTTTCTACTTTATTCACTGCCAACTTATTTACCTATTTTATCCGATACAATTGCTCCAACATCCTCCTTTACCGTGACATTGGCAGATTTCGCCTCTTTTGTGAAGACAGATTCAAATCAATCATATGTTGTCTGAATTTAATGTAAGCATTTAATGAATTTACATTATAAGTCAGTGAGTAGTTGACAAAAATGTATAATCAATTCTATAATTGTCTGGAATTATTAATGAATTTGACTTTCCACCAACAAATATACACACCATCCTAGTGACTGCACCTTGATGTGCTGGGAGGGCTTGCGTGCAACCCTGACCCTGAAATCTATGCTGACAGGAGTACAACGAAATAAATAAAGCATTTAAAGTCATGAATTAAATAGCACAGAATTAAGTTGGATTCAATACCAAAAGGCATCCCTGGAGATGAGGCAAATAGAGAGGCATTTGTCCAAGATTACTGACGACATTGTTAGATAGCACAGTAAGTCGTGCAGATGGATTCAACACTAAACGCTTGCCTGGAGTGTAAAAAAGGGCATAAAGATGGCAAAGAAAAATTTCGAGTTAAATATAGCAGTCGAAAAGAAGGTCAATAATTTGTGTTTTTTAGCTACATTAAGAGAAAATGGTGGAACGATGGAAGGAGTGGGGCCACTGTCAATGTGATCGGGTGAGGGCCTGACACCTGACGCTACACAGGCTGCACAAGGGCTAAAGAAGAATTTTGCCTCAGTTTCTACCAAGGAGAGAAGGGGTAATATATTTGAACTGGAAATGGGAAATAGAGGGTTTTGCAGATGTAAGTTGTGACACTATTCACATTACCACCAGCATGGTTGACGAACAGCTGTGCAATCTTAAAATGAATCAATCTCAGGGGCCGGGGAAAATTCATCCGAGGATCCTTGTGGAGATAAGGGAGAAAATTGCCGGAACTCGGGCATATATCTGTGAGAAATTATTGATTGCTGTAGAGGTGCCGGGGACTGGAGAAAGGCAGATGCTAAGCTTCTATTCTAAAAAGAAGGTGGCAAAAGTGACCCAGGAAACTACAGACCAGTGAGATAGAGGTCCATTGTGGGTAAAGTCATGGAAACCCTGATTAAAGATAAGATCATGGAGCATCTGGATTGAAACATCATCTTAAAATTTAACCAGTATATGTTCATGATGGGGAGGCCTTACCGATATAGTTCACTAGTTCTCTTTGAGGGTGTGACAAAGGAGCTGGACAGGGTACGGCAGTGGGTGAGGTGTACTTGACTTCAGTCAGGCTTTGTATACCCATCCTCTGGAAAGGATGGGTCTGAAAAGAAAGATCGCTAGAATCAGTGGAAATATTTTACAAGGAATGTGTAATTAGTGCACCGATAGACCCCAGAGAGCGGTGATACAGGGATTGTCATCGGCCTGGGAGAATGTTACCAGTGGGGTCCCACAGAGAGCTGCTTGTACCTCTTTTGTTAAATATCTTTATCAATCATCTGGAACTAGGAGTCACAACGTTTCAGATGAAACAAAGCTGGTGAATGTGGCAGACTGCAACGCTGAAGAGGATAAACTACAGGAGGATTTAAATACTGGGGAATTGGGCAGACAGGCGACAGATGTCATTCAATGTAGAGAAAGGCAAAGTGCGTCACATGGAGACAAGGAATCCAGGAAGGGACTAGAACTTAAATGAAAAGAAATTAATTAACATAGAAAGTGAAAGAGATCTGGGGATCTTATTGAAAATACATTGGAGCTATCGCAACAATAAGTAAAGCAAATCAGACTCTGGGCTGTATTAAAAGTTCAATATTGAGCCGAGATAGCGAAGTAATCCTGCCCTACTTTATAAATCATTGGTGCAACCGGGCTCAGACTACTGTGTACAGCTCTGGACACCACAGGGAATTGCAGCTATTGAACGGACACTGAAGAGAGTGACCAGGATTACTGGAGGATGGAGGGATTGGATTGTGAGGAGCGATTCTGTAAATTGAGCAAGTTCTCACCGGAAAAGAGAATGTCGAGAGGTGATATGATTGCTGTTTTTAGGATTCTAAAGGGACCAGATAATGTAGAGCACGACAAGTTATTACACCTTGTCCACACAGTAGAACCAGAGGACACAGCCTGCGCTGGAAGGGGGTCAATTCAAACCCAATCTGCTGAAACAGTATTTCAGTGAGTGAGTGGTCAATCTATGGACAGGCTCCCCAGGGAGACGGTGGAAGCAGTTAGTGTTGATTTCTACAATGCAAATTAAATAGATATCATTCCTGGAATAACACTTGGGGACACAGTATCTGAGTAATTAGAGACATTACATGTGGTAAGTGCAGTGTGCTTGGGAGGAACAGGTGACTGTGGTCCTATGGTTCCTAAAGCTCTCCACCACTGGGGTTTTCCTCGCCTCATGTCTGGGTCTGTTGTAGACTATTCGATAGAGATTGATTTCTCCATTATGATTGTATCGGGGGACTATCAGGATGGTAAAAAGCGAACTAGGCTTGAGTGTACAAAAGATAGTGAAGATAATATTCTCATTTAATTTGCAAAGTTTTCTATTTGTATGATTTTGGTGATTATTGTTTGTGCCCCTTTACAAAGGGGGGCACGTTCGTTAGATTAATTTTATTTTGTTTAATTACACTGGGGATTACGTCCCAATTGACCATTGAAAGGAGCAGAAAGTGACCTGGAAGGTCCTTTATTTATCCTCCAGCAATTCCTCTGTTCCTGTATTTATGGACACAGGAGTGCGGCTGTGGGGCGGTGCCCAGTGAGCGGAGAACAATGCGTGGGGACAGCGCGTGCTCCCATTTCAGAGCGTAACCGACCCTCAAGAACAAACCATTCCAGGAGGGACATTGGGTCCCTTCATTAAACAGTTAAACTTGATATCCAATCACCGATCAGAGGTCGGACTCCACATGAACGTAGAGATACTCCAGGGCCCTCGGACTGGTGGGAATGTACCAGGCCCGAGTCAGCACCGACAAGGGAACTGGAAACTAACTGAGAACGGGTTACAACACTGAATTGCGCGCTGATGCAGTGTTCCTCATACATTCTTAATTTCACATTGGGTAAAGATCTTAGAGTGAGTGACTGTGTATCTGGGAGTGGAGGCAGTGTCTGACAGAGACAAGAAGACACAACATGGAATATAAGCTGCAATTCATGATATAGTTTACTATTTTCATCATTTCAATAATTTAACAATTAAACTCTCACAATCAACGGATCAGATCAAAGCTCTGCAGTCCTGTCACATGCCGTCGTGAATGGTAGTGGACCATTAAACAACTAACGGGAGGAGGCCGCTCCATGAATATTCCCATCCTCAATGATGGTGGAGCTCAGCACGTGAGTGCAAAAGACAAGGCTGAAGCGTTTGCAACTAACTTCAGCCAGAAGTGCCGAGTGGATGATCCATATCGGCCTCCTCCTGAGGTCCCCACCACCACAGAAGTCAGTTTTCAGCCAATTCTGAGACTGCGACCTCTGGTTCTAGACTCCCCAGCCAGGGGAATCATCCTCCCTGCATCTACCCTGTCAAACCCTCTCAGAATTTGTATGTTGTAATGCGATCACCTCTCATTCTTCTAAACTCTAGAGAATATAGGCCTAGTCTACTAAATCTCTCATAGGACAATGCCCCTATCCCAGGAATCAGTCTGGTGAACCTTCGTTGCACTCCCTCTATGGTAAGTATTTCCTTTCTTAGGTGAGGGGACCAAAACTGTACACAATACTCCAGGTGTGCTCTTACCAGGGCCCTATATAATTGCATTAAGACGTCTTTACTCTTATACTCAAATCCTCTTGTAATAAAGGCCAACATACCATTTGCTCTCCTATTTGCTTGCTGTACCAGCATGTAAACTTTCAGTGATTCCTGTACAAAGACACCCAGGTCCCTCTGAACACCACAATTTGGCAATGACTCTCCATTTAAACAATACTCTGCTTTTCTATTTTTCCTACCAAAGTGGATAAGTTCATATTTCTCCACAATATATTGCATTTGGCATGTTCTTGCCCACTCACTTAGCCTGTCTATATCCCCTTTATGCCTCCTTGCATCCTCCTCACAATTTACATTCCCACCAGCTTTGTATCAACAGCAAACTTGGATATATTACATTTGGTTCCTTTGTCCAAATCATTGATTTAGATTGTGAATAACTGAGGCCCAAGCACTGATCCTTGCGGTACCCCACTAGTTACAGCCTGCCAACCCGAAAATGACCCATTCATTCCTACTCTCTGTTTTCTGTCCGTTAACCATTCTTCAATCCATGCTAGTATATTACCCCAAACCCATGAGCCCTAATTTTGTTTAATAACCTCTTGTGTGGCATCTTATCGAATGCCTTCTGAAAATCCAAATACACCACATCCACTGGTTTCCACTTAATTATTCTGCGAGATACAACCTCAAAAAACTCTAACAGATTTGTCAAAAGCGATTTCCCTTTCCTAAATCCGTGTTGACTCTGCCCAATCCCATTATTTTCTAAGTGCCCTGTTACCACGACCTTAATAATATTTTCTAGCATTTTCCCACTATTGATGTCAGGCTAACTGGTCTGTAGTTCTCCGTTTTCTCTCTCCCTCCTTTCTTAAATAGTGCTGTTACATTTGCCACCTTACAATCCGCAGGAACCGTTCTAGAGTCAATGGAATTTTGGAAAATGACAACCAATGCATTCACTATCTATATAGCCAACTCTTTCAAAACCGTAGGACGTATGCCATCAGATCGAAGGGATTTATTGGCTTTCAGTCCCATTAATTTCTCCAGTACTATTTTTTTAATAATAATACTAATTTGTTTCAGTTCCTCATCCTCACTAGAGCCTTGATCTCCACTATTTCCGGGAAGTTTTTTGTGTCTTCTTCCGTGAAGACAGATACAAAGTATGTGTTTAATTCTCTGGATTTCCTTATTTCCCATTAAATTTTTTGCTGTCTCAGCCTGTAAGGGAGCCACATTTATTTTCACTAATCTTTTCCTTTTTACATACCCATAGAAGTATTTATATCTATCGCTAGTTTACTCTCATATTCTATTTTCCCTTTCTTTATCAATTTGTTGCTGCTCTTTTGCTGAATTCTAAAGTCCTCTTAATCCTCAGGCTTACTTTTCTTTGGGAACATTATTAGCCTCTTCCTTTGATCTCATACCATCTTTAAATTCTCTTGTTCGCCACGGTTGTACCACTTTCCTTTGGGGCCTTTGTGCCTTAAAGGAATGTATATTTGTTGTAAATTATGTGTTATTTTTTTTAATGCTAGCCATTGCTTATCTACTGCCATACCTTTTAATGCAGTTTCCCAATCTAACTTAGCCAACTCGCCCCTCATACCTACGTAGTTTCCTTTGCTTAGATTTAAGACACTAGTTTCGGATTTAATTCTTCCCTAAATGCCCCTTTACTGCAAGGTTATTAATTAACCCTTTCTCATTGCCCAACACTAGATCTAAAATAACCTGTTCCCAAGTTGGTTTCTCAACATACTGATCTGGAAAACTACCTTGCATACATTGCATGAAATCGTCCTCCACATTATTACTGCAAATTTGGGTTGCCCAGTTTATATGTAGATTAAAGTCCCCCATGATCACTGTCTTACACTTGGTACACGCGCCACTGATTTCAGTATTTACACTCTGCCCTACAACTATTGTTTGGGGCCTATAAACATCTCCCACCACTCTTTTCTGCTCCTTGCTGTTTCTTAACTCCACCCAAACTGATTCTACTTCTTGATTTTCAGAGCTAAGATGCTTTCTCTCTACTGTCTTTAACCCAACCTTTATTATCAGGGCTTTCCCTCCTCCTTTTACATTTTGCCTATCTCTTCTAAAAGTTAAGTTCCCAACCTTGGGCACTTTGCAACCACGTCTCTGTCATGGCTAATAGATGAAACCTGTAAATTTATATCTGCACTATTAATTCATGTATTTTGTTGCGAATGCTTCGCGCATTCAGATGTAGTGCCTTTAGCTTCGACTTATTTCTATTGTTCCCTGATGTCACTTTAGTCACTGATGCCCTATGACCTTTGTTACTCTACCTGTCCCTTCCTGACCCACTCTGCTTATTTTTACACAGATCTCTCCTCTGTTCTAGAAACTTGATATTTATCTCGCTGCTTTTAAATTTACTCTTTCCTGAATCCTCACCGCCCACCCCCCCCCCCCCCCGCATCCTTCATTCGTTTAAAACCCTGTCTACTGCCCCAGTTATTCGGTTCACCAGCACACTGGTCCCAGAGAGGTTTAAAGAGAGCCCGTCCCAACGGAACAGCTCCCTGTTTCCCCAGTACTGGTGCCAGTGCCCCATGAACCGAAACACCTACCTCCCACACCATTCTTTGAGCCACGCATTTAAATCTCTAATCTGTTTGTCCTATGCCAATTTGCACGTGGTTCAGGAAACAATCCAGAGATTATTACCTTTGAGATACTGCTTTGTAATTTGAATCCTAGCTCCTCAAACACTCTCAGCAGAAACTCATTTCTAGTTCTACCTGTGTCATTGTTTCCTACGTGGGCCACGACAACTGGATCCTCCCTCTCCCACTCCAAGTTATTCTCCAGCCGCGAGGAGATGTCATTAAACCAATAGAATCTTCGGAACTCTCGGTCGCGGCTGCAGAGAACAGTATCTAACCCCTTGGCTATACCGTCGCCCACCACAACTACATTCCATTTTACTCCCCCGACTTGAATGGCCTCCTGCACCATGGTGCCATGTTCAGCTTGTTTATGCATCCTTCAGTCTTTCCCCTCATCCACACAGGCAGCATGTTGGTCAAGGGCAAAGGCTGAGGCTCCTCCAGCACTGCACCTAGGGTCCTCTTACCTGCCTGAGTTGCAGTCACACCCTCCTGTCCCTGACCACTAACCAGACCTGTACCACTGCCTAACCTAAGGTGTGTGACTGCCTCCTCGATCAAAATGTCCAGGTATCTCTCCCCATCCCTGATGCCCCGCAATGTCTGCACCTGAGAAGCCAGCTCAAAATCTCTGAGCTGAAGTTCCTCAAGATCCAGGCACTAACTGCAAATGTGTTTGTCCGGGATCACAATACTCTTCACAAACTCACACATGCTGCAGTTGCGGCACACCACCTGCACTGCCATCCCTACATGACCTTGTTTTATTTAGTTAAATTTAATTAAATGTGTATTTAGGTAACTCAGCTTACAGTGTAGTTTCTTGACAATTACTTGATCTATATTAAATTATGGCCACTGAAATTAAATATCTACCTATAACACAAAGCACAACAAGTCGTGTAGGCAAAAATCACCTCCCCCCTCTTCTCCAAATACCCACTCTTTCCAAATAAAAACTCCGTTCAAGTCCACTCGTTTAATCCCGCTCTGTGCAGATCACTCTGTGCTCTGCAGAAATGTTTGCTTTTATCCACTAGGAGCCTCAACCAATTTACAAGTGGTGACTCAACTCTCCTGCTACTGGTGATTAGCGCCTATGCAACACAAACATTTACAAATGACTGACAGTTAACTGCCACTGACAACAGCTTCTGTTAACTAAAGTTTTTTAAAGTTCTAGGTTAAAATCAAAATCATGAACTAAATTTCACTCTTTTACAGCTTCTACTTACCAAATACTTACCAGAAATTCCCACTCTTTTCAAATTCCCAAATGAAACACTCTGTTCATGTCCACTCGGTTTAATCCCGCTCTGTGCAGACCGCTCTGTGCTCTGCAGAAATGTTTATGTTTATACACTAGGAGCCTCACCCAATTTACCAGTGATGACTCAGCTCTCCTGTTCCTGGTGATTGGTGCCTACAGAAAAAATACCAATAATACTATAAGAAATATATGCATTCCATTATAATGGCGCTGAAACAGCTCTCATCAAATTCTCAAATGATATACTATGTGTCTGTGACCGTGGTAAACTATCCTTCTCGAAATATCTGCAGCCTTTGACACGGTTGAACACACCATCCTCCTCTGACGCCTCTCCACCGACGTCCAACTGTGTGGGACTACACGTATAGACAGAGAATCACCTGCAATGGCTTTTTTTCCCGCTCCGCACCGTTACCTCTGGAATCCCTGATGGATCTATCCTTGCAACCTCCTATTTCTCATCTACATGCGGCCCCTCGGCGATATCATCCGAAAATACAGCGTCAGGTTCCACGTATACGCTGACGACACCCAGCTCTACCTCACCATGACCGCTCTCGATCACTCCACTGTCTCTGATTTGTCACACTGCTTGTCTTACATCCAGTACTGAATGAGCAGAACCTTCCTCCAACTAAATATTCGATCACCAGCACAAATTCGATTTTTCGAGCCACCAACTCCATCCCTCTCGCTGGCAATAGTCTGAAGCTGAACCAAACAGTTCGCAACCTTGGCCTCCTATTTGATTAAAATTGAGCTTCCAACCACATATTCACTCCATCACCCAGACCGTCTATTTCCACCTCCGTAACACAACCGTCTCCACCCCTGCCTCAGCTCATAACTTGTTGAAACACTCATCCATGCCTTTGTTACCTCTAGAGTTGACTATTCGGATGCTCTCCTGGCCGGCCTCCCATCTCCCACCCTCCATAAACCTGAGCTCATCCAATTCTCCGCTGCCCACAGCCTAACTCGTACCAAGTCCCGTTCACCCATCATCCCTGTGATCGCTGACCTCTATTGGCTCCCGGTCCAGAAACAGCTCGATTTAAAAATTCTCATCCTCGTTTACAAATCTCTCCAGAGCTTCGCTCCTCCCAATCTCTGTAACCTCCTCCAACCCTACATCACTCCTAGAGCCTTCCCTCTATCTCTTTCTTTAAAACGCTCCTTAAAACTTACCTATTTGCCCAAGCTTTTGCTGTGCGAGTATCTCCGTATGTGGCTCGGTGTGAAATGTTGTTTGATAATCGCTCCTGTGAAGCATTTTACCACGTTAAAGGCGCTATATAAATGCAGGTTGTTGTTGTTGATAATACGGCTCCCAGTACAGCACCAATAACACAATCGGAAATATATGTACAAAAGCAAAATACTGAGGATGCTGGAAATCTGAAATAAAAACAGAAAATGCTGGAAATACTCAGCGGGTTAGGCAGCATCTGTGGAGAGCGAAACAGAGTCAACATTTCAGGTCAATGGACTTTTGTCGGAACTGGATAAAGTTAGAGTTGCAAGTGCAGAGGCAGGGAAAGGGTGGGGGGGAAGAACTAAAGGGAAGTTCAGTGAATGGGTAGAAGGCAGGAGCGGTTAAATGACAAAAGGGATGATGGTGAAAGACAAAAAGTGGGTGTTAATGGGACAAGAGAAGAAACAAAAGATGGGTCTAGAGGAGGTGTAAATGGCAATGGCAGAATCATGACCAACACCTGCTGTCCGAAAACTGGGAGCAGTTGTTATGATCTGAAATTGTAGAACTCGATGTTGTGTCTGGAAAATGCCTATTCGAAAGATGAGGTGTAGTTCCTTGAGTTTCCATTGAGCATTATTAGCACCGTGTAAGCGTCCGAGGACAGAGAGGTCGGAGCTGGAGAGGACTGGAGAATTAAACTGACAAGCGACCGGAAGCTCAGGGTCAGGCTAGCGGATTGAACGGAGATGTTCAGCAAAGCTGTCACCCGATCTGCATTTCGTCTCCCTAATGCGGAGCAGACCGCATCGTGATCAGCGAATACAGTGTACTAAATTGCAAGAAGTACAAGTAAATATATCCAAACCATTATGATACTAAAATGAGAAGTCGCACAACACCAGGTTATAGTCCAACAGATTTATTTAATTTTACAAGCTTTCGGAGCAGTTCGCTCCTTCGTCAGGTAAGTTTAGCAGTGAGAGAATCTCCCAGAATTCACAATTTAAACACAGACAAAATATATTCCAATCTTTCCCACATCAAAGAGCATAGCCAAGACAATGAGATGTGTCCCAGGGGGTCCAACGTGTCAAACCACCTGCTGGCTGCATATCCTGTCAATCTGTGTAGGTTCTTGTGTTAGCCTTTTTAAAAAAAAAAACACCTGGGAAGACCGGCCATGATGTCAATTCACGTTCTGTATCGTGACATGAACCCGATATCGCGATTGAGGCCCTCCTCATGAGTGCGGAACTTGGCTATCAGTTTCTGCTCTATGATTTTGCGCTGTCGTGTATTTCGAAGGCCGCATTGGAGAACGCTTACCCGCATATCCGAGGCTGAATGCCCCTGGCTGCTGAAGTGTTCCCCGACTGGGAGGCAACCCTCCTGCCTGGCGATTGTTGCGCGGTGTCCGTTCATACGTTGTCTCAGTGTCTGCATGGTCTCGCGGAAGTACCATGCTCTGGAGCATCCTTTACTGCAACGTATCAGGTAGACAACGTTGGCCGAGTCACATGAGTATGTACCGTGTACCTGGTGGGTAGTGTCCTCACGTGTGATGATGGTATCTGTGTCCATGATTTGGCATGTCTTGCAGAGGTTGCCGTGGCAGGGTTGTGTGGTGTCTTGGTTGCTGTTCGCCTGAAAGATGGGTAATCTGCTGCGAACGATGGTACTTTTGAGGTTAGGCGGCTGCTTGAAGGCGAGTAGTGGAGGCGTGGGAATGGCCTTAGCAAGGTGTTCGTCGTCATCGATGACATGTTGAAGGCTGCGAAGAACATGGCGTAGTTTTTCCGCTCCGGGGAAGTACTGGACGACGTAGGGTACTCTGTTGGTTGTGTCCCGTGTTCGTCTTCTGAGGAGGTCTATGCGGTTTTTCGCTGTGGCCCGTCGGAACTGTCGATCGACGAGTCGAGCGTCATATCCCGTTCTTACGAGGGCGTCTTTCAGTGTCCGTAGGTGTCCATCGCGTTCCTCCTCGTCTGAGCAGATCCTGTGTATTCGCAGGGCTTGTCCATAGGGGATGGCTTCTTTAACGTGGTTAGGGTGGAAGCTGGAGAAGTGGAGCATCGTGAGGTTGTCCGTGGGCTTGCGGTAGAGTGAAGTGCTGAGGCGTCCGTCTTTGATGGAGATTCGTGTGTCCAAGAATGAAACCGATTCTGAGGAGTAGTCCATGGTGAGTTTGATGGTGGGATGGAACCTGTTTATGCTATCGTGTAGTCCTTTCAGTGATCCTTCGCCGTGGGTCCAAAGGAAGAAGATGTCGTCGATGTATCTGGTGTACAGCGTTGGTTGGAGGTCCTGTGCAGCGAAGAAGTCTTGCTCGAACTTGTGCATGAAGATGTTGGCATATTGGGGTGCGAATTTGGTCCCCATGGCTGTTCCGTGTGTTTGGGTAAAAAAATGGTTGTCGAAGGTGAAGACATTGTGGTCAAGGATGAAGCGGATGAGTTGTAGGATGGCGTCCGGAGATTGGCTGTTGTTGGTGTTGAGTACTGAGGCTGTCGCAGCGATGCCGTCATTGTGGGGGATATTGGTGTAGAGTGCCGATACGTCCATTGTGACGAGGAGTGTTCCTGGTTATCGGGTTCATGTCACGATACAGAACGTGAATTGACATCATGGCCGGTCTTCCCATGTGTTTTTTTTTTTAAAAAGGCTAACACAAGAACCTACACAGATTGACAGGATATGCAGCCAGCAGGTGGTTTGACACGTTGGACCCCCTGGGACACATCTCATTGTCTTGACTATGCTCTTTGATGTGGGAAAGATTGGAATATATTTTGTCTGTGTTTAAATTGTGAATTCTGGGAGATTCTCTCACTGCTAAACTTACCTGACGAAGGAGCGAACTGCTCCGAAAGCTTGTAAAATTAAATAAATCTGTTGGACTATAACCTGGTGTTGTGCGACATCTCATTTTTGTCCACCCCAGTCCAACGCCGGCATCTCCACATCATTATGATACTGTAATTGTACCACTCACAGTGAAATACCAATAACACAATAGGAAATATATGTACACAGTTATAACAGTGATGATAATACCACTCACAGTGAAATACCAATAACACAATAGGAAATATATGTACACAGTTATAACAGTGATGATAATACAACACTCAGTGAGACACCTATAACACAATAGGAAATATATGCACACCGTTATAACAGTGATGATAACACCACACACAGTGAAATACCAATAACACAATAGGAAATATATGTACACAGTTGTAATAGTGTGATACCACTCACAGTGAAATACCAATAACACAACAGGAAATATATGTACACAGTTATAATAGTGTGATACCACTCACAGTGAAATACCAATAACACAACAGGAAATATATGCACACAGTTATAATAGTGTGATACCACTCACAGAGAAACACCAGAAACACAATCGGAAATATATGTACATAGTTATAATAGTGATGATAATAACACTCACAGATAAATACCAATAACACAATAGGAAATATATATACACAGTTATAATAGTGTGATAATACCACTCACAGTGAAATACCAATAACACAACAGGAAATATATGTGCACAGTTATAACAGTGTGATAATACCACTCACAGTGATATACCAATAACAAAATAGGAAATACATGTACACAGTTATAATAGTATGATAATACCACTCACAGTGAAATACCAATAACAGACTGATACCTGGGATGGCAGGAATGAAGCATGAAGAGAGATTGGGTCGATTAGGCTTATATTCGCTAGAGTTTAGAAGAATGAGAGGGGATCTCATTGAAACTTATAAAATTCAAACAGGACTAGACAGAGTAGATGCAGGAAGGATGTTCCCGATGGCGGTGGAGTCCAGAACCAGAGATCACAGTCTAAGCATAAGGGATAAGCCATTTAGGACTGAAATGAGGAGGATTTTCTTCACCCAGAGAGTGGTCAACCTGTGGAAATTTCTACCACAGAAGGCAGTAGAGGCCAATTCATTAAATATATTCAAGAAGGAGACAGATATGTTTCTTAAGGCTAAAGGGATCAAGGGATATGGGGAGAAAGCAGGGACAGGGTACTGAATTTGGATGATCAGCCATGATCTCATTAAATGGCGGAGCAGACTCGAGGGGCCGAATGGCCTACTCCTGCTCCTATCTTCTATGCTTCTATGCTATGCTTCTATAGTGTGATAATACCACTCACAGTGAAATACCAATAACACAATAGGAAATATATGTACATAGTTATAATAGTGATAATACGACATACAGTGCAGCGACATTTAGTGTTGAATGTCAATAAAACATCACTCGGAGCAAATAGACTGGTACCGCTGAAGACGAGGCTCTGTGGAATACACATTAAAACAAATATTGCTGACCAAGGCACTCAAGTTCGGTAGTGATTCCGTTAAAGGGGAGAAATGATGCCGAGAAAGGGACGAAATGATCGCGGTAAAGGGGGAGGAATTATACCCTCAAAGGAGAGAAATGGTTCCGTTAATGGTGATAAAATATACTGTGAAACGGCAGAAATGACACAGTTAAAGGGGAGAATCGTTCCCGGTAAATAGGAGCAGTGATACAGTTAACCAATGATACCCATAACTAGTAACTAACTCCAATACTTTACCTGGAACGCCGATAGCTGCAATGGCGGGATAGTAAACGGCAAACACCAGACTTTTTGGTATTCCGTGCATTTCTCTCAGAAACTCTGAGCGCGTTCTGCACTACACTCACATATTCTCGCATTTATATCTGATGACAGGCTCCAGGGAGATAATCAGATGGCTTGATCTGTTCTATTAATTACACTAATTGAAACAAACAGCTTAGTGTAACCGCTGCTAGGATGGTGTATATGTTTTGATGGAATGGAAAGTCTTAAAATAACTCTGACGCGGCTCTGAAGTGAGATACCCAGAGATTACAGGATGAACCCTGTTAAATTTCTTCAAAAATAAAATAAAACGCTGAATCAGTGGTTGCCATGGTGAGAAAGAGACTTCCACAGGAGGACTTCACGGGTTTAAACTCTTTAATGCTGAGTGAAGAGGTATCAGCACAATCTATAATTGACCAGAGAAACACTAGTCCTGCAACCGGAAACCGCGGCCAGGTTCTCGCTCCTTGCCATTGTCCAGCTCGAGTCCGGGTAAGCACGGGGCACGTGCAGCTGTCTCCAAATTCCACTGATAGTGTACATCCACTTTAACCAACCTGTCTGTGTATTCAGCGTGGACAGCTTCAGTACAGGGGAGTTACATTCAGGGTGGATTGGTCCAGTTCAGCACAATTACATTAATTAAAGACAGGACCAGTTCAGCACAGTTACATTCAGTGTGGACAGTTCCAGTTCAGCACAGTTACATTCAGTGTGGACAGTTCCAGTTCAGCACAGTTACATTCAGTGTGGACAGGTCCAGTTCAGTCCAGTTACATTCAGTGCAGACAGGTCCAGTTCAGCACAGTTACATTCAGTGTGGACAGGTCCAGTTCAGCACAGTTACATTCAGTGTGGACAGGTCCAGTTCAGCACAGTTACTTTCAGTGTGGACAGGTCCAGTTCAGTCCAGTTACATTCAGTGTGGACAGGTCCAGTTCAGCACAGTTACATTCAGTGTGGGCAGGTCCAGTTCAGTCCAGTTACATTCAGTGTGGTCATTTCCAGTTCAGCACAGTTACTTTCAGTGAGGATAGGTCCAGTTCAGCACGGACACATTCTGTGTGGACAGGTCCAGTTCAGCACAGTTACATTCAGTGTGGACAGGTCCAGTTCAGTAGAGTTACATTCAGTGTGGACAGGTCCAGTTCAGCAAAGTTACATTCAGTGTGGACAGGTCCAGTTCAGCACAGTTACTTTCAGTGAGGATAGGTCCAGTTCAGAACGGACACATTCTGTGTGGACAGGTCCAGTTCAACACAGTTACATTCAGCGTGCACAGGTCCAGTTCAGCACAGTTACATTCAGTGTAGACAGGTCCAGTTCAGCACAGTTACATTCAGTGTGGACAGGTCCAGTTCAGCACAGTTACATTCAGTGTAGACAGGTCCAGTTCAGCATAGTTACATTCAGTGTGGACAGGTCCAGTTCAGTCCAGTTACATTCAGTGTAGACAGGTCCAGTTCAGCACAGTTACATTCAGTGTGGACAGTTCCAGTTCAGCACAGTTACATTCAGTGTGGAGAGGTCCAGTTCAGCACAGTTACTTTCAGTGTGGACAGGTCCAGTTCAGTCCAGTTACATTCAGTGTGGACAGGTCCAGTTCAGCACAGTTACATTCAGTGTGGGCAGGTCCAGTTCAGTCCAGTTACATTCAGTGTGATCATTTCCAGTTCAGCACAGTTACTTTCAGTGAGGATAGGTCCAGTTCAGCACGGACACATTCTGTGTGGACAGGTCCAGTTCAGCACAGTTACATTCAGTGTGGACAGGTCCAGTTCAGTAGAGTTACATTCAATGTGGACAGGTCCAGTTCAGCAAAGTTACATTCAGTGTGGACAGGTCCAGTTCAGCACAGTTACTTTCAGTGAGGATAGGTCCAGTTCAGCACAGTTACATTCAGTGTGGACAGCTCCAGTTCAGCACAGTTACATTCAGCGTGCACAGGTCCAGTTCAGCACAGTTACATTCAGTGTAGACAGGTCCAGTTCAGCACAGTTACATTCAGTGTGGACAGCTCCAATTCAGCACAGTTACATTCGGTATAGCACAGTTCAGCGCGTTTAGTTGCTGTCTTAGTGGATCGCTGTGTGAGTAACGGCTGGGATACTCCTGATTTTCAAATTCACAAAGTTTATCTGGATTTAGCACTGTCTATAAGGATCTTAAAACTGACCAGGCAGCTGGGCTTTACATGAGCAGCCGAGGGCACTCAAAGTAATGGGTACTGTGCTCCGGGGGCCCCGTGCTCATATATTGAACAATTCGCTATGACTGGAATTGTTCCGTGGACTGGTGAGAGCTCCATGCAGTTCCAAGACTTAATAAAGGAAATGTGAGAACCGGGAAATTACAGGCTCATTAGTTTCACTTCAGTTAAACGCATCGTCAGTGAATCATTGAACGGTCACCTTGACAGAGAACGGGTTATTAGATAATCTCAACAAAGGTTTCAGACAACGGTTTGGTCTCACTAACTTGGTTGAATTTTTTTGGAAGTTACTGGGTTGTTGGATGCAGGTTGCCCGGTTACCCTTCTGGATCTTGAGTTCCAAATTGCCCTTGACAAGGTGCCACATCGAAGGCTGCTGAATGAGGTTGAGTCCTGCGGGTTTAGCAGATAGATTTTGGGTTTACTAAGGAACCGGCTGCATTCTGAAAGAGAGAAGGTAGTTATTAATGGCAGTGGTTCTGTGTGTGGACCTGTAACTGATGGAGTTACCTCAGTGATGGATCTGTTGCTCTTCACCATCTTTATCAATGATCTGCAAGAAGGCATCGGGGGGACTTCCCATAAACTCCGAGATGATACAAAGAATTGTGTGCGTGTTAGGACCTTAGATGAGAAAATAAATTACAGGCAGATCTAGATGAGGCGGCGGAATGGACCCACATCTGGTAGACGTAAGTAAATATCGATAAATGTAGCGTGAATCACGTGGGTAGGACCAATGACAGTCACACGTACACCAGGCAGGGTTGTATGCTGACGGATAAGGCCCTGGGTATTATAGGGCCAGGGCTATTCACATGTACTCTGGAAAGGGTTGGGTGCTGACGGATAAGGCCCTGGGTATTATAGGGCCAGGGCTTTTTTAAATTCGTTTTTATGTGATGTGGGTGTCGCTGGCAAGGCCAGCATTTATTGCCCATCCCTAATTGCCCTTGAGAAGGTGTGGTGAGCCGCTTTCTTAAACCGCTGCAGTCCGTGTGGTGAAGGCACTCCCGCAGTGCTGTTAGGTAGGGAGTTCCAGGATTTTGACCCAGCGATGATGAAGGATCGGCGATATACTTCTAAGTCAGGATGTTGTGTGACTTGGAGGGGAACTTGGAGGTGCTGGTATTCCCATGCGTCTGCTGACCTTGTCCTTCTAGGTGGAAGAGGTCGCGGGTTTGGGAGGTGCTGCCGAAGAAGCCTTGGCGAGTTGCTGTAGTGCATCCTGTAGATGGTACACACTGCAGCCATGTTACGCCGGTGGTGGAGGGAGTGAATGTTGAATTCTATTCACATGTCTACAAGAAAGGGTTGTGTGCTGAAGGATAAAGCCCTGGATATAATCGTCTCGTGTACACCAGGCAGGGTTCTGTACTAAATAACAAGACCCTGGGTATTACAGGGCCAGTGCTATTCACATTTATATCAGGCAAGGTCATGTGCTGAAGGACAAGACCCTGGGTGTTACAGGGCCAGGGCTATTCACATGTATATCAGGCAAGGTCCTGTGCTGAAGGACAAGACCCTGGGTATTACAGGGCCAGGGTTATTCACATGTATATCAGGCAAGGTCTTGTGCTGAAGGACAAGACCCTGGGTGTTACAGGGCCAGGGTTATTCACCTGTATATCAGGCAAGGTCCTGTGCTGAAGGACAAAACACTGGGTGTTACAGGGCTAGGGATATTGACATGTACACCAGGCAAGGTTCTGTGCTGAAGGATAAGGCCCTGGGTATTACTGGGCCAGGGATATTCACATGTACACTAGGCTGGGTTGTGCGCTCAAGGCTGCTGAACGGGACAAGGATCAGTTTCCACCACGTGTACACCAGGCTGGGTTGTGTGTGCAAGGCTGCTGAATGGGACAAGGACCTGGGTAATGTAAGGGCAGTGCCAAGCACGTCTGCTGGATAATTATTTCATCATCCTTTAAATAGGTTCGTACAACTAGAGACAGTGGCAGACATTATAATTCACTTCATTTATTACCGACAAAGGATTTATCTTAAAGCACCCTAACCAACCATTCAGAACACAGCACCTCAGCCCTCCATCGAAAATATATTGTGCGTTGATTTAATAAGCCATCGTGAAATGGCTTCGCCAAGCCTGTTTTTAGCCCCGGGATTTCGAATGCAGCTTTATTTCCTTATTTTCCTCTTTCTAACTAATAATATTATGGCATCTGTCTTATATACTTTGGGGTAGAAATTAGGTCGCGCCCCATTTGGGGCGCAAATATCGTCCGGATGTAAATATTAGCGCCTGGCGCTAATTATCGGCACTGACAGGAAACTTCACTTTTACCGCCCCGGGAGGTGAGTGGAGCGCTAAAGTAGGCGCTGCACACCTCTCTTAAGGCGCAAAGGCCAAGGAGTGAGGCGCTAACTCAGCGCACGAGCGCAGCGCAGCTGCTGCCAGTTAGCGAGGGAACACAGACACAATGGCGCCGGACACTTCTTAAAGCGGGGGGGGGGGGCACTTGCTCCCCAGCCACACCCTGCTCATTGCAGCCTTGAATCTCAGCCTGGAGAGACCTGTAATCCATTTTGCTGCCAAGCATGGAGAGGTGAGAGAACGCGCTCATCGCTTCACCGAGCGGGCCTTGGATGCTCTGGTTAACTCAGTGGAGCGCGGACGATGCATGCTGTTCCCGGAGAGTGGCAGGAGGCCTTTGCCACGCGAGTTCAGAAGAGTGTGGAGGGAGGTGGCTCAGAGCGTCTCCTCCAGGAGCATGGTGCCCAGGACCCATGTTCAATGCCGCAAAAATTCAACGACCTCACTCGGGTCGTCTGGGTGAGTGGCTTGTTCTCAATACCTCTCCATCCCTCCATCTCAACCTCACTTTATGGCCAGAGGGTCTTAAAACCCCAATGCACAACACTCATCCAACACCTATGGCCCTTTCATCAAACACACACACACACATACCACACTTTGCATACAGTAAGGGCTATTCACCTATGGGAGGCACATCAGGCAAGACCATGGCTGCATACAGTAAGGGCTATTCACCTATGGGAGGCACATCAGGCAAGACCATGGCTGCATACAGTAAGGGCTATTCACCTATGGGAGGCACATCAGGCAAGACCATGGCTGCATACAGTAAGGGCTATTCACCTATGGGAGGCACATCAGGCAAGACCATGGCTGTATATTTACTCAGATGCTGTCCTTTTTCTTGCAGGCTAAGCTGGCTCATAATCGGAGACAGCAGCAACGGACGGGTGGAGGGCGGCTTCAGCTGCAACCCCTCAACGATCTGGAGGAGCGCGTCCACAGGATTGTGGCAAGCCGGGTGATCGGTCCCGTCGCCACTGGAGACGCCGACCCCGTTGTGGACAGCTATGGTAAGGTCATCACCTTTTTGTCCTCTGTCCTTCCACTTGTCCCTCACAATACCAGCCTTTGACACTTTCAATCCAACTTGCTAACTCGCTGCACTTATTCCTCCATTACTGCCACCCTGTCCTCACGCTAAAGCCACTCTTGTACCTCCCTGCTTTCAGATGGTGATTCACCAGCTGAGGAGACGGGCCCTGAAGCTGCCACTGGGAGTGATGCTGCAGCTGAGGAGGAAGAGGAAGCCGGAGCATCAGTGCCACCCTCTCCCGAGGAAGCCCATGCCCACACTGGGAACACGCCTTCCCCGGAGGGGAGCAGGGGGGAAGGGGATGATGATGGTGAAGCTCCAGGACCCAGCGGGCTGCAGCAACGCCATGGGGGGGGGGGGGTAGGGAAGAACGGGGGCCTTCTCCCCAGAGGGAGAGTATGCCAGACACGCCTACTGCAATGGACGCAGAGGAGGAGCGGCTGATTGCAGAAATGAACACCCAGGCGGTGGGCATGCACTCTGAGCTCATGGGTGCAGTGGGAAGGGTGCCCGATTGCATTGAGTCACTGGCAAGGAGTGTGGAGCACTTCGCTGTAGCACAGGCGGATGCCACACTAACGGTTAGTGCTGCAATTCAGTCAATGGCTGCCGTGATCCCACCTCTGACTGCTCTCATACAGACTCAGATGGAGGCCACGCGAGCACAGACTGCTGCCAACCTCGATGGTTCGTGCACATGTCCCCGGGGCTGTCACCGTGCCGCAGCAGGCCAGCAATCTGTTCTCCGGCAAATTGCTCCGGATGCTGAAGTGCTGCCCCGTGGGAGTGCCAGTGTGTCGGGCGAGCAGGGAGTTACTGGCCTCTCTCACGATGACAGCATTCCTGCTGCCAACACTGTCACTTCTCCACTGCACTTGCCACCGCCTGTAGGACAGACTGCTGCCGCCCATGCAGAGTTGGTGCAGTCTGCAGCCGGGCCCTCCAGGCCCAGAAGTGGTCGAGGCCGTCCTTCAGGGGCATCTGCAGTGTCAGGGTCTGACGAGCAGCAGCCTTCCACCAGCCTTGCTGCAGCCACTGAGGTCCCATTACGGAGGAGCAGTAGGGTTAGAAGGGGGGAAGTGCGCAAGGGAAGGAGATCACCCTCGAAGGGCAAAAAGTAGGAGGTGTGCCAAAATGCTGGTCATTTTTTTATTAAAGGCCGAGGTTCATGGTCCAACTTTTGTTTAGTGTTTTGGACATTATCTCCAGGTTGTGAGAACCAGTTATGTTATTGACTGTTTTTTTGTGTTTATTTCTATGAGTTTGTCATGAGGAATTGACACACACAGAGTTTGTAAAATAAATAAGTTTCTGTATTCAAAATATACATGGCTGGTGGTTGGAATTATTGGTGCCTTGGCCGGCTTAGGGGTTGCGTGCTGGGTTGATTAGTGTTTGTCGCAATGGCAGGGGCCCTAGAAGCGGCTTGCGATTAGTCGTTGACGGACGGCCCTTGCAGTTTGACCATTGTGGGCCGCCCTCCTGCCTTGGTGCTGCTGATGATCATCGTCCTCGTCCTGTTCCTCCTCTTCCTCCTCCTCCTCTGGTGGTGCTACAAGGCCTGGTGGCATTGGCTGGGTCCTGAGGATTGCCATGTTGTGCAACATGCAGCACACGACTACGAAGTTCGAAACTTGCTCAGGCGAGTACTGCAGGGCTCCTCCGGAATGGTCCAGACAGCGGAACCGTTGTTTCAGCACGCCGATTGTGCGCTCAATAATGTTCCTGGTTGCTTGATGGCTTTCATTGTACCGCAGCTCAGCAGGGGTGTTTGGCGTACGGAGCGGTGTCATCAGCCAGGTGGTCAATGCGTACCCCTTGTCCCCCAGAAGCCAACCAACTGGCTGATGCGGTGCCTCGAAAACGTCTGCCACAGTAATCTGGCGCAGGATGAAAGCATCGTGGCAGCTGCCCGGATAGTGGGCATTGACAGCGAGTATCACCAGTCTGTGGTCACAGACCAACTGCACATTCAAGGAATGGAACCCCTTTCTGTTCCTGAATTCCTCTGCATTCTCTCGCGGAGCACGCAAAGCCACATGCGTGCAGTCAATGGCGCCCTGCACCATGGGGAAGCCTGCTACCCTCGCAAAGCCCAGAGCACGGTCACGCTGCTTGTCTGGGGTCATAGGGAAAGAGATGAAGTCTCGTCTCCTTCTGAAGAGGGCATTGGTGACCTGCCGGATGCAGCGATGCACCGCAAACTGGGAGATATTGGCGAGGTCCCCAACAGCAGCTTGGAATGAGCCAGTGGCGTAGAAGTTCAAAGCCACTGTGACCTTCACTGCCACCGACAGAGACGTCCTGGACCTCAGCTGAGGCTGCAGATCTGGCTGCAGCAGGTGGCAGAGCTCAGTGACCACCTCCTTGCTGAATCGCAGCCTTCGCAAACACAGCTCCTCGGATATATGGATGTAGGAGAGCTGTTCACGATATACCCTGGGAGGGTAAGCTCTCCTGTACATGCGCCTGATGGCCCTCCTCCGTCTGGCCATCATTGCCACTCTCTGTCTGCGTCTCAGTATCCTCCGATTCAGCTGGAACAGGACGACGCCCCCAATCATTGCAGCCCCCATATTCTCTTTGCCAGAAAAGTAATGAGGTACAGCAACTAAAGTAGCAACAAAGTTAGGATGAATAGGCAAAACTACCTCACAAAGCGTTGAGTCAATGTAGAAGTCTCTCTCTCTCTCTCTCCGAATCTCTCTCTCTCTCTCAGAACGAGTGGTGCATAAATGTCGACCACAGAAAAAGACAGGAAGAGGCCCCCTTTAAATAGCGCCCCCCCCCCAGCCCCACACCGATTGATAACGTTCCAGTCTTCCGCTCGTTTGAAGCGCCAGTCGGTAAGGCAGGGGGCGCCACTCAATTTCCGCTCCGGGGCGCCCCAAGGGCGTTGCACCATGGAATGACGTCACAATCTGCGCGCGCAGGTGGTCGCAGCGGTAAGTTTTAGCTTAACGCCCCATTAGCGCCCTCTTAAGGCGCTAACGGGAGGCGCAACCAAGTGAATTTTTACACCTTTAAGTTTATGGTTCTCTTCCTGCTGGATGCAACCGTATCTCATGTTTTTCAACCACTCAATTCTTTCAAATATATTGCCAAAGAGAGATGAGAGTGGGCATAAACGGAGTGCATTTTAAACAGAGTTTAATGAAGGGAATTCTGTAAAAGTTGTACTCTGGTAAGTAATGGGTCTCAATCTGAAATTTAGTTTGACTTTTGGAATTTAACTTTGAACATTAAGAACCCATAAAATAAACTGCAAGTTAGTCAAGCGTTAACAGAAACTGCCTGTCAGTGGCTGTTAACAGTTACCAGTCAATCAGCTTTAATTGATTGCCTGAATAGGGGATAATTACTGTGAGTAAGAAGCTGCAACAAAACTTGTAACTTGGGTGTGGCTACAAAACGTGTAGAAATGTATCATTTATCTGTTGAGGCAAAGAATGGACGTACAGAGTTGTCATAAACGGAGTGCGTCATAAACAGAGTGTAAACGTGGGAATTTGGTGAGAGTGGGAGTTCGGTGCAGAGGAGAAGGAGGGGCTGCTTTTGTCTTCAATATTTGTAGTGGTTCGTGTAACCGGTGACTATTTAATTTAAATTACCTATAACTTAAACTAGATCAAGTAATTAGTGAAAATCCCATAAATTCTAAGTACAGTTAATTAAATTCATAAACTTTACTTTATTAAATAAATAAAACAAGGTTTGATAGTGATGGCGGTGCAGGAGTTGTGCCACAAGTGCAGCATGCGGGTGCTTGTGGGAGCATCACGATCCCGGACAACCACATCTGCAGTAAGTGTCTGCATCTCGAGGAATTTCAGCTCAGAGTTGTTCAGCTGGACTATGAGGTGCAGACATTGCGGGACATCAGGGAGTGGGAGAGTTACCTGGACACTTTGCGCCTCCTGTTAGCGCCTGGTGGGGCAGTAATGGGACGCTAAGGGGTTAGCGGCTGGGCGCGGCGAATTCAGCAACGCCCCTGAACTTACCTGCTGGTTTAGCGCTGGCGCTAACTCTTACCACCTCACCCTCCAGCGCCTCGCAGTTTGTGACGTCATAATTGCGCAGCGCCCGGTTACCGCCCCGGATATGAACTTGCCTCCTGCCCCCTCCTGTATCGCCGGGCGTCAGTAACGTCAGGAAGAGGAGGCGTTGTTACCTCGGCTGGCCGCTTGGGGAGCGCTAATTAAAGGCAGTGGTATTATTTGCACCAGTCTGGTTCCTCCTGAAAGTTTTTGATGCTTTATTGCTGCGAGATGTCCAAGACCTCCACTCTCTGTTAGTGTTTGGGGCTGTAATGGCAGTCGCGCAGAACGCCTGGCAGCACAGAACTGAGCAGAAGTAAGTTGAGCACCATCATTGCCCCTTCCCTTTAAGCCTCCGATGCCGGTATCAATGCACTCTACATTGTTCAGCGCGCTGCCGCTACCGCCCCATACTCGCACTTTAGCGCCCTAAGAGAAGTGTTTAGCGCTTGATTTAGCGCTCCACTTCCCTCTTGGAGTGCTAAGGCTCAATTTCCCGGGACCAGAAAATGAATATCGCCTGGAGATTCTTTTCTGAGATTTAACCATGTATCATCCCAAACGGGGCGCTACGAAATTTCTAGCCATTTGATCGAGGAGGTAGTCACACCCCTTAGGTGAGGAAGTGTCAGGTCAGGTCATAGATAGGAGGGTGTGACTGAGACTCAGGCAGGTAAGGGGACCCCAGGTGCAGTGCTGGAGGAGCCTCGGCCTTTGTCCCTTTCCAACAAGTGCGAGGCTCTTGCGTTCAGTGTGGATGAAGGAAAATCTGCAGAGTGAATGAGCAAACGGAGCATGGCATCCTGGTAAATGAGTGCGTTCAAATGGCGGGAGTGAAAAACAAAGTGGTACTGGTAAGGGACACTATAATCAGGGGATATATACAGTTCTCTGCAGACGTGATCGGGAGTTCCGAAAGTTGTGTTGTCTGCCCAGTGACAGGGGTAAGGACTTCTCCACGTGGCTGGAGATGCAATTGACGCGGAAGAGGTAGGATCAAGTTGTCGTGGTGCACGTAGGATCCAACGACATAGGTAGAAATAGGAATGAGATTCTGCTGAGGAAGTTTGAGGAGCTGGGATTCAAATTACAAAGCAGATTCTTAAATGCAATAATCTTGGGATTGTTACCTGAGACACGCGCAAATTGGCACATGGTGAAACAGATTAGAGGTTTAAATGCGTGGCTCAAAGAGTGGTATGGGAGGAAGGGGTTTCGATTCATTGGGCACTCGCACCAGTACTGGGGAACGAGGGGACTGGTCCATTGGGACAGTCTCCACTTAAACCAGGCTGTGACCAATCTTCCGGTGTATTGAATAACTAAGGCTTCAGATGGGGCTTTAAACTAAAAGAGGCGGATTCAGATGAGGGGAAACGTACAAAATCTGAAGAGAAAATTTAAGCCCATAGAGCAGTGTAGCAATTTGGATAAAGATAAAGATAAGCAGATTGTGACAGGAGGGACAGAGAGTTTAACCGTAATAGTGCATCATTGAATACGGTCAAATCAGGGGAAAAAGGTAAAAGGTTAATATTAAAATGCTTTATCTGAATGAACCAGGCATTCGTAAAAAGATAGAGGGATTAATGACACAAATAGTGATAAATGGGTTTGATCTAATAGCCATTACAAAGACGTGGTTGCAGGTTAACCAATGTTGGGAAATAATATTCCAGGGAACTTGACGTTCCGAAAAGACAGACAAAATGGAAAATGAGGGCGGCTAGCACTGATAATAAAGGATGACATAAGGACAGCAATGTGGAAGGATCTTGGCTCAGAAGACCAGGAAGTAGGATTAGCATGGGTGGAAATAAGAAATAACAATTACACAAAACATTGGTGGGAGTAGTTTGTAGGCCCCCCGAAGAGTAGCTATACTGTTGGACAGAGTATACATCAAGAAATAAGAGAAGCTTCTAACAAAGGAAAAGCAATAACCGTGGGGGATATTAATTTTCATATTGACTGGACAAATACAATTTGCAAAAGTAGTTTTGAAGAGGAGCTCATGGAATGCACTCGAGAGAGTTTCCGAGAACAGTACGTCGTGGAACCAAGCAGGGAAGAGGTTATTTTAGATCTTGTCTTGTGTAACGAAACAGAGATAATTAATAATCTCATAGTAAGGGATCCTCTGGGGAAGAGTGACCATAATATAATAGAATTTCACATTGAGTTCAAGAGTGATGTAGTAAAGTCAGAAAGAAGAGTCTTCAACTTAAATAAAGCAAATTACAAAGGTATAACGGACGAGTTAACAAAGGTAGATTCAGAAAATAGATTAAAAGGTATGACGGTAGATAAGCAATGGTGAACATTTAAAGAAATATTCATAATTCTCAACGAATGTACATTTCATTGAGATATGTTAATATCACAGGAAAAGTGATCCATCTATGACTAACTAATGAGGATAAGGACAGTATTAGATTAAAAGAGATTTATAACGTTGCCAAGAAGAGAAGTAAGCCTGAGGATTGGGAGAGTTTTAAAAACCAGCAAAGGGTGGCCAAAACATTGATAAAGATGGAGAAAATAGAAACAGATTGTAAGAGCTTCTACAAGTATATAAAAAGGAAGAGAGTAGCGAAAGTAAACGTGGGTCCCTTAGAGGCTGATATTGTAGAACCTATAATGGGGAATCAGGTAATGGCAAAGACGTTAAAAAATATTTTGGATCTGCCTTCAAAGTAACAGACACTATAAACAGACCAGAGATAGTGGGGAGCCAATCGTCTAATGAGAGTGAGGAACTTAAAGAAAGAAAAAGTACTGGATAAATTAATGGGACTAAAATCCAACAATTCCCCTGTACCTGATGGCCCACATCCTCGGTTCCTCAAAGAGGTGACTGCAGAGATACAGGTTGCATTGGTAGCAATTTTCCAAAATTCTTTTGATTGTGGAACGGTCCCAGTGAATTGAAAGATAGAAAATATAACATCGCTACTCCAGAAAGGAGGGAGAGAGAAAACAGGGAAATACCGGCCAGTTAGCCTGACATCAGTCATCGGGAAGTTGCTGCAATCCATTGTTAAGGAAGTGGTAACAGGACACTGAGAAAATCATAACATGATTGGGCAGAGTCAACATGGTGTCATGAAAGGGAATTCGTGTTTGAAAAATTTATTAGCTCCTTTTGAGGATATAATTAGCAGAGTAGATAATCCCTTCACCTAAGCCATGAATTTATATTGAAACTAGCTAAGGGCCCAGCACTAATACTTGTTGCTCTCCATCAGTAACAGCCTTTCAACCTGAAAGTTACGAGTTTACACCTACTCTTTGTTTTCTCTCCTTTAACCAATCCTCTTTGGTCGGAAGAATCTAAAAACAGAATATTTTTTAACTGGTGAGAAACTATTAAATGCTGGTGTTCAGAGGGATTTGGCAATCCTTGTACACGAAACAGAGAAAGAACATAAGAACATAAGAAACAGGAGCAGGGGTAGGCCAATCGGCCCCTCGAGCCTGCTCCGCCATTCAATAAGATCATGGCTGATCCAATCTTGGCCTCAACAACATTTTCCCGCTCTCTCCCCATAACCCTTGACTCCCTTGTAGTTCAAATATCTGTCAATCTCCGCCTTGAATATGTTCAATGACTCCGCCTCCACAGCTCTCTCGGGTAGAGAATTCCAAAGATTCACAACCCTCTGAGAGAAGAAATTCCTCCTCATCTTCATCTTAAATGGGTGACCCCTTATTTTGAAACTATGCCCCCTAGTACTAGATATTCCCACTAGGGGAAACATCCTCTCAGCATCAACCCTGTCAATCCCCCTCAGAATCTTATATGTTTCAATAAGATCATCTCTCTTCTTCTAAACGCCAATGAGTATCGGCCCAACCTGCTCAACCTTTCGTCATACGTCAACCCCTTCATCCCAGGAACCAACCCAGTGAAACTTCTCGGCACTGCCTCCAAATGCAAATATATCCTTCCTTAAATATGGAGACCAAAACTGTACGCAGTACTCCAGGTGCGGTCTCACCAGAGCCCTGTAAAGTTGCATCAAAACTTCTCTACTTTTATACTCCATTCCCCGTGCAATAAAGACCAACATTCCATTAGCCTTCCTAATTACTTGCTGCACCTGCATGCTAACTTTTTGTGTCCTAGGACAAAAGATCCCTTTGTACCGCAGCATTTTGTAGTCTCACTCCATTTAAATAATAAATTGTTTTTTCATTCTTCCTTCCAAAGTGGATAACCTCACATTTTCCCACATTGTACTCCATCTGCCAAAATTTTGCCCACTCACTTAACCTATCTATATCCCTTTGCAGACTCTTTGTGTCCTGCTCACAACTTCCGAACCCACCTATCTTTGTATCATCAGCAAATTTGGCTACAGTACACTCGGTCCCTTCATCTAAGTCATGAATATAGATTGTAAATGTTTGAGGCCCCAGCACTGATCCCTGTGGCATCCCACTAGTTACTGATTGCCAACCGGAAAATGAGCCATTTATCCCGACCCTCTGTTTTCTGTTAGTTAGCCAATCCCCTATCCATGCCAATATATTACCCCCAACTCCGTGTGCTCTTATCTTGTGCAGTAACCTTTTTATGTGGCACCTTATCGAATGCTTTCTGGAAATCCAAATACACTACATCTACTGCTTCCCCTTTGTCCACCCTGTTTGTTACATCCTCAAAGAATTCTAGCAAATTTGTCAAACACGATTTCCCTTTCAAAAAACGATGTTGACTCTGCTTGATTGTCTTATGATTTTCTAAAAGCCCTGCTATTACTCATTAATAATGGATTCCAGCATTTTCCCAATGACAGATGTTAGGCTAACTGGCCTATAGTTTCCTGCTTTCTGTCTCCCTCCTTTCCTGAATAGTGGCGTTACATTTGCGGTTTTCCAATCCGCTGAGACCTCTCCAGAATCCAGGGAATTTTGGTTGATTACAACCAACGTATTCACTATCTCTGCAGCCACTTCTTTTAAGACCCGAGGATGCAAACCATCAGGTCCAGCGGACTTGTCGCCCTTTAGCCCCATTAGTTTGCCTAGTACTTTTTCTCTCGTGATCGAGATTGTTTTAAGTTCCTCCCTCCCTATAGCCCCTTGATTATCGATTATTATTGGGATGTTTTTAGTGTCTTCTGCTGTGAAGACCGATCCAAAATAATTGTTTAGAGTCTCATGCTGTAACTGCATGAAAGTTAACATGCAGGTGCAGAATGCAATTAGGAAGGGGGTTTGGAGTAAAAGAGTAAGGATGTCTGCTGCAATTGTACAGGGCCTTGGCGGGAACACACCTGGAGTACTGTGCCCACTTTGGTCACCGTATGTAAAGAAGGATATATTTATTTATAGGGGCTGCAACGAAATTTCAACAGATTGATTCCTGGGATGAGAGGATTGACCTATGAGGAGAGATTTAGTAGATTGAGCCTATACTCTCTGGAAATTAGAAGAATGAGAGGTGACCTCATTTAAACATACAATTTTCTGATGGGGCTTGACAGAGTAGATGCTGAGAAGTTTTTCCCCTGTTTGGAATGTCTGGAACTAAGGGGCATACACTCAGGATAAGGGGTCGACCATTTAAGACTAGAGGAGGAGAAATTTCTTCACTCAGAGAGTTGTCAATATTCTGAATTCTCCAGCCCAGTGGGCTGTGGATGCTGACTCGTTCAGTATACTCAAGGCTGAGATTGATAGAATGTTGGACTCAAAGGGAATCAAACGATATGTGGATCGGGCGTGAAAGTGGATTTGAGGTTGAAGATTAGCAATGCGCTTATTGAATGGCGGAGCAGGCTCGAGGGGCCGTATGTCCTACTCCTGCTCCTATTTCGTATGTTCTCATGTTATCAAGCAGTCCCAGGGAAGGAACAACACGCATTAGAAGTCGTGTAAAGTTCCATCTACTTGGTCCGATAGTGTGTTTCCGGGACAGGTTTTGTGTGACTGCTGCGTATATTTCTCTTGTACTTGCTCATTGCTATGAAACAGTTACATGTGATTAAATACAATTTTGCTATTATTAGATCATGTTGTTTTCAGTGTGGGTCACGAACCTTAGCAAGGAGATACTCACCTTGGAGAAAGTCTAGCGGGAAATCACCAGCGTGATAAGACGGCTAAATGGACTGAGTGCAGAGACCGAATTAATTTGTACTAAAATGTGTGGAAATGAGATTGTGCGACGGTTTGATCGAAATGGTAGACTAATTAAGGAAGTCACAGATAACATAATACAACGCTTCTCTCTAGTAGGGGAATCTAGAACTACGGGGCATCATGTTAGGATTCCAGGTACAGCCAGTTGACAGCGTTTTCCCAGAACGGATGCGAGGTTGTACAGCACATGTTATCAGACAGCCAAAATCAACGGAGGCCTGTAAAATGGGGCTGAGTACTTGCTTGGGAAATATTGGTTGTTGGGAATAACAGTCAACCACCTGTAGTGTTAGATAGGGGAGTTAAGACCAGGTGTGGTCTTCCGGTGAAGCAGGGTTCGAGGGCGAGGTAAATCGGACCAGGGTGGACAGAAGTTGTCCAGGTCCCATTTTAAAGTGACATATTCTGCCGTTTTTAAATGGCACTGTGATTGTATATTATTACAACATGATCTCACGAGGTGTTGCACATGGGGAGTCGAGGCAAAGTGGCAACATTTTCTACAGTTTGGGAATCAGACACATGAAGTTGGTTGGAGCAGCGGAATCTCTCTAAATTATGAGCTGCAGAATCGGGAAACGCAAAACTGGGGTGCTACAGCGCCACCCCCGTCGGAAGGGCGGAACGACATCGTGACCCATTAAAACGTTCATAAGAAGGGATTATGGGGTGGGGTGGGGGGGGCGATTTCCCCAGGATACCTTAGGCGCTAAAGAGCCTCCAAGGTGGCCAGGCTGGGGTCTTTAGCTGGACCGCCGGTTTAGCCCGCGTTTAGCGCAAGACGCCATCTTGGTCAAGGAGTTGAAGCTTGCGCTATGAACGGCCGCCGGAGGGCCATTAAGCAGCTAATTGCCAATTAAATTTCCTGCTAGCGCTCATTAACGACGCTGCACGGCATTCTGGTGGCCGGCGCTGGAACTGACGCTCTCTCCTAACAGCGACCAGCTGATTGGGAGTAAACGAGTAGTTGCTGAAGGTTTGGAGCGCTGTTTAAAGGGAAATCGCCTTTTACTGTCCACTGGCTGCTGGAGCTTTGAAGAGGATTTTTGAAACACATCGGGAGACTTTCTAGGAAACTTCGTCAAGACTTCACCAACACTCCATCAACATTGATTCTGGAAATTCTCTGAGGACTTCTCTTAAAAAGAGTGAGTGCTGTGCTACTCTACCTTATTGGACACCTTCCAGGAGTCACCAGGAGAAAGGAACGGGATCGGATCGGATCAGCCGCCCGTTATATGCAGCGCCTGATATTTGCTGTAATTTCAGTCAATGGAGCTGAATATCAGGCGCTGCGTATAACGGGCGGCCGATCTCAGTCCGCCCGTTCTGCGTCACCGCCCGAGACCAATCGCCAGACCCATCCACCCGATCAATTCCTTTAATCACCTTTAATATCTTCATTAGATAACCCCTTAATATTCTATACTAAAGGGAATATAAGTATAGTCTGTGCAACCTGTCCTCATAATTTAACCCTTTTAGCCCAGGTACCATTCTGTTGAATCTGCGCTGCTCCCCCTCCAAGGCCATTGTTCCCGTCCTTAGGTTCGGTGCCCAGAGCTGACTGCAGTTCTGCAGATGCGGTCTGACCAGGGCTCTGTACAGCTGGAACATAACTTACACCCCTTTCAATTACAGCCCCTTTGATATAAAGGCCGTCATTCCATTAACATTTTTATTATTTTTTGTACCTGACTACGAGCTTTTAGTGCTTTCTGTACTTGGACACCTCAATCACTCTGTTCATCCACAGTTCCCAGCTACTCACATTTTATAAAATACTCTGATCTATCTTTCTGAGGAGCAAAGTGGATGACCTCACACTTCCCCACATTGAACTCCAGCTGACACAGTTTTGTCCATTCACCTTATCTCTCAATGTCCCTTTGCAACTTGCTGCTCCCACCTACACTATTTACTGTGCCACCTAACTTGGTGTCTTCAACAACCTTGGATATGCGGCTCTCTATTCTTTCATCTCAGTCATTTATGAGTAGAGTGAAAAGCCCATGTACTGATCTCTTGGGGCACCACTAGCCACATCCTGCCAATCTGTCAACATACGCAATATCCCTACTCTCTGCCTCCTACCTCTGAACCAATTCCCTGCCCATGTCAATAGGTTGCCTTCAATTCCATGCATTCTCATTTTCGCTAACAGTCCCTTATGTGGAACCTGATCCAATGCCTTCTGGAATTCCATATAAATAACCTCCTAAGACATCCCATTATCTACCACGTTAGTTCCATCTTAATAAAAATCATTTGGATCGTTCGAAATGCCTTGCTCAGTAAATCCACGGTGGCTCTCCCTGACCAGTTCATATTTGTCTAAGTGCTCAATCACTCTGTCCCTAATAACAGATTCTAATAACTTCTCCACAACAGACGTTAGGCTAATAGGGCTATAATTTCGGATTTTGTCTCCGCTACCCTTCTTAAATAATGAAGTGACAATGGCAATTTTCCAATCCATGGGGCACTTCCTGAGTCAAGATAGTTTTGGAATAACATGGCTGGAACATCGACAATTTCCTCAGATACTCCTTTTATTACCCTGTGTTGTAAACCATCTGGAACTGACGATCTGTCTACCTTTAGTACCCTTATTTTCTCAATGAACAAAATTTGCTTACATTAAATCTGGTAATCAATTCTAATTAATGAAAATCTGGACCTTGGCGTTTATAACCCTTCAAAGTTGACAGAAAATCTGACAAAAATCCTAACAACCCAGAGTAAGGTTTTATTGACAGGATGTGTTTGCGTTTCTAAAACTGTTACCCGTCCATCACCAATGACATGAAGCCAACATTGATTCACAAATGAATCCATTGCACAGCATTGTTTGCCCCTATTGTTAGCGGCCAGCATTGACCCACCTATTGAACTAATGACATCCACACAGGGCAACGACCACGGATCCCAGCCTATTGTTAGCGGCCCGCATTGTTCCATCTATTGAACTAATGACACCCACACAGGGCAACGACCACTGATACCAGCCTATTGTTAGCGGCCCGCATTGCTTCACCTATTGAACTAATGAAATCCACAAAGGACAACGACCACGGATCCCAGCAGTCGGTAAATGTTCAGCTGGGTGCTTCTTGTAAACGGGATCTCAGGATCTTTGTCTGCGGCATTTTATGGGCACAGTTCATGTAGATGGAGCGCCATCAACATAAGCACGAAGAAAGTACAAGCAGATTGTATAAACTATCAATGGGAAGCTTTTATATTTGTCTTGTTTTATTAACATTTTAAAATGTTGGTAAACTATTTAGTGCAATACCTGTCCAGCTGCTCAATTTATATCAAGATCTGCACTAGTATAAAATGTTGTAAATAGATTTAAAATAACATCGAATTAATAAGTGTTTCTGGGAAACTTTATAAATTATGTTTAGTATTTCATGCACCAGGTGGACAGTTTTCATTTATTTTCTTAGATTTACATTAATTTAGCAATTAGAGTGATGGGAAATTTCACCACAGTCTTCAACTCCTCTCTGAATTTAGTCTGAGTCACGGCATAAATACAAGTGTTTGTGCAAGAACTCAACAGTTGAAGCATGAATCCAATTTCTTGTAGGATATCCGAAATGCTAATGGTCGCGTTATTCTGCATTATAACCAGACGCAAGTTTATGGAATTCACCAAAAACATCACCCATAACAGGATAAAATTCCCGGATATAACAAACAGTAAAATGATGGATTTCTTTCGCTTCTCCATCTCTGGGTCACTGGGACTCTCCCCACTGCTGTGGGCCCGGAGTCTCCTGCGGGCTCTGCTCGACAATAAAATGTGTCTGACGGTTAAAGCATTGAGCAGCAGAATCAGAACAAAAGGAACAAATGGGGTTAAATAAAATGAAGAGATTCTATTGCTCCCCATACCCGTGAAAACAAAACACTGTCTAATACATTGCAAAACCAAGGCATGTTAAACAGTAAATATTCACTTGTGTACATAAAGTACCAAAAAATGTTTTGCAAACAAAACAGCACAGCCACTGTTCCTAGAACCACAGCCGCCGTTTTCTCGGTGCAATATTTTGTTTTCAGCTTCTGGCAACAAATGGCCACAAATCGATCAAAGGTGAAAGCGACTGTGAACCAGACAGAACAGTCTGTGACTGCGTACAGCAGGACGGCGTGGATATTACACACTTTAATGTCCCATACAAAGAGGAATTGTGCAGCGTAAGCGACGGGAATCTGCCTTAGTATCACGTCAATGATAATGACCAGTAGATCCGCCGCTGCCATGGACACCAGGTAACGGGTGACACATTTGGAGAGACCGCACCTTCCCCGAGACAGGATCACAATCGTCATTAAGTTCACTGCAAGGAAGGTTACAAAACAGAAATTATACATCAGGCTCCAACAGCAGCAGCAAACCGGTGGTGTTTGGTCTGAAATTAGAAGCTTTGGTACTACATCCAAGTATAGAGACTGATTATTTTACCTGTGAAAGGGCTTTCTACTGGATACAGGGTTTACAATAAAAGCAGAAACAAGATGTGAAATAAATAACTGAACAGTATAAAATTAAACACAATAAATGAAAGGATTTCCGGAAAACTATAAGAAAACCCATTCCTGTGATGAGAGATTACTGGTGGATCTGGTCGATAACAACACCTTGTTGCAGCTGGAGCAAAAATTACCCACAGTTCCCAGGTTCGGACGGAAGCCTGTGCGGAATTGACCGTTCGCTGCTACCTGTGTCACAGTGCTGTAGGATCCATGTGGGACATGGGGCAGGGATGTTCCTTCTGATCACTGGCCACCAGCACCTACTGGAAGATGCACAGGTGTGGCAGTGAGATGAGAACAGCTTTCGCGGGGTTCTGATAACTTCTATGGATTCTGTCTCGGTTCTCTCGGTGAAGGCGTTTGTACCCTCGTAGCCCGTGATCAGCGCTTTCAGAAAAGGGGAAAGAAAAGAGGGAGGTAAAATAAAAATACACACACGCAGTAGATGGGAAGATATTACATTATCAGGGAGTTCCAGGGACACTAGAACGTGGAGATGAACAAGGAGCGAGATGAATGAGGCGGTCTCCTCCACTGGGACTGCGGGTGAGCAGTAGCAGAATGAAGCAGAGCGGAGGATGTGTAGGTCTCAGGTGACGATGTTAGACCTGCGCTTGGAACAGAGGAAGTGAAGGGAGGAGAAAGAAAATATGTTCAATTGTAGAATTCGCAATATATCGCGATATTATAAATAAGGAGCAAACACATTGTTTCGTTCAAACAGCTTTATTTCAGCAGAATGCTGTCAGGTTTTCAAAGTGGACACAAGCAGCCTGTAAAATGGCCGCCACGCCTCGTGGCAGAACATTCTAGACTTTTAGATAAGCAGACAAGATGGCGTTCCAATAAACATTTGTGCGAGATCGATCAAGACTCAGCACATTTGAGATGATACACGAGACATCATGGGTTTGCAGTATACACATAAATACTGAAATCGGTCTCCCAGGTGCAAATAAGGGCTATTGTACCAAGTGATCAAGAACCCATCCAAAGACATTAATATGCAAAATCCCCACGACTCTACGATGAGAGAGCCGTTAGCGGGTAGTTACAGAAAACATTTGGAAGCCCCAAAACCCCTCCAGGGAGAATACCGACCGATTACACAATGGGAGAAATATTAACAGGTACTCAGACAGTTACGAGTATCCCCGAAACCCATTAAAACGAAGATCACCCTATACAAGAAATTTGAGCGCCAAACCCTAACAAAAGAAAAGACATTAAGGTTGGGCGGGAAAAGAAGAGTGTTCGCACTATAACTGTAAGCTGCAACCGTCCATCTTTCTCTTATCCTTTCGACTCCTTGCCGCTTGCCTCGTGTCTCTGCCTCTTGCAGCTTTAAAGACTGTTGAACTTTACGATCCGCCAGGATCTGCCTCGTGGCTTGCCGCGAAGATCTGTGTGGAACTGGGCTGTGAAGCCTTGGAACGGGCACACCATCCCGAGAAGTCGGTAAACGGTGTTGGAACCGAAGGCCCGAGATGAGATGAGATGAGATGAGATGAGAAGAGAAGAAGACGACCATACGTATCGCCACGGTCAGTAAGCCCCGACCGCGCCTGTAGGTCGAATAGACACTTTCCTTGCCCAGGAAGACTATCTTTTGAGCTTTACAGAACTGGCATCGGAAGACTATTCTTCGAATTTTATCGAATCAGTGCGAGGGCACAGGAAGACTCTTCTTTGAGTAGAGTCGGAACTCCGAGGACAACACAGATCTTCATGACAGCAGACGGTCCAGCCTGCTAGCCGGAGCAGAAACGAGTAAACAAGTGGGGTACAGAGACCCCTGACTAACACGTGGGTGATCAGGTGCTGCGGTGAAAGACATCCGATCAGAGTTTTCGGAATTCTCCGAGTTATCACGAGTGGTGAGCATGAGTCTCGATCCTACAAGTCTAGTTTAGAGCAGGTATTGATAGGGGAGGGTTTAAGTTTTAAGGATAACTGTAATGTTTGCCCCCATTTACGATGTGTCGTTCGTTCCTCGTTTCCCTGAAATTAGTTACATAACTGCGTGTAAAATTGTACTGTCATTAATCTGTGCTTATGACATGTATTTCGTAATCTTGAATAATATGCAATAAAGATTTTCCATTTCGTACCATTCAACCGGGTCTACCTGAGTTTTCTCTCCATTACTGCTCTCGCATCTAAGTCCAGTGTCAGAACCGTAAGGGCGAGTGGGTCGAACCACTCACAGGTGTCTAGTGCTCCCAGACTGGCTGGAGACCAGAACAGGCAACAAGGCCTAACCTCGCACTAGCACCCAGGCTGAGCACAGAGCCACACAAGGCAAAACCCTTACAGAAAATGGCGACCGCGGCAGGACACTGGCAGCGAGAGGGTAATGTGTTAGACTTTGGTATGATTGGGCGAAATGTCATGGAAGAGAGAAAAGCAGATTATGTGTTCGGAAAAGTAAATTTAACTAAGAAATGGATAAGTGACCTGCTAGTGGATAAATGTCCACTAGAGGCAGCCGAGAGATGGACAGATAGCAAGGAACACAAAAAGACAGTAGAGAAAGCGGTCTGGCTGATGTGCTATAAAAGACAAGTCCAAATTTCGAACCAGGTCATTACAGCGCAAGCAGCTCGGATCAGGCATTTAGAGGTGGAAATGGACGAGAAGGTCACTGGGGGGCAGTTGCTCATTACGAATTTAAATGCGTTGCACCAAGAACGCCAGGTAGTCACCAGCCACCATAAAGCAAAAATAGATTACCTCGAGTGCCAAATCACTGAGGCAAAGTTAAGTGAGGGCAGACTAAAGGAACGATGTGCCCGCCAAGCTGCCCAAATAAAAGCCCAGGAAGAGAGCTTAACGGGGGTTAGGGCGGCATATAAGATGGCCCTTGAGGATAAATTTCAGGGGGCCGATCACAGCGTCTGCCAAAAGGAGATAGAGCACCTTAAGAGGGCCGTGAACAAAGCGCACGGCATGGTGTGCCTTATCAGTCCGTCAGCACACCAGCCGCTAGTGGATGAGGAATTTCAGAAATTCCCACCAAACAAAGCAGAGGAAGTATTAGCCACTACGCCCTCCGAGCCACCCAGCTATTCGGAAACCTAGGTAAGGGAGAAAGTGGTAGAAGTAACGAAAGAGCCCACCGAGGTAGAAGTGGAACCGGGACCGTTGTGTCCGGTCACGGTTATCAAAAGGGGCCCGAACAGAGACGGTGGGGAACAAGGGGATCTCCTCAACCAGCTTGTGTTGCCTCACAGCTCACACAAGCTGAGGATTATGATCAGTCACGTACCAAAGCTGGCCGAGTCAGACGACCCTTCCGTACATTTTAGGGAAATAGAGCAAACCGCAGCCATTAACGGCTGCGACGATGGGGAAACAGCAAAGATGCTGCTATTCTCATTGGGTAGTTCGATCCTTCAGTGTCTCTCAGATGAGAGCAAGAGGGGAACCAAGACCTATGGGGCACTAAGAAATGAGGTCCTAGAAGTATTGGGAGCGGACGACGAAGGTCCGTTTGTTAGACTGGGACAGACAGTGCAGATGGAGGGAGAACCCCCGAAGGTTTTCGCCGACAGGCTGTGGCCAGTATACCAGCGTAGCTGCCCAGGTGTGCCAGAGCGCGCCGATGTGACAGACACCGGTTTAACTCATTGGCTCAGGTGTATAGTAACCAACAGTTTGCCAGCCGTCAGGGAGCAGGCAAAAGCGTGGTTTAATCCCACTGACCCCGCCACTGCAGAGGAGTCGGTCCTAAATCGACTCACGGTGGGGTACCGTAATACCAGAAGTATGGGAGCACGTCCCCTTAAGGGAAAGGTGCATGAGGCACGACCCGCAGCCCCGGCTCAAAAGGAGTGGCATCAGGAGGGTAACCGCGCCCCGCAGGCCAGTAATGCTTGTTACGGGTGTGGGAAGACAGGGCATTGGCGCAAGAACTGCAGGAACCCTTGGAAGGATTCCAGGGATAAAAATCCCGCAGCCCGAGCCCAGATGCCTGTCTCTGATAGGGAAGCTAGTACACCCATCCATCCCGACGCGATCGAAACAGTGTTGGGAGCCATGCGTAACCTCATGAGTGCGCATGGAAAGGTGGCGGTTGCTACCGGCCCCGCAGGTGCCACAGGCCCGTCTAATAGTACCCAATGACTAGAGCCCGTGCAGCCCGTCTACCTGTGTCCGCTCAGCTATGATGCGTGGAAGCGACCCCTGGTGGACATGGAAGTAGAGCAACAGAAGGATAGTTATTTGTTGGACACGGGAGCTTCTTGCACCGTGATTCATACAGATAGCCCTTTTGACTCACCGCTATCTACCAAGGTCCCATTCACATTAGCGGGGTTCACGGGAAAAGAACAGGCTGGCGCATTCTCCCTTCCGCTATCCATTCGTTTAGGAGCACTCCACATCAAGTGGAAGTGCATACTGATGAAATGGCATGAGGGGGGTGGGAGAGGTATCCTCAGGTCCGATCTCCTATCAGGGCACGGGATCCTCGTGGACCTCAGGAATCACTGTCTCTGGGGGGCTAAGGGTGGAGACGGCGAGGTAGTGGTAATTCCGGGGGAGGAAGAAACAGGGATCCTGTGTACCATGAAGCCATCCGGAGGCTACGACCTCGGGCTTATGGTCGCGGATGTCCCAACGGACATGCAAACGTACGTGTCAGATAATATGCACGCGTTTGCAACCCACAAGCACGATTGTGGGAGGGTTACCGGGTTTGAGGTCAGCGTAGATGGGGACCCCATGACCCGGCCCCAAAAACAGTATAACTTCCCCAAAGAAGCAGAACCCGACATGGAGACAGCAATGTCCTCCTTGGTGCAGCAGGGCGTGTTGAAGCCGATAGCCACACATGTGAACTCCCCATTATGGCCGGTTAGGAAGCCGGATAATTCGTGGAGGGCCACGGTGGACTACAGAGTCCATAACAGTAACATTCCCGCCTGTGCGCCCATGGTAGCAGCAGTCGCTGACCTAATAGGGAGTATCCCAGCGTCCGCGACCACGTTCACGGTGCTGGATATCTCGAACGGTTTTTGGTCCATCCCGCTGCGGCGAGAGGACCAGTACAAGTTTGCCTTTACTTTCAAAGGACAACAGTACACATGGAACTGTCTGCCACAGGGTTTCCACAACAGCCCCAGTATTTTCCATCAGTATATGGCAGGAAGTTTAAAGAAGTTTAGTCAGCCCAATCAGATAGTGCAGTACGTGGATGATTTGCTCCTATTTACGGATTCAAGGGAGGAGCACGGACCACTGCTGGCCGAGTTATTGGAGCTGCTAGCGAGAAAGGGTTTTAAAGTGAACCCTAAGAAAGCACGTAACCTGTCAGCAGGAAGTAAAGTTCCTGGGGCTGACCATTCGCGCTGGGGAAAGAGCCATAGATAAGGCTAGGAGGGAGTCGGCGCAAGAGTTACCGATTCCCAACACCATAAGGGGTGTGAGGTCTTTTTTGGGACTGACCGGTTACTGCAGGGATTTTATCGAAGACTATGCGGCCACAGCGGCGCCGCTGCTCCGACTCCTCCCTAAGGCCGTGGAGTGGTCTTGGGACGAGGGCTGCCAAGCAGCCTTCGAGAAGTTAAAAAGGGATCTGCAGACCGCGCCGGCTTTAGGGGCCATAGATGGGGGGAAGGAGTTTTTCCTGGAGGTAGCTGCCAGCGGGGACAGCTTGAGCGCTGTGCTGCTCCAAGAGCGTCACGGCAAGCTGAGGCCGGTTGTCTATTCGTCCAGGGTGTTAACGGATGTGGAGAGAAGTTTCTCCAATTGCGAAAGGCACCTTTTAGCCACGCATTGGGCTGTGAAAAGATCAGCGATCTTCACAGGGCTCTCTCCCATCACTCTCCTCACCCATCACACACCAACTAAGATGCTTTTAGATGGGAGGATTAAAGATGGGACCGTAAGCAGCGTGCGTATTGCACGCTGGACCCTTCTTCTTTCCCAGATGGATCTCAGAGTTAAAGGTCTTTGCGAGCCCAGGCTTGCGGCCAATTTGGTATACCCCACTACAGCCCACCGGTGTTCGGTGGAAGGGGTGTGGGAAGTCAACATAGGTTTGCGGGCCGGGATACATCCCACTGGGCGCGAGATTTATGTTGATGGTTCCAGCACAGTATCTGCTGGCGAACGACTCACAGGGTGTGGAGTTTATGACCCTGCGGCAAACCTTGCCCTGGCGATCAAGCTCCCCAGCACCTTGAGCGCGCAGCAGGCTGAGCTGTCTGCAGTGGTGTACGTCGTTACCCACCCAGACATTTTCCCAACCCCATACACTTTTTGTTCGGACAGTATGTTCACATGCAATTCGTGTACGGAATACCTGGCCATTTGGTCCCGCCGTGGATACACCTCCGCGGACGGGCGACCTTTAACGGTGAAGCCCTTGCTGGAAAAGATCCTAGCAGCAGTAGGGGAGGAAGGGGAGATTTTCATCCATAAGGTGAAGGCTCACTCCTCCACAGAGCCCCGTGGGGAGGGCAACCAGCAGGCGGATGCGCTAGCCAGGGAAGGTGCCCGCAACGGCATTTTCTGGGACCCCTATGGGCCCAGACCCATGGCAGCGATCCAAGGCAGGGACGGGAATCCCGGGAACACCAGGGTAGCATTGCCCCTAGACCTGAAGACCGTCCAGAACCAGGATCCCGCCCTAAAAGCAGTCCTCAAAACCCTTGCGGAGGGAAAGCAGGTAGAGGGTCCGTACAGTACGGCAACCCTCTATGTTAAGGAAGGCATGCTGTTCTGCGAAGAGCAGTGGGTTGTGCCGCAGCAGCACAGGAGGGAATTCCTCCAGTTGGCTCACGAGGGACCAGGGGCAGGGCACCCCGGGCCCGAGGTTAACTGGCAACGGGTAGAGCAAGCGGGATGGTGGCCGGGGCTCAGGGAACAGGTCCGCGAGTTCTGTGCTAGCTGTCTCGTGTGCGCTGCAAACAACCCAGACCCCCAGAAAAGGAAAGTGCCCATGGGGCACGTAAGAAGGGTAGAGGGACCATGGCAGTCGATACAGATCGACTATATAGGGCCCCTGCCCACCACCCAGGGAGGCTATAAATACTGCCTCGTCTTGGTGGATGTGTTTTCCAAATGGTTGGAAGCCTTCCCCTGTAGAACAGCTACGGCACTGGGTACTGCAAAAATCTTGGTCCGGGAAGTGTTCTCGCGGTGGGGACTCCCCCGTTTTGTGGAGTCAGACCAAGGGAGTCATTTCACCGGCCAGGTGATGCAGAACACCCTCATGCTTTTGGGCATTGAAGGGAAATGGCACGTAGCACACAATCCCCAGTCATCCGGGATTGTTGAACGCATGAACCGGACCCTGAAGGAGAAATTGAGGAAAGAGAGTAGGAACTCGCCCCAAAAATGGGCGGAAGTTCTGCCTTTAGTCCTCATGGGGGTCCGGGCCAGTCAGTCGACAAGTACGGGGTATTCCCCGCACGAGGTGATGACTGGGAGGATCATGCGAACCCCCACCCATCTGCTAGCGCCGGTGCTCACTGAGGGTCAGCTCCAAGAGATAAGCAAGGACAAGTTCGCCCAGACCCTCTTGGAGCGCCTGAAGCAGGTTTATGAGCAGGCGGCTGGGAACATGGGAAGGCAGCATCAGGGCAATCGCCTGTTGCTGGAACCCCGCAAAACGCGGGAGTGGGAAGTAGGAGACCAGGTCATGGTCAGAAACTACGCCAGAGTAGGGTGTCTGGAACCACTGTATATGGGACCCTACAACATTGTAGATAAAGCGAGTCCCACGGTATACGCCGTAAAGGTACCTCGGCGCACTAAGTGGTTCCACGTAAACCAGTGCAAACTGTACAAGCCAGGTGCACAAGGGCCAACCACAGGGGCAAAACCTGCGAGTGGGGACACGCAGCCCCAGGTAGGACCACAGGGCACACAGGCAGGCAAAGCAGCTTGCATCAGGGAAGGGGACATCCTGGAAAATTGTGAGACATTTTTGTGGGGTTTGGAGTCAGATGAGGGAGGGTTCGAGGAGCTCGACGAAGATGAGGATAGTGAAGGTAGTGACGAGGAAGAGCTGGAATCGGAGGACGAAAGGGTCGCCCCCGATTCAGGTATAGGGGGGACAGGGGCTGCAGATAGAGATCCACACAGGGTGGAGACCGAAGCTGCAGGTCCCGAACACAGGGGGGAGGAGCCAGGGGAGGCGGAGCCTGCCGCTGTGGGACCACAGGGCGTGACGGTGGAAGCCTCAGAGCCCGAGCCGCCCGCCTTGAACGTCCTGCCTTCGGGGGAGGTAGGGACTGCGAGTGAAGGGCCGCCTGCTGGGCCGAGTAGGGCGGTGCCGCAAGCTGCAGGTCCCGAGTTCAGGGATGCGGAGCCAGGGGAGGCGGAGCCAGCGACTGTGGAGGGACCACAGGTCGCCACGGTGGAAGTCTCGGGACCCGGTCCGTCGGTCCTGGGATTCCTGCCCCCGGTAACTCTCCGTAGGTCAGGTCGGATACCCCAGCCCAGGAAGGTATGGTCAAGTCCCCAGACTGTCCCAAGGCGTAGACTCAAGGTTAAGGCAGCCCAGGAAGAGCCCAGTCCCAGCTCAGCAGCAACAGGCTGCGGCAGATCAAAGGGAGGGGTCAATGCCCTCCCACCGTCGGGGAGAGCTCGTGGCAGCCTTTTCAGAATTTAAAGGGGCCGCCCTGGGAACGGGCGGCGCTGTACAGTAATAAGTTTAGGACAAGTTTCTAAGTTTATAGTTCAAGGTTAAGGTTAATAATAAGTTTATAGTTTTAGATAAGGTTATGAGGTTATAGTTTTAAATCGGTTTAAGTCGATAGTTTTAATTTTGTTTAAGGAAGTAAAATGATGGGAGTTTTAGAGATAGGATTAGTTAAAGTTTATCCAGCGAACATTGAAGTTTACGGGAGGCGAGGTCAGGGGACCCGCTCACCCTTCACAAAAGCCAAAGACTCTTGCGAGGCTGGCTACCTCATTCTATCTGATCACATGAACCAAGGAAGGATGGAACGAATTCTCGTATTGCTCGCGGCAATCGGATGTGGATTGGCCTATCGAGGCCGCACCAAGGATGTCGTGATGTTTGGATGCTCCGGGGACACGGCCCCCAACGCGGTGGATGGGACCGGAAGACGGGAGGCTGAGGAGACCACCACCTATTTCCACAAGGGAAGGTGGCCAGGATGGCTGGGAACGAACTCAACTGAGTATTCCAGCACATCGGGGTTTGCCTACCAAGAGACTTCTTTACTGTACCCCAAAGTAAGGATCATCGCACCCAGGATCAGCGTCACCGTCGGCAAACGGATTTGTTTGACTTGCAGTGGGAATGTCCCATTGAGCCGATGGTGGTGGCTGCGAAAGTTGAGCAAAAACATAAGGAACTCTTCGGTCGAGTGGGAACGGCTGGGTAATAATACCCATCGGACAATTACGGGGACAAACGGACAAGTGAGAGTCTGTTGGGACAAATGGTGGGAACCGGATGAGGGAATTTATGTATGTATGTGGGGGTCAAAGTACGTTTGCCCCAATGGCATCTCCATATTTTTCATTAATCAATGGCAGGATAACGGACAGGGGATGAGGTGGGATGCGAGCACCAGGGGGTGCGGGGCCCCATTCTCCCCGATCCCAGTAAATGCCACTGAACTCATTACGCGCCCACGCAAAGCCCCGCCCACGATTGCGGTGGTTCTAGCTAAGGAAGAAGGGTGCCCTAAAACTAGTAAGGGACCCGGGAATGGTTTGGTACTGGTCCCCACAGACCAGATACTATTTCAGGGGGTACATTACGCGGTGGCCTCGGTGATTTTAAATCTCACTGAGGTACGGTTACCAGAGTGGTGCCCCAAAAAGACGGAACAGTTATATCAGGTCCTGTTGACCAAGATGTTCAGAGAATTTTACGAATTCGATTTCGCGGAAATTGATAAAACAAGTTTGTACACCGCACCACATGAAGTCTTTGATCAGGTGGGGAGGCAAAGAAGGGGTGTTGTGAACGACGCGTTCACTGCTTTCAACACAGGTACATCTGTGGTCAACGCTCCAGACAGCGTGGAGCTGCAGACCCAGATTAATGGCTTAAAAACGCAATTAAAAGACATTCTCACAGATGAAAATAAGGTGGTTGGGTCGGGTTTACACGAGGACCAAGCCATGACTCTCCATTTAAAAGAAATAATAGCTGAACTAGAGAAACACGCGAGAACGGTAAATGCCCTGATGAGGCAAGATCGGAATGCATCCGATCAAGCTGCGCAGAACGAGGTGTGCGTGCTTTACGGGGCATGGTTACTGGGCGAGGGCCGCAGTAATTTGGAGGATTTAAAACAAGGTTTGGTCCCGTCCTGGATAAGTAACAAACACCTGCGGGCGCTCCACCCTTTTCAGAACGCATTAAGCCTGTGCCAGCTCAGGCTAGCTTCAGAAGCATACCCAGTCCCCGTGGACTTCGGACGATCAAACCATACTATCATGGGTATAGTACTACGTATGCCGGTTTTGGGCGACACAGCAAAGCCCGCCCCGGTGTATCGGGTAGAGAACATTGGTGTCATTCAGGGGGGAGCCCACATTCGCTATGCAGCGGTTCCACCCTACGTCATCCGCTGGGAGCAAACGATGACAGGTACAGATCTCTCTGGTTGTCGTGGCAGGGGAGCACACATAATACTGTGTCCCCAGCACTTGAACGCTTTTTTAACACCACAGTGCGGGTTCAGAACGGCTGGCGCCAAGTCCATGAATTGCACCATGGAGGCAATGGCACAAGATCATGTGCCTCCGCAGGTAGCATACATCGGGGGTGGAACATATTGTGTTACCACTGCAGCGCAACACTACCAACATGGAAACCGTAGCCGGTGTCCGGTGAGTGACAGCAGTTTCTGTTTCAAACCCAGGGTGGAAGTTCAAGTAGCACAACAGCGAATTGTCCCAATCCCTGAACCATCCACGCTTCATCTCACCGTAAAAGAGAACTTCACCGACCTGCAGCGATTCGTCGCGCATTTCGGATACCTCATTCCCCCTCTCCCTGAACACCTCACCAAGCTTTTAAAAGCCGTCGCGGTGTCACAAAAACATTTTTACACACTAGAGCAGAAAACTGTCGAAATAGGGACAGACATTCTGGACATAGTAATTCCACCGTGGTGGAATCTGTTCACCAACATTGAAGTGCCTTCCTGGATTAGAATAGCCTCCCACATTTTAGTTGTATGCGAAGTGTTTATTGTGGTATACTTATTGGTCGTACATTGTAAGAGAGGCAAACGCCTCACCAAGAATGAAAACACGGGAGAGTGGCGAGAACGTTATGTGCGCGTGCACGATGATAGCACCGTGTAATCGGAAAATGGCGTCACTCCCGTTTTGCCACGTGCGCCTCGGAAGTGTTAATCGATCGTTATTTTTTTCAGAAACTGTAATTACGTTTGGAACTCGACATGTTTAAGAGTTGGTTTTGATTATTTTTGGTGATGGTGTTGTTGTTAAATATGATTGTTTGGTTTTGTTTTGTTTTTCCTTTCCCTAAATAAAAAAATGTGAATACACAGGTGATACGAGAGGCATCGGCCTGGTTACGCCTGGAAGGAAAACAAGTGGTGTAAGTTTAAAGGCAAATAATGCCTGCGGTGTTACAAGAATGTAATTTTCCTGGGAAATAAGGACGACACAAAGACCCTAGATAGTTTAAGTTATGGGGATTAATTTTTCTGGATCTGGAGAAATCGAGATAATATTGCTCACCACAATATTTTTTGATACAATAAGCAGAGTTATTCGCATCAACAGGAGGGACTGTAGAATTCGCAATATATCGCGATTTTATAAATAAGGAGAAAAAATAGTTTCGTTCAAACAGCTTTATTTCAGCAGAATGCTGTCAGGTTTTCAAAGTGGACACAAGCAGCCTGTAAAATGGCCGCCACGCCTCGTGGCAGATCATTCTAGACTTTTCGACAGGCAGACAAGATGGCGTTCCAATAAACATTTGTGCGAGATCGATCAAGACTCAGCACATTTGAGATGATACACGAGACATCATGGGTTTGCAGTATACACATAAATACTGAAATCGGTCTCCCAGGTGCAAATAAGGGCTATTGTACCAAGTGATCAAGAACCCATCCAAAGACATTAATATGCAAAATCCCCACGACTCTTCGATGAGAGAGCCGTTAGCGGGTAGTTACAGAAAACATTTGGAAGCCCCAAAACCCCTCCAGGGAGAATACCGACCGATTACACAATGGGAGAAATATTAACAGGTACTCAGACAGTTACGAGTATCCCCGAAACCCATTAAAACGAAGATCACCCTATACAAGAAATTTGAGCGCCAAACCCTAACAAAAGAAAAGACATTAAGGTTGGGCGGGAAAAGAAGAGTGTTCGCACTATAACGGTAAGCTGCAACCGTCCATCTTTCTCTTATCCTTTCGACTCCTTGCCGCTTGCCTCGTGTCTCTGCCTCTTGCAGCTTTAAAGACTGTTGAACTTTACGATCCGCCAGGATCTGCCTCGTGGCTTGCCGCGAAGATCTGTGTGGAACTGGGCTGTGAAGCCTTGGAACGGGCACACCATCCCGAGAAGTCGGTAAACGGTGTTGGAACCGAAGGCCCGAGATGAGATGAGATGAGATGAGAAGAGAAGAAGACGTCCATACGTATCGCCACGATCAGTAAGCCCCGACCGCGCCTGTAGGTCGAATAGAAACTTTCCTTGCCCAGGAAGACTATCTTTTGAGCTTTACAGAACTGGCATCGGAAGACTATTCTTCGAATTTTATCGAATCAGTGCGAGGGCACAGGAAGACTCTTCTTTGAGTAGAGTCGGAACTCCGAGGACAACACAGATCTTCATGACAGCAGACGGTCCAGCCTGCTAGCCGGAGCAGAAACGAGTAAACAAGTGGGGTACAAAGATCCCTGACTAACACGTGGGTGATCAGGTGCTGCGGTGAAAAACATCCGATCAGAGTTTTCGGAATTCTCCGAGTTATCACGATTGGTGAGCATGAGTCTCGATCCTACAAGTCTAGTTTAGAGCAGGTATTGATAGGAGAGGGTTTAAGTTTTAAGGATAACTGTAATGTTTGCCCCCATTTACGATGTGTCGTTCGTTCCTCGTTTCCCTGAAATTAGTTACATAACTGCGTGTAAAATTGTACTGTCATTAATCTGTGCTTATGACATGTATTTCGTAATCTTGAATAATATGCAATAAAGATTTTCCATTTCGTACCATTCAACCGGGTCTACCTGAGTTTTCTCTCCATTACTGCTCTCGCATCTAAGTCCAGTGTCAGAACCGTAAGGGCGAGTGGGTCGAACCACTCACAGGTGTCTAGTGCTCCCAGACTGGCTGGAGACCAGAACAGGCAACAAGGCCTAACCTCGCACTAGCACCCAGGCTGAGCACAGAGCCACACAAGGCAAAACCCTTACACAATATAAATCAGTATTACAAATAATTGTATTATAAACTCAGTCATTGGATTCATTCCGAGTCAGTTCGGCTCGTGTTGAGTGAGAAGCTCATGGGTTCAAGCCCCACTCCTGGCCTTGAGCGGGTTAACACTCCAGTTAAATACTGATCAGAGGCGCCCTCCTTCCGGGGAGAGTGTGATCAGAGATCGCCTCGACCCGCTCTTCTCATTCATGGGATGTTAAAGTTGGGACTATTTCAAGAAGAACATGGAGCTCTCGGTGTCATTGCCAACATTCCCGCACCAGACAACATCAACCAAACTATTTACCAGCTGCTGTGTGAAATATTGCGGCTGATTTTGCTCCAAGTTCTCTCTACTTCATGTGTGTAAATGTCAAACACGTTTTACTTTTCGCGCAGATAGGATAAAACGCTGTGTAAATCTAATGCTTTATTTTAATTTAAAATGAGTACTTTCAGTTCATATATATATTGCAATTAATTTTACAGCAGATTTCCCAATACTTTACCAATATTCTTTCTTAGAGTGAATTAAAACCAAACAATTAATCGCTTATTAATGTTAATTGTCCGGGTTTCCAGTTGATGATAGAAAGGACATAGGCGATTATCCAAAGTCAGGTTGTGCCTCACTGAGAGACTCCCTGAACTGTGCAAGGCCCGCATGGCTTTACACTGAGTGTCAGAATAATGATTAATATTAAGTTTGTGGAAATACGATTCATTGACTATATTACTGGAACAAAGATTACACTTGTAATCCCGTCTTAAATATCCTCAACCAATGGGAGGAGTGCAGAGTGGGCGATGGTGGAGAGTCAGACAGTGAAGTGGAGCTGGCGGGTTTTCTCAAACGTTTCTGTGTATTTCTGGACTCTCTGTCAGATCGCTACTGCTCTACCCATTGAACTGTACGCAGAATACGGAATATAAAATCTCCCTGAAAACACATTTCTGATCTAATGGAAATGCACAGTTCCGGCATCAGGCTGGGACTAAGAGTAACATTGCTGGTGTTAAAGGATCAAAGTGCAGTAAACTCTCGAACATTGTTAAACAGATGGCAGGAGTGAGGCCGCAGTGTCCATTAAACTCAGACCAGTGAACAGGCGACTATGTAACAAACACATCAAGACAGACACCTTCCAATACCGCACACGAGCCACAACCAACAGCGGGGAAATTATCTAAATCACAACCACAGTAACAATTAAACAAACATGGTCTAGAGAATTACTACCTGCAGAGAAGAGTAGACATTACTGTTGGCGATGAAGTGGAAAACCCTTATCGCTTTCATGTAGCATTTATTGGCTCACTGTTTTCCAGATCAGTGGGTGGGAACCTGGATTGAAATATGTAACAGCGGCAGATCTTTCAGGCGCGCTAAGCTTTCATGTCCCTTCATCATAAACAACAACACTGAACCAACAGTTACTTCCCAGGAACATGTCGGGGTCGGGAACGCTCTAACTGAAGAGGTGGTGGAAGCTATTCCAACAATAGTTTTAAAAGAGAGTTGGACAGGAACTTGAGGATGAGGAACTTACAGGGTTACCGGTAAAAAGCGGGAATGTGGGACTGAGCACGACTGCTCTTTCACAGAGCCAGGGACAGGTGCGAGGGGCCGAATGGCCTCCTTCTGTACTGCAAGTTTCTATGATTCTATGAACATCAGCGACCTGAGACTGTGGCAGGAAATGGGAGTCACAGAGGAACAGTAAGAAAGTTAAAAATGGTGCACGGAGTTAATAGCTGGACGTACCAGGAACATCAATGATCCGAGACGGTGGAAGATAACGGGAAACACAGAACAACAGTAATACAGTTAAACATGCTTCACGAGGTTAATAGTTGGACTTACTGGGAACACCAACGGCAGCGATGATGGGGAAGTAAATCTTTTGTACGTCCCTGATTGCCCATAGCACCCAAAGAGTTAGTGGGAATTCCCGAAACATGGTTCCACTTTTGGCGGGAAAGGATGAAGTTAACAGTGCTCCGGGCACCGCTCCCACTGAATCAATGGAATAGAGAATTCAAAGGAGCATCTTATTTATATTAGAGTCAAAACTCCAGAGAGACGAGCAGATTCCCTGTTAACTGACATTAATTACAGTCGTTAAACAAACAGAACAAGTTAACCATTTCAGTCCCAACAATTCTAATATTACAAAAATCAATTAAACAGGCATTGCACAAATGGAATGTGACACCCTCCAATGATCAGAATATTTCGAGAATGATTGGATAGAAAATAAAACGTGAACCACGCAGTCTGAGAGCAGTGACATGAAGTGTGAGGGGATTAATTGACGGAGTGCAGGGTCTGTATGTTTTTAAATTACACTGGACCCTGTCTCTGTTTATATTACACTTGACCCTGCCTCAGTTAATATTTCACTAGTCCCTGTCTCTGTTTATATTGCACTAGACCCTGACTCTGTTTATATTACAATAGACCCTGTCTCTGTTAATATTACACTGGGCCCTGTCTTCGTTTATATTACACTAGACCTTAGCTCTATTTATATTACACGCGGCCTTGTCTGAGTTATCATTGCACTGCACCCTGTCTCTTTTTCTATTGCACTAGACCCTGCCTTAATTATTACTGCACTAGACACTGTTGTTGTGTATATTCCATTAGAGCGAGTCTTTGATTTGTACATTATCTCCAGTCTCACTTCTAATGGTGAAAACCTTGCCTCTGTTTATATTACACTAGACCACGACTCTGTTTATATGATACCAGACCATGTCTCATTTTTTACTGCACTAGACACTGTCTCTGATTATATTGCACTGGACCCTTTCTCAGTTCTGACTGCACTAGATAGAGTCTCTGTTTAGATGATACTTGGCCCTGTTTCATTTAATATTGTACTGGACCATACTCTGTGCAAATTTCACTCAGCCCTATCTCAATTATCACCGCAATCGATCATGGGTCAGTTTAAATTCTACTGTGCGCAGGCACCGTCTCAGTTATTACTGTACTGGAGCATGTCGCTGTGTATTTTATATTAGAACGCATCTCTGTTTAATACATTAGCTCCAGTCACACTTATTATGGCACAACACCCTGTCCCTGTTTACATCACACTAGACACTGTCTCTGTTTGTATTACACTAGACACTGTCTCTGTTTATATTACACTAGACCCTGTCTCTGTTTATATTACACTGGACAATGTCTCTGTTTATATTACACCAGACCCCGTCTCTGTTTATATTACACGAGACCCTGTCTCTGTTTATATTAAACTAGAGCCTGTCTCTGTGGATATTACACTAGTCCCTGTCTCTGTTTATATTACAATAGACCGGGTTTCTGTTTATATTACTCTAGACCCTGTCTCTGTTTATATTGCACTTGACCCAGTCTCTGTTTATATTACGCTAGACCCTGTCTCTGTTTATATTACAGTAGAACCTGAATTTCTTTATATTACACTGGACGCTGACTCAGTTTATATTACAGTAGACCCTGTCTCTGTTTATAATACACTAGACACTGTCTCTGTTTATATTACAAAAGACCCTGCCGCTGTTTATATTACACTAGACCCTGTCTCTGTTTATTTTACACTCTAACCTGTCTCTGGTTATATTACACTGGACCCTGCTTCTGTTTATGTTGCACTAGACTCGGCTTCTGTTTATATTAAACTCGAACTTGTCTCTTCTATATTACACTAGACCCTGTAACAGTTATTACTGCACCAGAACTGTTTCTGTTTATATTACAATAGACCCTGTCTCTTTTTATATTGCACTGGACCCTGTCTCAGTTTATATTATACTCGACACTGTCTCTGTTTATTTTAAACTAGACCCCGTCACTGTTTATATTACACGAGACCCTGTCTCTGTTTATGTTACACTAGAACCGGTTTCTGTTTATATTACACGAGACCCTGTCTCTGTTTATATTAAACCAGCCCTGCGTCTGTTTATATTACACTTGACCCAGTCTCTATTTATATTACACAGGACCCTGTCTTTGTTTATATTGCACTAGCCCCTGTCTCTGTTTATATTTCACGAGACCCTGTCTCTGTTTATATTACACTAGACACTGCCTCTGTTTATATTACACTAGACCCTGTCTCTGTTTATATTACACTGGACAATGTCTCTGTTTATATTACACTAGACCATGTCTCTATTTATATTACACTAGACCCGATCTCTGTTTCTATTACACTAGACCCCGTCTCTGTATATATTACACTAGACCCTGTCTCTGTTTATATTAAACTAGAGCCTGTCTCTGTGGATATTACACTAGTCCCTGTCTCTGTTTATATTACAATAGACCGGGTATCTGTTTATATTACGCTAGACCCTGTCTCTGTTTATATTACACTTGACCCAGTCTCTGTTTATATTACACTACACCCTGTCTCTGTTTATATTACACTTGACCCAGTCTCTGTTTATATTACACAAGACCCTGTCTCTGTTTATATTACACTAGACTCTTTCTCTGTTTATATTACACCTGACCCTGTCTCTGTTTATATTACGCTAGACCCTGTCTCAGTTATTACTGCACCAGAAATGTGTTTGTTTATATTACACTAGACCCTGCCTCTGTTTATATTGCACTGGACCCTGTCTCAGTTTATATTATACTAAACCCTGTCTCTGTTTATATTAAACTAGACCCCGTCACTGTTTATATTACACCAGACCCTGTCTCTGTTTATGTTACACTAGACCCTGTTTCTGTTTATATTACACCAGCCCTGTCTCTGTTTATATTACACTTTGTCAGGGGGATGGGAAAAAGGGCTGTATTCCAGGAGCCAGTGGTGAGTGTAGGGAGGTACTGAGGAGGGTATCAAGGTCGCAGGAATGTACCGGCAGACAGGAAGATGGCTTAAAGTGTGTCTACTTCAATGCAAGGAGCATCCGGAATAAGGTAGGAGAAATTGGAGCGTGGATTGGTACTTGGGACTACGATGTGGTGGCCATTACGGAGACATGGTTAGAACAGGGACAGGAATGGTTGTTGGAAGTTCCGGGGTATAGATGTTTCCGTAAGAGTAGGGAAGGTAGTAAGAAAGGTGGAGGAGTAGCATTGTTAATCAAGGATAGTTTAACAGCGGCAGAAAGGCAGTTCGAGGGGGATCTGCCGTCTGAGGTAATATGGGCTGAAGTTAGAATTAGGAAAGGAGCGGTCACGTTGTTAGGAGTTTTCTACAGGCCCCCAAATATTAATAGAGATGTGGAGGAAGAAATTGCAAAGCAGATTATGAATAGGTGTGGAGGTCACAGAGTAGTTGTCATGGGTGACTTCAACTTTCCAAATATTGATTGGAAACTTTATAGGTCAAACAGTTCGGATGGGATAGTTTTTGCACAGTGTGTGCAGGACGGTTTCCTGACACAATATGTGGATAGGCCGACAAGAGGTGGGGCCACATTGGAGTTGGTACTGGGTAATGAACCGAGCCAAGTGTTTGATTTGTATGTGGGAGAGCACTTTGGAGATAGTGACCACAATTCGGTGACTTTCACTATTGCAATGGAGAGGGATAGGGCCATACGGCAGGGCAGGGTTTATAATTGGGGGAGGGGTAATTATGATGCGATTAGGCAAGAATTAGGGAGCATAAGATGGGAACAGAAACTATCAGGGAAAGGCACAAATGAAAAGTGGAGCTTTTTCATGGAGCAATTACTGTGTGTCCTTGATAGGTATGTCCCTGTCAGGCAGGGAGGAAATGGCCGAGTGAGAGAACCATGGTTCACAAAAGAGGTTGAGTGTCTAGTCAAGAGGAAAAAGGAAGCGTATGTAAGGATGAGTAAACAAGGTTCAGTTGGGTCGATTGAGGGGTACAAGGTAGCGAGGAATGAGCTAAAAAAAGAGCTTAGGAGAGCTAGGAGTGGGCATGAGAAGTCCTTGGCGGGTCGGATCAAGGAAAACCCCAAGGCATTTCACTCTTGTGTGAGAAATAAAAGAATGACCAGGGTGAGGGTATGGCCGGTCAAGGACAGTAGTGGGAACTTGTGCATGGAGTCAGAAGAGATAGGAGAGGTGATGAATGAATACTTTTCGTCAGTTTTCACCGAGGAGAGGGGCCATGATTTTGAGTATGAGAGTGTGATAAAGGTGGATAGGCTGGAGGAGGTAGATGTTCTGAGGGAAGATGTTTTAGCAATTTTGAAGAACCTGTGGGTCGATAAGTCCCCTGGGCCAGATGGGATATATCCTAGGATTCTTTGGGAGGCAAGGGAGGAGATTGCAGAGCCTTTGGCTTTGATCTTTGGGTCCTCACTGTACACGGGGATGGTGCCAGAGGACTGGAGAGTGGCGAATGTTGTTACTCTCTTCAAGAAAGGAAATAGGAATGACCCTGGTAATTATAGGCCGGTTAGTCTTACTTCGGTGGTTGGTAAGATAATGGAAAAGGTCCTGAGGGATAGGATTTATGACCATTTGGAAAGAGGCAACTTAATCAGGGCTAGTCAGCACGGATTCGTGAAGGGTAAGTCTTGCCTAACAAATTTGATTGAATTCTTTGAGGAGCTAACTAAGTGTGTAGATAAAGGTAGAGCAGTTGATGTCGTTTACATGGATTTTAGTAAGGCGTTTGATAAGATTCCCCATGGTCGGCTCATGAAGAAAGTAAGGAGTTGTGGGATAGAGGGAAAATTTGGCCGATTGGATAAGTAACTGGCTATCTCATAGAAGGCAGAGGGTGGTGGTGGATGGAAAATTTTCGGACTGGAGACCAGTTACCAGCGGTGTGCCACAGGGGTCGGTGCTGGGTCCTCTGCTGTTTGTGATTTGTATTAATGACTTGGAGGAGGGGACTGAAGGGTGGATCAGTAAATTTGCTGATGACACCAAGTTTGGTGGAGTAGTGGATGAGATGGAGGGCTGTTGTATTCTGCAAAGAGACATTGATAGGATGCAGAGCTGGGCCGAAAAATGGCAGATGGAATTTAACCCTGATAAATGCGAGGTGATTCATTTTGGTAGGGCAAATTTGAATAAGGATTACAGGGTCAACGGCAGGGTTCTGAAAACGTGGAGGCACAGAGGGATCTGGGGGGTTCATATCCACAGATCTCTGAAGGTTGCCACTCAAGTGGATAGAGAAGTAAAGAAGGCCTATAGTGTGTTAGCGTTTATTAACAAGGGGTTTGAGTTTAAGAACCGTGAGGTTATGCTACAACTGTACAGGACCTTGGTGAGACCACATTTGGAATATTGTGCGCAGTTCTGGTCACCTCACTATAGGAAGGACGTGGAAGCATTTGAAAGAGTGCAAAGGAGATTTACCAGGATGCTGCCTGGTTTGGGGGGGAGGTCTTATGAGGAAAGATTGAGGGAGTTAGGGCTTTTTCTCTTTAGAGCGGAGGAGGATGAGAGGCGAATTAATAGAGGTTTATAAGATGATGAGGGGGATAGATAGAGTGGATGTTCAGAGACTATTTCCTCGGGTGGAGGTAACTGTTACAAGGGGGCATAACTATAAGGTGCATGGGGGAGATATAGAAGGGATGTCCGAGGTAGATTCTTTACTCAGAGAGTGGTTGGGGTGTGGAATGGACTGCCTGCTGTGATAGTGGGGTGTGGAATGGACTGCCTGCTGTGATAGTGGAGTCGGACACTTTAGGAACTTTCAAGCGGTTATTGGATAAGCACATGGAGCACACCAGAATGATAGCGAGTGGGATAGCTTGATCTTGGTTTCGGACAATGCTCGGCACAACATCGAGGGCCGAAGGGCCTGTACTGTGCTGTACTGTTCTATGTTCTATGTTCTATGACCCAGTCTCTTTTTATATTACACTGCACCCTGTCTCTGTTTATATTACTCTAGACCCTGTCTCTGCTAATATTACACTGGACAATGTCTCTGGTTATATTACACTCGACCATGTCTCAGTTTATATTAAACCAGACCCTGTCTCTGTTTATATTACACTAGAACCTGCCTCTGTTGATATGACACTGGTCCCATTCTATGTATATATTACACTATACCCGGTTTCTGTTTATATTACACGAGACCCAGTCTCTGTTTATATCACTCTAGACCCTGTCTCTGTTTATATTACACTTGACCCAGACTCTGTTTATATTACGCTAGACCCTGTATCTGTTTATATTACACAAGACCCTGAAATTCTTTATATTACACTAGACTCTTTCTCTGTTTATATTACACTAGACCCTGTCTCAGTTTATATTACAGTAGACCCTGTCTCTGTTTATAATACACTAGACACTGTCTCTGTTTATATTACAAAAGACCCGGTCTCTGTTTATATTACACTAGACCCAGTCTCTGTTTATTTTACACTCTAACCTGTCTCTGGTTATATTACACTAGACCCTGCTTCTGTTTATATTGCACTAGACTCGGCTTCTGTTTATATTAAACTCGACCCTGTCTCTTCGATATTACACTAGACCCTGTAACAGTTATTACTGCACCAGAACTGTTTCTGTTTATATTACACTAGACCCTGTCTCTTTTTATATTGCACTGGAACCTTTCTTAGTTTATATTATACTCGACACTGTCTCTGTTTATTTTACACTAGATCCTGTCTCTGTTTATATTACACGAGACCCCGTCACTGTTTATATTACACGAGACCCTGTCTCTGTTTATGTTACACTAGACCCTGTTTCTGTTACACTAGAACCTGTTTCTGTTTATATTACAATAGACCCTGTCTCTGTTTATATTACACTGGGCCCTTTCTCCGTTTATATTAAACTAGACCTTAGCTCTATTTATATTACTTTAGACCCTGTCTCCGTTTATATTACACGCGGCCTTGTCTGAGTTATCATTGCACTGCACCCTGTCTCTTTTTATATTGCACTAGACCCTGCCTTAATTATTACTGCACTAGACACTGTAGTTGTGTATATTCCATTAGAGCGCGTCTTTGATTTGCACATTAGCTCCAGTCTCACTTCTAATGGTGAAAACCTTGCTTCTGTTTATATTACACTAGACCCCGACTCTGTTGATATGATACCAGACCATGTCTCATTTTTTACTGCTCTAGACACTGTCTCTGTTTATATTGCACTGGACCCTTTCTCAGTTCTGACTGCACTAGATAGTGTCTCTGTTTAGATGACACTAGGCCCTGTTTCATTTAATATTGTACTGGACCATACTCTGCGCAAATTTCACTCGGCCCTATCTCAATTATCACCGCAATCGATCATGGGTCAGTTTAAATTCTATTATGCGCAGGCACCGTTTCAGTTATTACTGTACTGGACCATGTCGCTGTGTATTTTATATTAGAACGCATCTCTGTTTATTACATTAGCTCCAGTAACAATTATTATGGCAGAACACCCTGTCCCTGCTTACATCACACTAGACACTGTCTCTGTTTGTATTACACTAGACCCTGTCTCTGTTTATATTACACGAGACCCTGTCTCTGTTTATATTACACTAGACACTGCCTATGTTTATATTACACTAGACACTTTCTCTGTTTATATTACGCTGGACAATGTCTCTGTTTATATTACACTAGACCATGTCTCTATTTATATTACACTAGACCCGATCTCTGTATAGATTACACTAGACCCCGTCTCTGTTTATATTACACTAGACCCTGTCTCTGTTTATATTAAACTAGATCCTGTCTCTGTGGATATTACACTAGTCCCTGTCTCTGTTTATATTACAATAGACAGGGTTTCTGATTATATTACACGAGACCCTGTCTCTGTTTATATTACACTTGACCCAGTCTCTGTATATATTACACTAGAACATGTCTCTGTTTATATTACACTAGACCCTGAATCTCTTTATATTACACTCGACTCTTTCTCTGTTTATATTACACCTGACCCTGTCTCTGTTTATATTACGCTAGACCCTGTCTCAGTTATTACTGCACCAGAACTGTTTCTATTTATATTACACTAGACCCTGTCTCTGTTTACATTGCACTGGACCCCGTCTCAGTTTAAATTATACTAGACCCTGTCTCTGTTTATATTACACTAGGCCCCGTCACGGTTTATATTACACCAGCCCCTGTCTCTGTTTATGTTACACCAGACCCTGTCTCTGTTTATATTTGACCAGCCCTGTCTCTGTTTATATTAGTCTTGACCCAGTCTCTGTTTATATTACACTAGACACTGTCTCTGTTTATATTACTCTTGACCCAGTCTCTGTTTATATTACACTAGACCCTGTCTCAGTTTATATTACACCAGACCCGGTCTCTGTTTACATTACACTAGACCCTGTCTCTGTTTATATTACACTAGAACCTGCCTCTGTTGATGTGACACTGTTCCCTGTCACTGGTTATATTACAATAGAGCCGGTTTCTGTTTATATTTCACCAGGCCCTGCCTCTGTTTATATTACACTAGACCCTGTCTCTGTTTATATTAAACTAGAGCCTGTCTCTGTGGATATTACACTAGTCCCTGTCTATTTATATATTACAATATACCCGGTTTCTGTTTATATTACACGAGACCCAGTCTCTGTTTATATAACTCTAGACCCTGTCTCTGTTTATATTGCACTTGACCCAGTCTCTGTTTATATTACGCTAGACCCTGTCTCTGTTTATATTACACTAGAACCTGAATTTCTTTATATTGCACTGGACCCTGTCTCAGTTTATATTACAGTAGACCCTGTCTCTGTTTATAATACACTAGACACTGTCTCTGTTTATATTACAAAAGACCCGGTCTCTGTTTATATTACACTAGACCCAGTCTCTGTTTATTTTACACACTAACCTGTCTCTGGTTATATTACACTAGACCCTGCTTCTGATTATATTGCACTAGTCTCGGCTTCTGTTTATATTAAACTAGACCCTGTCTCTTCTATATTACACTAGACCCTGTAACAGTTATTACTGCACCAGAACTGTTTTTGTTTATATTACACTAGACCCTGTCTCTTTTGATATTGCACTGGACCCTGTCTCAGTTTATATTATACTCGACACTGTCTCTGTTTATTTTACACGAGACCCTGTCTCTGTTTATATTACACGAGACCCCGTCACTGTTTATATTACATGAGACCCTGTCTCTGTCTTTGTTACACTAGACCCTGTTTCTGTTAGTATTACAATAGACCCTGTCGCTGTTTAAATTACACTGGGCCCTTTCTCCGTTTATATTACACTAGACCTTAGCTCTATTTATATTACGTTAGATCCTGTCTCCGTTTATATTACACGCGGCCTTGTCTGAGTTATCATTGCACTGCACCCTGTCTCTTTTTATATTGCACTAGATACTGCCTTAATTATTACTGCACTAGACACTGTTGTTGTGTATATTCCATTAGAGCGCCTCTTTGATTTGTACATTAGCTCCAGTCTCACTTCTAATGGTGAAAATCTTGCCTCTGTTTATATTACACTAGACCCCGACTCTGTTGAAATGATACCAGACCATGTCTCATTTTTTACTGCACTAGACACTGTCTCTGTTTATATTGCACTGGACGCTTTCTCAGTTCTGACTGCACTAGATAGTGTCTCTGTTTAGATGACACTAGGCCCTTTTCATTTAATATTGTACTGGACCATACTCTGCGCAAATTTCACTCGGCCCTATCTCAATTATCACCGCAATCGATCATGGGTCAGTTTAAATTCTATTATGCGCAGGCACCGTCTCAGTTATTACTGTACTGGACCATGTCGCTGTGTATTTTATATTAGAACGCATCTCTGTTTATTACATTAGCTCCAGTCACACTTTTTATGGCACAACATCCTGTCCCTGTTTACATCACACTAGACACTGTCTCTGTTTCTATTACACTAGACCCAGTCTCTGTTTATATTACACTAGACCCTGTCTCTGTTTATATTACACTAGACACTGCCTCTGTTTATATTACACTAGAAACTGTCTCTGTTTACATTACACGAGACCCTGTCTCTGTTTATATTACACGAGACACTGCCTCTGTTTATATTACACTAGACCCTGTCTCTGTTTATATTACACTGGACAATGTCTCTGTTTATATTACACTAGACCATATCTCTATTTACATTACACTAGACCCGATCTCTGTTTATATTACACTAGACCCCGTCTCTGTTTATATTACAATAGACCCTGTCTCTGTTTATATTAAACTAGAGCCTGTCTCTGTGGATATTACACTGGTCCATGTCTCTGTTTATATTACAATAGACCGGGTTTCTGTTTATATTGCACTAGACCCTGTCTCTGTTTATATTACACTTGACCCAGTCTCTGTTTATATTACACTAGACCATGTCTCTGTTTATATTACACTAGGCCCTCTCTTCTTGTATATTACACTAGACCCTGTCTCTGTTTATATTACACAAGTCCCTGTCTCTCTTTATATTACACCAGACCCTGTCTCTGTTTATATTACACTACATCCTGTCGTTGTTTATATTACACTAGACCCTGTCTCTGTTTATATTACACAAGTCCCTGTCTCTCTTTATATTACACCAGACCCTGTCTCTGTTTATATTACACTACATCCTGTCGTTGTTTATATTACACTAGACCCTGTCTCTGTTTATATTACACTAGACCCTGTCTCTATTTATATTGACTCGACACGGTCTCTCTTTATATTACACTAGACCATGTCTCTGTTTCTATTACACTAGACCCTGTCCCTGTTTATATTAAACTAGACCCTGTCTCTGTTTATATTACACTAGACCCTGTCTCTGTTTATATTGCACTAGACCCTGTCTCTGTTTATATTGCACTAGACCATGTCTCTGTTTATATTACACTAGACCCTGTCTCTGTTTATATTAAACTAGACCCTGTCTCTGTTTATATTGCACTAGACCCTGTCTCTGTTTATATTACACGAGATCCTGTCTCTGTTTATATTACACTAGACCCTGTCTCTGTTTATATTACACTAGACCCTGTCTCTGTTTATATTACACTAGACCCTGTCGCTGTTTATATTACACTAGACCCTGTCTCTGTTTATATTACACTAGACCCTGTCTCTGTTTATATTACACTAGACCCTGTCTCTTTTTATGTTACACAAAACCCTATTTCTGTTTATATTACAATAGACCCTGTCTCTGTTTATATTACACTAGACCCTGTCTCTGTTTATATTACACTAGACCCTGTCTCTGTTTATATTACACTAGACCCTGTCTCTGTTTATATTACACTAGACCCTGTCTCTGTTTATATTACACTAGACCCTGTCTCTGTTTATATTACACTAGACCCTGTCTCTGTTTATATTACACTAGACCCTGTCTCTGTTTATATTACACTAGACCCTGTCTCTGTTTATATTACACTAGACCCTGTCTCTCTTTATATTACACTAGACCCTGTCTCTGTTTATATTACACTAGACCCTGTCTCTGTTTATATTACACTAGACCCTGTCTCTGTTTATATTACACTAGACCCTGTCTCTGTTTATATTACACTAGACCCTGTCTCTGTTTATATTACACTAGACCCTGTCTCTGTTTATATTACACTAGACCCTGTCTCTGTTTATATTACACTAGACCCTGTCTCTGTTTATATTACACTAGACCCTGTCTCTGTTTATATTACACTAGACCCTGTCTCTGTTTATATTAAACTAGACCCTGTCTCTGTTTATATTGCACTAGACCCTGTCTCTGTTTATATTACACGAGATCCTGTCTCTCTTTATATTACACTAGACCCTTTCTCTCGTTATATTACATAAGACCCTGTCTCTCTTTATATTACACGAGACCCTGTCTCTGTTTATATTGCACTGGATCCTGTCGCTGTTTATATTACACTAGACCCTGTCGCTGTTTATATTACACTAGACCCTGTCTCTCTTTATATTACACTAGACCCTTTCTCTCGTTATATTACATAAGACCCTGTCTCTCTTTATATTACACGAGACCCTGTCTCTCGTTATATTACATAAGACCATGTCTCTGTTTATATTACACTAGACCCTGTCGCTGTTTATATTACACTAGACCCTGTCTCTCTTTATATTACACTAGACCCTGTCTCTCGTTATATTACATAAGACCATGTCTCTGTTTATATTACACTAGACCCTGTCTCTGTTTATATTAAACTAGACCCTGTCTCTGTTTATATTGCACTAGACCCTGTCTCTGTTTATATTACACGAGATCCTGTCTCTGTTTATATTACACTAGGCCTTATCTCCTTGTATATTACACTGGACCCTGTCTCTCTTTATATTACATAAGACCCTGTCTCTCTTTATATTACACTAGACCCTGTCTCTCTTTATATTACACTAGACCCTGCCTCTGTTTATATTACACTAGACCCTGTCTCTGTTTATATTACACTAGACCCTGTCACTCTTTATATTACACTGGACCCTGTCTCTCTTTATATTACATAAGACCCTGTCTCTCTTTATATTACACTAGACCCTGTCTCTGTTTATATTACACTAGACCCTGTCTCTGTTTATATTACACTAGACCCTGTCTCTGTTTATGTTACACTAGATCTTATCTCTGTTTATATTACACTAGACCCTGTCTCTATTTAGATTACACTAGACCCTGTCTCTGTTTATATTACACTAGACCCTGTCTCTGTTTATATTACTCTAGACCCCGTCTCTGTTTATATTGCACGAGACCCTGTCTCTCTTTATATTACACTAGACCCTGTCTCTGTTTATATTACACTAGACTCTGTCTCTGTTTATATTACACTAGATCCTGTCTCTCTTTATATTACACTAGACCCTGTCTCTGCTTATATTACACAAGACCCTGTCTCTGTTTATATTACACTTGACCCAGTCTCTGTTTATATTACACTAGAACATGTCTCTGTTTATATTACACTAGACCCTGAATCTCTTTATATTATACTTGACTCTTTCTCTGTTTATATTGCACCTGACCCTGTCTATGTTTATATTACACTAGACCCTGTCTCTGTTTATATTACACTAGACTCTGTCTCTGTTTATATTACACTAGATCCTGTCTCTGTTTATATTACACTAGACCCTGTCTCTGCTTATATTACACAAGACCCTGTCTCTCTTTATATTACACTACATCCTTTCGCTGTTTATATTACACTCGACCCTGTCTCTGTTTATATTACACGAGACCCTGTCTCTGTTTATATTACACCAGACCTGTCTCTGTTTATATTACTCTTGACCCCGTCTCTGTTTATATACACCAGCCCTGTCTCTGTTTATATTACTCTTGACCCAGTCTCTGTTTATATTACACGAGACCCTGTCTCTGTTTATATTACACTTGACCCAGTCTCTGTTTATATTACACTAGAACATGTCTCTGTTTATATTACACTAGACCCTGAATCTCTTTATATTATACTCGACTCTTTCTCTGTTTATATTGCACCTGACCCTGTCTCTGTTTATATTACACTAGACCCTGTCTCTGTTTATATTACACTAGACTCTGTCTCTGTTTATATTACACTAGATCCTGTCTCTGTTTATATTACACTAGACCCTGTCTCTGCTTATATTACACAAGACCCTGTCTCTCTTTATATTACACTACATCCTTTCGCTGTTTATATTACACTCGACCCTGTCTCTGTTTATATTACACGAGACCCTGTCTCTGTTTATATTACACCAGCCCTGTCTCTGTTTATATTAACTC
>JASTWF010000465.1:0-65425 GCA_030390025.1 Squalus acanthias
GGGGAGAAGGTGGGTCGGTGGGGTTGGGGATACGGGGAGAAGGTGGGTAGGTGTGGTTGGGGATACGGGGAGAAGGTGGGTAGGTGGGGTTGGGGATATGGGGAGAAGGTGGGTAGGTGGGGCTAGGGATATGGGGAGAAGGTGGGTAGGTGGGGTTGGGGATATGGGGAAAAGGTGAGTAGGTGGGGTTGGGGATATGGGCAGAAGGTGGGGAGGTGGGGTTGGGGATATGGGCAGAAGGTGGGTGGGTGGGGTTCGGTATATGGGGAGAAGGTGGGTAGGTGGGGTTGGGGATATGGGGCGAAGGTGGGTGGGTGGGGTTGGGGATATGGGGAGAAGGTGGGTCAGTGGGGTTGGGGGAGAAGATGGGTAGGTGGGTGGGTGGGGTTGGGGATATGGGGAGAAGGTGGGTAGGTGGGGTTGGGGATATGGGGAGAAGGTGGGGTTGGGGATTTCGTGAGAAGGTGGGTTGGTGGGGTTGGGGATATGGGGAGAAGGAGGGTAGGTCGGCTTGGGGATATGGGGAGAAGGTGGATAGGTTGGGGGATATGGGGAGATGGTGGGTGGGTGGGGTTCGAGAGAAGGTGGGGTTGGGGATTTGGGGAGAAGGTGGGTAGGTGGGGTTGGGGATATGGGGTAATCCCCCATAATTACAGATGTTCCCTTATTACAAGCCTCAACTATTTCCCGATTGATACTCTGTCCAACAGAGTTGCAACTATTCGGAGGCCTATAGATTACGCCCACTAGTATTTTTTTCCCCTTATTATTCCTTATCTCCACCCAAACTGTTTAATTATCCTGATCTTTTGACCCAATGTCATTTCTTGTATTACAGTGATTCCTTCCTTTATTAACATAGCCACCCCACCTCCCCTTCCTTCCTGCCTGTCCTTCCTGATCGTTAAATAACCTGGTATGTTTAATTCCCAGGCATTGTCACCCTGCAGCCATGTTTCTGTAATGGCCACAAGATCATACCCATATGTAGTTATTTGTGCCATTAACTCGTCTATTTTGTTACGAATGCTACGTGCATTCAGATAGAGAACTTTCAAATATGTTTTGTGACACTTAGTTCCTGCTTTTGCCCTTTTTATTACTTTACCTTTTACTCCATACCTTCTGCCCCTTCCTGACGCACTCTGGTTTTTAATTTCCCCACTGCTATCTAAGTCTATGACCTTCTCTGTTGTCATTTTTATTATTTGCTCTCTAGGAACCTCCCCCCCCACTAGTTAGTTTAAATCCCTCTCTACAGCCCTAGTTATATGATCCGCCAGGACTCTAGTCCCAGCACTGGCCAAGTGTAGCCCGTCCCAACGGAACAGCTCCCTCCTGCCCCAGTACTGGTGCCAGTGTCCCAGGAAGCAAAACCCATTTCTCCCACACCAGTCTTTGAGCCACTCATTTAACTCTCTAATTTTATTTGTCCTAGCCAAATTCGCTCGTGGCTCAGGTAATAATCCAGAGATTATTACCCTTGAGGTTCTGTTTTTTAATTTGACCCCTAGCTGCTCATACTCCTTTAACAGAACCGGCTTCCTTGTCCTCTCTACGACATTTGTACCAACATGGACCACGACAACTGGATCCACCCCCTCCCACTGCAAGTTTCTTTCCAGCCCAGAGGAGATGTCCTTAACCCTGGCAACACAGCCTACGGGACTCTCGCTCTCGGCTGCAGAGAATTCTATCTATCCCCCTAATAATACTATCCCCTACCACTACAACATTTCTATTTACTCCCCCCTCTTGTATGGCCCCCCGTTCCACGGTGCTGTGGCCAGGTTGCTCATCCTCCCTGCAGTCCCTGCTCCCGTCCCCACAGGGAGTAAGAACCTCGAACCTGTTGGACAAGAGCAAGGGCTGCGGCTCCTCCAACACTACCTCCTGGATCCCCGTACCTGCCTCACTCGTAGTCACACCGTCCTGTCCCTAACCATGGGCTACATCTGAATTAATTAACTTCATAGGTGTGACCACCTCCTGAAACACAGAGTCCAGGTACTTCTCCCCCTCCCTGATGTGTCGCAGTGTCTGACGCTCAGACTCCAGCTCATCAACACAGAGCTGGAGTTCCTGTAGCAGTAGACACTTGTCACAGACGTAATCACCGTGAGCCTCAATGGGGTCCACCGGCTCCCACATCTCGCAACAGTAACACATCACCTGCTCCATTCTATGTAATTAATTAAAAATTTTTATTGTTAGTTATGGACACTCTCTGCCCAATTATAGATGCTAGTATCCCCTCTAATTAATTGGATTTAAATTAAATCAATCCCTCTAAATTACACCAGTTAAATGGTTTACCAACAGTCACTCTGCACCAGAAAGGCCTTATTAACTACAACCCAGAGTTAAAGTTTGAAAAGAGCACCCTACACTCCACTCACCCGAACTCACACTTACCCAAACTCAGCACTCTCTGCTGACTCGCACTCAGTGCTTCCTCTCACTAGCACTGGTCTTTTTATACTGTTTGTTTGTTTACAGCCAAATGAGTCACCCCTGCTGATTGATTAGAAAACTGGTTTCCACTGCCTGCTGTGCCAATTTACTCCTACTGCAGTGTAACCTTGTTTTACTCTTCTTTCTCTTTTGATGCAAACCAATTAAATATCTGTAACTCAGTAAAACTTTAAAGGAAACTTAACAAATCAAATTAAAATTTGGTAGTCCGGGGTGACGATGCACTCCAGTCCCCGCGGCGCCCACCGGTCGCGGGAAAACTCAAGCGTGCCGGCGGACACCGCGTGCTCCATCTCCAGGGCCACCCGGGCGCGAACATGGCCGCGGAAGAGAGGCAGGCAATCGGGCCGAACGACCCCCTCGACCGCCCGCTGCCTGGACCAATTAATGGCTTTCTTAGCCAGACCCAGTAGCAGTCCCACGAGGAGGTCCTCCGACCTGCCCGCTCCCCTCCGCACCGGGTGACCGTAGATCAGGAGCGTGGGGCTGAAGTGCAACCAGAAATTGAGGAGCAGCCCCTTCAAGTAATGAAAGAGGGGCTGCAACCTCTCACACTCTATGTATATGTGAAACACGGACTCCTCCAGGCCGCAGAAATGGCAAGCGGCCTGGGAGTCCGTAAACCTATTTAACAACCTATTGCACGGGACTGCTCCGTGCAACACCCTCCAGGCCAAGTCCCCAATAGAACAAGGGAAGACTCCCGCGTAGAGAGCCCTCCATTGGGGACCTTCGCCTCCGCCGGACGGCAAGATGGTACGCCAAGGCGTGTCCGGACGGCAGACGAAGATGGCAAAGTGGAGAGTGTGCAGGAGCAGCCCGTACAGGAAACGCCGCCGTGCGGATTGAAAGGGCACGGAGGGCATTTCTCCGAGAAGGCTCAAGTGGTGAGGCGGCGGCTCCCGAGGGAGGATTCGGGGCCGGGCGCCGATAAGGAATTCCGTCCGAACGGGGGTCAGCTCGGACGGGATCGCCCCACGTGCTTGAGCCTCCTCGATACACCTAGTGGAGTCGGGGCCCAGTGCCACTTTTAGCGACTCGATGGCTTTGACCGCGAGCCGGACGTTGATCCAAGACATGCGCCTCGCCAACTCCTCCGGCGCCATCCAGCCCGCTCCTCCGCCATCGAGGAGGTCCCCGACTCTAGTCACCTTACCGGGCACAGCCCTGCCCTCCGCCAGCCGGCCGAACCCGCGGTCGTGGAGGTGCGGATTCCTGAGCAGCGGCTCCCGAAGGACGGCCGCCACTCCTGACGAGGGAGAACTGCGCCTGGAGGCGACGCTGTTCCAAACCCATAGCAGTTCCTGGTAGAAGACAGGCAGCTCCCGCAGGCTGGCACGCGTGCCGCCCACTCTCACAAACAGGAGCTGCGTGTCGTAATTGAGGCCGTGCAGCTGGCGGAAGAAATACGTCGCCAGCGCACGCCACCTAGGAGGATTCTCCACATACAGGTATCTCTGCAGCGTCTGAAGATGGAAAGTCGCCGCCTGGGTGCGAAGGCACACCAGCGCCTGACCGCCCTCCCTAAGCGAGAGACTCAGAACCGCGGCAGAGACCCAGTGCTTCCTTTTGTCCCAGAAGAAGTCGACGAGCTTCTTCTGCATCTTGGCGACAAACGCAGGGGGAGGGATCAAAGTGGCCAACCGGTACCACAACATGGCGGCCACCAGCTGGTTTATGACCAGCGCTCGACCCCTGTAGGACAGCACTCGGAGCAATCCTGTCCAGCGCCCTAGGCGAGCGGTGACTTTGGCCTCCAGCTCTTGCCAGTTCGCCGGCCAGGCGTCCTCGGCCGGGCTGAGGTAGACTCCCAGGTAGAGGAGGTGCGTGGTGCTCCAGGCGAAAGGCCCGAACTCCTCCGGCAGGGAGTCCACCCGCCATGGGCCCACCAGGAGTCCAGAACATTTCTCCCAGTTGATCTTGGCGGAGGATGCGTCCGAGTAAATCTGCTGGCATTCTCGCATCCTCCGCAAGTCGACGGGATCCGTGACCGCGAGGAGCACGTCATCGGCGTAAGCCGAGAGGACCACCTCCACGCCCGGCCCTTGCAGAGCCAGTCCCGTCAACCTCTTCCGCAAGAGGCGCAGGAAAGCCTTCACGCAAACGGCGTATAACTGACCGGACATGGGGCATCCCTGACGCACCCCCCTCCCGAAGCGAAGGGGCGCCGTCAAAGACCCGTTAACTTTAATCAGACACTCCGCGGCGGCGTACAGAAGTCGGATCCGGGCGACGAAATGCGTCCCGAACCCGAATGCGCGCAGAGTCCCGAAAAGATACTCGTGATCCACCCTGTCGAACGCCTTCTCCTGATCCAGGGAAAGGAAGGCAACCGACAGACCAGCCCTCCGGGAATGGTGGACCAGGTCCCGGACCAGATGAATGTTATCGTGGATACTCCGGCCCGGGACCGTGTAGGACTGGTCGGGGTGGATCATGTGGGCCAGCACGGTGCCAAGGCGAGCAGACATAGCCCTGGCGAAAATTTTGTAGTCCGTGCTGAGGAGGGAGACCGGGCGCCAGTTCTTAAGAAGGCGGAGATCGCCCTTCTTGGGCAGCAGGACGATGACCGCCCTGCGCCAAGAGAGGGGCATCTCCCCGGTCGCCAGACTTTCCCCCAGGACCCGCGCGTAGTCGTCCCCCAAGACGTCCCAGAACGCCCTGTGGAACTCCACGGTCAGCCCGTCCAGCCCCGGGGACTTGCCCCTCGAGAGCTGGCGCAGGGCGCCGGTCAGCTCCGCCAGGCTTAGCGGAGCTTCTAAATTCTCGGCGCCCTCCGGGCCGACCTTCGGCAGGTCCTCCCACAAAACTCTGCGCGCATCCTCGCTGGACGGATCCGAAGAGAACAGAGCCCCGTAATAGGCCCGGGCCTCCGCGCTGATGCCCTCCGGATCCGAGACCAGAGATCCGTCGTCGGCCAGCAGCCCCAAGAGCTGCTTACGGACCCCCCGTCTTTTTTCCAGCGAGTAGAAGAAGGGGGAGCCACGGTCCAGGTCCCGCAGGAACTGGATCCGCGACCTCACGTACGCGCCTCGGGACCCGACCAGCTGCAGGTCCTTCAGCGCGCCCTTCTTCTCTTCGTACACCTTCCGCAGGGCCGGGTCTTCGACGACTTGACCGAGACGGGACTCCAGGTCGAGCACTTCTTTCTCAATCGCCCGACCCGGGCCTCCCGCCTCTTGGTCGACCCCTTCGCGTACTCCTGACAGAAGACGCGGACGTGAGCCTTGCCCACGTCCCACCATAGCCTCAAGGAGGGGAAGCCTCCCCGCTTCCTTCTCCAGTCGGCCCAGAACCGGCGAAACGAATCCCGGAACCGCGCGTCCTCCAGCAGCAGGTTGTTAAAATGCCAGTACGTGGACACCCCCCGCGCGCGCAGCGGAGCGAGCTCCGCCCACACCAGGTGGTGGTCCGTGCACGGCACCGGCCACATAGAAGCCGCCGGAATGCAGGAGACGTACGCCCGGGAAATGTAAAGGCGGTCGACTCTGGACCTTCCTCCTCCAGACCTCACGCTCGTGAAGGCGCTGGAGTCGGGATGGAGATTTCGCCAGACGTCCACCAAATCGAAGGACCCGACCAGGTCCCGCAACTTCTCCATCGCCGCCGGGCTTCGCGGGGGACCCAACCGGTCCCGCGCCTCGAGGGTACAATTGAAATCCCCCCCGAGGATGACGCACTCGTCCACGTCGATGGAGCCCAGAAGAGCGGACACTTTTCCGAAGAAGCGCACTTGCTGCGCACCGGTCTGGGGGGCGTACACGTTCACTAAATGGAGCGGCACGCCTCCCAGGCGAACAGTGACCTGGAGCAAGCGGCCCGGCACGTGCACCTTGACCCTCAAGATCTCCGGCTGAAAATGTGGGGCCAGCAAGACAGCCACCCCGCAGGAATTGTTGGAGAGGTGACTCATGCTGACCCCTCCTTGCCACTCCAGGAGCCACGTGGCCTCGTCTCCCGGAACAGTGTGGGTTTCTTGCAGGAAACACACCGCATATTTCCCGTCCCGAAGGACAGAGAAGTTATTGAATCTATGGCGCGCCTCCCTGCTGCCGTTGATGTTAAGGCTGGCTATGGTTATCTTCATCTCAGAAGCATAGTGCAACCTCTACCTAACGGAGGGGGGGGGGGGGGGAGCGCGGTCACTGACGACCGCCACTCCCTCAGCAGCCCAGTGTGGAAACTCTTGAGCCGACGCAGCTCGAGCCGGCCAACGTCCTTGTCCGCGCCCATGATTTTAACGGCGGTGCAGACGGACCCGACGAGCAGCGCCAGCTCCGACCACCTGTCGAGGGCCAGCCGGATCTTATTATGACGACCCCGGCACGTGGCCATAAAATCCCGGAGTTCCCCTACGGGGATGAGGGGAGAGTCGGCGAGGGGCACGAGGGCGTCCACCGTCTCGCTTCCGATGGACTCCAAATCATCCTCGGTGCCCAACACCGAGTCCCCGTCCTCCTCCGGGAGGTCGTCACCGGCGGCCGACCCGTCCGTCGCACGGGGTGCAGCGAACGGCTCGGCCGCACCAGCCGGCCCCGCCTCTGTCACGATCCCACCCCCAGGATCGGTGGCAGAGGAGTCCTCCCTGGGCTCCTTCAGGGGCGCCGGGCCGGGAGGCGGCGGCGGTTCGGGGCCCCCCTCCGCCTCAGGCGCCGGGGCGACCGGAGAAATCGGGGAGAAAACAATTCCCAGTTGCTCCAGCACGTCCGGCGCCAACGTCAGAGACGGAGTCAGGGGGCTTTCTGTTTCCCCGCCACCAACCTCCGACCCAGCGGGCTGGGGATTATTGCACTCCTCCACCAGGTCGAGCAGTCCCTGGGAGATGTCTGGGTCGTAGTGGGCGGGCTCAGCTTCGGCCTCTTTGGCCTCGCCCGCCCCAGTCCCCAGGACGCCCGACCCGGCGAGGAGCAACGGTTCTGGCACTTCTTTATTATTAATTTCCGCGGGTTGTTCCGCGGCCCCCCCCCCCACGGGCAGGGTCTCTTCCCCATCCCCGGGAGGCACAGGCCGGACAGACTTGTCTGTCTCACCCTCCCGAGGGACAGGAGACCCCTGCCGATCGCGCGCGATGGTGACGGTGGTGGGGTGGGGCGCAGCACCCGCGGCGGGCGACGACTCCCCTTCTGCGGAGGGACCTTCCTCCTCACGGTCCTCCTCCTGGGGTTCGTGCCTCCTTTTTAACGTGTTGGGGCCCAGAGAGGGGGAGGCCTCCTGGCTGCCGGGGCCTCCCTCTCCGTCCCCTCCCGATGACTGACTGGGTTTCTTGGGCCCCTCGGGCCCGAGCCCGGCCGCAGGTCCTGATTTATCTGCCTCGGCAGTTGCGGTCACAGGCCCGGGCACGAGGACCCCCCCAGTCTCACGCGTCCCCGTGAACTCCGCGAGGAGCGCGGGCGTGAGTTCTGGCAGTTCAGTTGTTTCCTCCACGAGGGGACCCGCCCTGAGGTGCTTGGTCTTTTTCAGCGCCTTCCTTCCCCTCGGACGCTCTCCCTCCCCCCCGCCGGAGGCCGTGATGGTGTTGGCCCCCGACGTCGACCGCGCATCTGTTGTCCTTGACGCACGGACAGTATCAGGGGGAGGGGGGGCGGCGGCGCCAGCCCTGGCCGCACTGGATGTCGTGGCGGCCTTGGAGGCGGGGCAGTTTTTCCGGACGTGCCCCACCTCCTTACAGGCGTAGCACCGTCCGAGGTCCAGAAGACGCGATGGGCGGTCCCCCCGTGGAGCACCGTGAACACGCCGTCCGTGTCCTCCTCCCGCGCCAGCCGGACGAAAAGCTGGCGCTGGAAGGAGAAGACGTGCCGGAGGCACAGTTAGCGCAGGTCAGTCTGGGCGGTCTCGGAGTGACCAGGACAGTTAGCGCGGGTCAGTCTGGGCGGTCCCGGAGTGACCAGGACAGTTAGCGTGGGTCAGTCTGGGCCGTCCCGGAGTGACCAGGACAGTTAGCGCGCGTCAGTCTGGGCCGTCCCACAGTGACCGGTACAGTTAGCGCGGGTCAGTCTGGGCGGTCCTGCAGTGACCAGGACAGTTAGCCCGGGTCAGTCTGGGCGGTCCCGGAGTGACCAGGACAGTTAGCGCGGGTCAGTCTGGACGGTCCCGGAGTGACCAGGACAGTTAGCCCGGGTCAGTCTGGGCGGTCCCGGAGTGACCAGCACAGTTAGCGCAAGTCAGTCTGGGCGGTCCCGGAGTGACCAGGACAGTTAGCGCGGGTCAGTCTGGGCGGTCCCGGAGTGACCGGTACAGTTAGCCCGGGTCAGTCTGGGCGGTCCCGGAATGACCAGGACAGTTAGCGCGGGTCAGTCTGGGCGGTCCCGGAGTGACCAGGACAGTTAGCGCGGGTCAGTCTGGACGGTCCCGCAGTGACCAGGACAGTTAGCGCGGGTAAGTCTGGACGGTCCAGGAGTGACCAGGACAGTTAGCGCGGGTCAGTCTGTGCCATCCTGCAGTGACCAGGACAGTTAGCGCGGGTCAGTCTGGGCTGTCCCGGAGAGACCAGGACAGTTAGCCCGGGACAGTCTGGGCGGTCCCGGAGTGACCAGGACAGTTAGCGCTTGTCAGTCGGGGCGATCCCGGAGTGACCAGGACAGTTAGCGCGGGTCAGTCTGGGCGGTACCGCAGTGACCAGGACAGTTAGCGCGGGTCAGTCTGGGCGGTCCCGGAGTGACCAGGACAGTTAGCGCGGGTCAGTGTGGACGGTCCTGCAGTGACCAGGACAGTTAGCGCGGATCAGTCTGGGCGGTCTCGGAGTTACCAGGACAGTTAGCGCGGGTCAGTCTGGGCGGTCCCGGAGTGACCAGGACAGTTAGCGCGGGTCAGCCTGGGCTGTCCCGCAGTGACCAGGATAGTTAGAGCGGGTCAGTCTGGGCGGTCTCGGAGTGACCAGGACAGTTAGCGCGGGTCAGTCTGGGCGGTCCCGGAGTGACCAGGACAGTTAGCCCGGGTCAGTCTGGGCGGTCCCGGAATGACCAGGACAGTTAGCGTGGGTCAGTCTGGGCCGTCCCGGAGTGACCAGGACAGTTAGCGCGCGTCAGTCTGGGCCGTCCCACAGTGACCGGTACAGTTAGCGCGGGTCAGTCTGGGCGGTCCTGCAGTGACCAGGACAGTTAGCGCGGGTCAGTCTCGGCCGGTCCCGCAGTGACCAGGACAGTAAGCGCGGGTCAGTCTGGACGGTCCCGGAGTGACCAGGACAGTTAGCCCGGGTCAGTCTGGGCGGTCCCGGAGTGACCAGCACAGTTAGCGCAGGTCAGTCTCGGCGGTTCCGGAGTGACCAGGACAGTTAGCGCGGGTCAGTCTGGGCGGTCCCGGAGTGACCAGGACAGTTAGCGCGGGTCAGTCTGGGCGGTCCCGGAGTGACCAGGACAGTTAGCGCAGGTCAGTCTGGACGGTCCCGCAGTGACCAGGACAGTTAGCGCGGGTCAGTCTGGACGGTCCCGGAGTCACCAGGACAGTTGTAGAATTCGCAATTATCACGATTTGATTAATAAGGAGAAAACACAAAGTTTCGTTCAAACAGCTTTTTATTTCAGCAGAATGCTGTCAGGTTTAAATTGGACACAAGCAGCCTGTAAAATGGCCGCCGCACCTCGTGACAGAACATTCTAGACTTTTCAACAGGCAGACAAGATGGCGTTCCAATAAACATTTTTGCAAGGTCGATAACGATTCAGCACAGTGAAGATAATACACGAGACATTATGGGTTTACAGTATAAACATCGATACTGGAATCGGTCTCCCAGGTACAAAGGAAAGCCATCAAGGGCCCATCCAAAGGATATTAATATGTAAACTCCCAACGGCTCTACGATGAGAGAGCCGTTAGCAGGTAGTTATACAGGACACTTGGAAGCCCCAAACCCCTCCAGGGGGAACACCGACCGATTTAACAATGGGAGAAGTATTAACAGGTACTCAAACATTCATGAGTAGCCCCGAAACCCATTAAGGACGGAGATCACCCATACAAGACATTTGGGCGCCAAACCTTAAACAAAAGAATGGACATTATAGTTGGGCGGGAAACGGAAGATTTTTGCACTATAATTGCAGGCCCCAAACCGTCCATTCGCTCTCTGGCCTCTTGCTCTTGACTCTTGCTGCTTGCCTCTTGTTCGTGCTCCTGCATTCGTGGCTGCTCCTGTGTTTTATCCGGTCGATTCGTAACCTCGTGGCTGCTCCTGTGTAAAAGACTGTTGAACTTTCTGATCCGTTCGGATCTACCTCGTGTCGCGTAAAGAAGACCTATGTTGGTAACTGGCAGCGGAACCAAAGGCCCGAGATGAGATGAGATGAGATGAGATGAGAGGAGAAGAGAAGAAGACCTTATCCATCACCACGGTCAGTAAATCCCGACCGCGCCTGTAGGTCGATCAGCCAAGTCTTCTCGACAGGAAGTTTTCTTCTTTAACAAGACATATTGCATCAATGATAACTGGACTGTGTAAACACATCGTATCAGTGATATTGACAACGGTGCTCCACGATTAAACTTTGAAGCCCACCAACAGAGGTCTTCACTACAGCGGACGGTCCAGCCGACTGACCGAGCAGCAGAAGCAGTAAACAAGTGGGACCAGGAGATCTCCTGACCAACACGTGGGTGCTGCGGTGAAAAACATCCGATCAGCTATTCGGGATTTCTCCGAGTTATTACGAGTGGTGAGCATGAGTCTCGAGATCCTACGAAGCTAGTTTAGGATAGATATTGATAGGGGAGGGTTTATAGATTAAGGATATTTGTAATGTGTGCCCTATTTACGTTGTGCCGTTCGTTCCTCGTTTCCCTAAGAGTGATTATAACCGTTTGTAAGATTGTACTGTCATTAATCTGTGCGTATGACATGTATTTCATAATTTTAAGTATCATGCAATAAAGATTTTCCATTTCGTACCGTTCAAACCAAGTCTACATGAGTTTTATCTCCATTACTGCTCTCGCATCTAAGCCCAGTGTCTAGAACCGTAAGGGAGAGTGATTCGAACCACTCACAGGTGTGTCTAGTGTTCCCAGACTGGCTGGAGACCAGAACAGGCAACAAGGCCTAGACCCGCACTGACATACAGGCTGCACAGAGCCGCGTGAATCTCACAGGCTACGAGACACGCAGGGTCAGGAGAGAATCCCTTACAGAAAATGGCGACCGCGGCAGGACACTGGCAGCGAGAGGGTAGTGTGTTAGATTATGGAATGACTGTACGAAATGTGATGCAGGAAAAGATAGCGGATTACGTGTTTGGAAAGGTTAATCTAACTAAAAAGTGGATAAGCTAATTGTTAGCGGATAAGAGCCCACTAGAGGCAGCTGAAAGGTAGACTGATAGTAAGGAGCATAAAAAGGCAGTTGAGAAAGCAGTCTGGCTTATGTGCTACAAAAGGCAGGTTCAGATTTCAAACCAGACCAATACAGCGCTAACCGCTCGAATCAAGCAGTTAGAGGAGGAAATGGAGGAGAAGGTTTCTGGAGGGGAGGCGCTCATTAAGAGTTTAAATGAGTTACGCCAGGAAAGCCAGGAAGTCTCCAGTTACCTTAAAACAAGGGTAGAGTATCTCGAGTGCCAGATCACTGAAGCAAAGTTGAACGAGAGTAGGATGAAGGAAAGATGTAACCGCCAAGCTGCCCAGATAAGAACTCAAGAAGAGAGCTTAATGGGGGTTAGGTCGGCGTATAAGTTGGCCCTTGAGGATAAGTTTCAGGGAGCCGACCATAGCGCCTGCCAAAAAGAGATAGAGAGCCTCAAAAAGGCCGTGAATAATGCGAACGGCATGGTGTGCCTTATTAATCCGTCGGCGCGCCAGCCGCTAGTAAATGAGAGATTTAGAAATTCCCCACCAAGTAAAGCAGACGAAGTAGTAGCCACTGCGCCCTCCGCGCCACCCAGCTATTCAGAAACCTGGGTTAGGGAGGAAGCAACGGAAGAAACAAAAGAGCCCGTTGAAAAGGAAGTAGAAAAGGGATCGTTGTATCCAGTTACGGGGATTAAAAGGGGCCCAAGCAGAAACGGTGGGGAAGAACCGGGGGATCTCCTCGGACAGCTGGTGTTGCCTCACAGTTCACATCAGCTGAGAGCCATGATAAACCACGTAAGGAAGCTGACCGAGATAGACGACCCTTCCGTACATTTCAGGGAAGTTGAGCAAGCCGCAGCCATCAACGGCTGCGATGATGGGGAGACAGCAAAAATGCTGCTGTTCTCGTTAGATAGCTCGGTCCTTCAGTGTCTCTCAGGCGATAGCAAGAGGGGAAACAAAAGTTATGAGGAATTGAAAAATGAGGTCCTAGAAGTAGTGGGGGCGAACGACGGAGGTCCGTTTGCTAGAGTGGGACAGACAGTGCAGATGGAGGGAGAACCCCCGAAGGTTTTTGCCGACAGGCTGTGGCCAGTATATGAGCGCAGCTGTCTAGGTGCGCCCGAGCGCGAAGATGTGGAAGGCGCCGCTTTAATTCATTGGCTTAGGTGCATCATAGCCAACAGTTTACCAGCCGTTAGAGAGCAGGCAAAAGCCTGGTTCGATCCCAATGACCTCAACCTTACGGAAGAGTCGGTCTTGAATCGACTCACGTTAGGTTACCGTAACATAAGGGGTATGACGACACGTCCCTTTAAGGGAAGAGTACATGAGGTACGACCCGCAGCCCCGGCTCAAAGAGAGTGGCATCAGGAGGGTAATCGCGCCCCACAGGCAAGTAATGCCTGTTACGGGTGTGGGAAGACAGGGCACTGGCGCAAGCACTGCAGGAACCCTTGGAAGGATTCCAAGGATAAAAATCCCGCGGTCCGAGCCCAGACGCCTGTCCCGCCTAAGGAAGCAAAGGCACCCACCTCTCCCGACGACCTCGAAGCAGTGTTAGGAGTCATGCGCAAGATGGTTTTGAATGCGCGTGGACAGGTGGCGGTCGCAACCGGCCCCGTAGGTGCCGCAGGACCGTCTAATAGTGCCCCATGACTAGAACCAGCACAGCCCGTCTACCTGTGTCCGCTCAGCTATGATGCGTGGAGGCGACCTGTGGTGGAGATGGAGGTAGAGAAACAGAAGGGCAGTTATTTGTTGGATACGGGAGCTTCTTGCACCATAATCCATACAGATGACCCTTTTGACTCGCCGCTGTCTACCAAGGTCCCATTCACGCTAGCAGGGTTCACAGGGAAAGAACAGGCTGGCACGTTTTCCCTCCCGCTATCCATTCGTTTGGGAACACTTCGCCTTAAGTGGAAGTGTATACTGATGGCATGGCAAAAGGGGGGTGGAAGAGGTATTCTCGGGTCCGATCTCCTAGCGGGACACGGGATCCTCGTGGACCTCAGGAATCACTGTCTCTGGGGGGCTAAAGGTGAAAAAGGCGAGGTAATGGTAATTCAAGGGGAGGAAGAAACAGGGGTCCTGTGTACCGTACAGCCATCCGGAGGCTACGACCTCAGGCTTATGGTCGCAGATGTCCCAACGGACATGCAAACGTACGTGACAGATAACATGCACGCGTTTGCAACCCACAAGCACGATTGTGGGAGGGTGGTCGGGTTTGAGGTCAGCGTAGATGGGGACCCCATGACCCGACCCCAAAAGCAGTATAACTTCCCCAAAGAAGCAGAACCTGATATGGAGGCAGCAATGTCTTCCTTGGTGCAGCAGAGCGTGTTGAGGCCGATAGCCACACACGTGAACTCCCCATTATGGCCGGTTAGGAAGCCGGATAATTCGTGGAGAGCCACGGTGGACTACAGAGTCCTTAACAGTAACATTCCCGCCTGCGCGCCCACAGTAGCAGCAGTTGCTGACCTAATAGGGAGCATCCCAGCGTCCGCGACCACGTTCACGGTGCTGGATATCTCGAACGGTTTTTGGTCCATCCCGCTGCGGCGAGAGGACCAGTACAAGTTTGCCTTTACGTTCAAAGGGCAACAGTACACGTGGAACTGTCTGCCACAGGGTTTCCACAATAGCCCCAGTATTTTTCACCAGTGTATGGCAGGAAGTTTAAAGGAGTTTAGTCAGCCCAATCAGATAGTACAGTATGTGGATGATTTGCTCCTATTTACGGACTCAAGGGAGGAGCACGGACCACTACTGGACGAGTTATTGGAGCTGTTAGCGAGAAAGGGTTTTAAAGTAAACCCTAAGAAAGCACGTATCGGTCAGCAGGAAGTAAAATTCCTGGGACTGACCCTACGCGCTGGGGAAAGAGCCATAGACAAAGCAAGGAGGGAGTCGGTGCAAGAATTACCGATTCCCAACAACGTAAGGGGTGTGAGGTCCTTCTTGGGACTGACCGGTTACTGCAGGGATTTTATCGAGGATTATGCGGCCACAGCGGCGCCGCTCCTCCGACTCCTCCATAAGGGGGTGGAGTGGCTTTGGGACGAGGGCTGCCAAGCAGCCTTCGAGAAGTTAAAAAGGGATCTGCAGACCGCGCCAGCCTTAGGGGCCATAGATGGGGGGAAGGTAGGGGCCATAGATGGGGGGAAGGAGTTTTTCCTGGAGGTAGCTGCCAGCGGAGACAGCTTAAGCGCCGTGCTGCTCCAAGAGCGTCACGGCAAGCTGAGGCCGGTTGTCTATTCATCCAGGGTATTAACGGATGTGGAGAGAAGTTTCTCCAATTGCGAAAGGCACCTTTTAGCCACGCATTGGGCTGTGAAAAGATCAGCGATCTTCACAGGGCTCTCTCCCATCACTCTCCTCACCCATCACACACCAACTAAGATGCTTCTGGATGGGAGGATTAAAGACGGGACCGTAAGCAGCGCACGCATTGCGCGTTGGACCCTTCTTCTCTCCCAGTTGGATATTAGAGTAAAAGGTCTTTGCGAGCCCAGGCTTGCGGCCAATTTGGTATACCCCGGTACAGCCCACCGGTGTTCGGTGGAAGGGGTGTGGGACGTCAACATAGGTTTACGGGCCGGGATACATCCCACTGGGCGCGAGATTTATGTTGATGGGTCTAGCACAGTGTCTGCTGGCGAGCGACTCACAGGGTGTGGAGTTTATGACCCTGCGGCAGACCTTGCCCTGGCGATCAAGCTCCCTAGCACCATGAGCGCGCAGCAAGCTGAGCTGTCTGCCGTGGTGTACGTGGTGACCCACCCAGACATTTTCCCAACCCCATACACGATTTGCTCGGACAGTATGTTCACCTGCAATTCGTGTACGGAATACCTGGCCATTTGGTCCCGCCGCGGATACACCTCCGCGGACGGGCGACCTTTAACGGTGAAGCCCTTGCTGGAAAAGATCTTAGCAGCAGCAGTAGGGGAGGAAGGGGAGATTTTCATCCATAAGGTGAAAGCTCACTCCTCCACAGAGCCCCGTGGGGAGGGCAACCGGCAGGCGGATGCGCTAGCCAGGGAGGGTGCCCGAGACGGTACTTTCTGGAACCCCTATAGGACCGGACCCATAGCAGCGGTCCGAGGTGGGGACGGGAATACCGGGAACACCAGGGTAGCATTGCCCCTAGACCTTAAGACCGTCCAAGCCCAGGATCCCGCCCTAAAAGCAGTCCTAAAAACGATTGCTGAGGGGAGGCAGGTAGAAGGTCCGTACAGTACGGCAACCCTCTCAGTTAAGGAAGGCATGCTGTTCCGCGAGGAGCAGTGGGTTGTGCCGCAGCAGCACAGGAGGGAATTCCTCCAGTTGGCTCACGAGGGACCAGGGGCAGGGCACCCCGGGCCCGAGGTTACCTGGCAACGGGTAGAGCAAGCGGGATGGTGGCCAGGGCTCAGGGAACAAGTCCGCGAGTTCTGTGCAAACTGTCTTGTGTGCGCTGCAAATAACCCAGACCCCCAGAAAAGGAAGGTGCCCATGGGACACGTAAGAAGGGTAGAGGGACCATGGCAGTCGATACAGATCGACTATATAGGACCCCTGCCCACCACCCAGGGAGGTTATAAGTACTGCCTCGTCCTGGTGGATGTGTTTTCCAAGTGGGTGGAAGCCTTCCCTTGTCGAACAGCTACGGCACTGGGTACAGCAAAAATCTTGGTCCGGGAAGTGTTCTCGCGGTGGGGACTCCCCCGTTTCGTGGAGTCAGACCAAGGGAGTCATTTCACCGGCCAGGTGATGCAGAACACCCTCATGCTTTTGGGCATTGAAGGGAAGTGGCACGTAGCACACAATCCCCAGTCATCCGGGATTGTTGAACGTATGAACCGGACCCTGAAGGAGAAATTGAGGAAAGAGACTAGGAACTCGCCCCAAAAATGGGCGGAAGTTCTGCCTTTAGTCCTCATGGGGGTCCGGGCCAGTCAGTCAAAAAGTACGGGGTACTCCCCGCACGAGGTAATGACCGGCAGGCTCATGCGAACCCCCACCCATGTGCTAGCCCCGGTGCTCACTGAGGGTCAGCTTCAAGAGATAAGCAGGGACAAGTTCGCCCAGACTCTCTTGGAGCGCCTGAAGCAAGTTTATGAGCAGGCGGCTGGGAACATGGGAAGGCAGCATCAGGGCAATCGCTTGTTGCTGGAACCCCGCAAAACGCGGGAGTGGGAAGTAGGAGACCAGGTTATGGTCAGAAACTACGCCAGAGTAGGGAGTCTGGAACCACTGTATATGGGACCCTACAACATTGTAGACAAGGCGAGTCCCATGGTTTACGCCGTAAAAGTGCCTCGGCGCACTAAGTGGTTCCACATAAACCAATGCAAACTATACCAGCCGGGTGCGCAGGGGAAAACTTCAGGGGTAAATCCCGCCAATGGGAAAACACAGCCCCAGGTAGGACCACAAGGCGCACAGGCAGGCGTAGCAGCTTGCATCAGGGGAAGGGACATCCCGGACGATCATGCAGCGTTTTTCTGGAGTTGGGGGTTAGATGACGAAGAACCCAGGGTTCCCTGGTCAGATGAGGATAGTGCAGATGAGCATAGTGATGATGACGGGTGGTTCCTGAGGAACGGTCTGGGAGGATTGGGGCCGATAGGTAGAGATCCACACGGGGTGGACACACAAGCTGCAGGTCCCGACAACAGGAGGGAGGAGCTAGAGGAGGCAGGGCCAGCCGCCATAGGAGCACAGAGAGTACCAATGTGGTTCCCAGAGGTGTGGCCGCCCGCTTTGAACGTCCAGTCCTCAGGGGAGGCAGAGATCACGAGTGAAGGGCCGCCTGCTGGGCCGAGCAGGGCGGAGCCACGAACTGCCAGCCCCGGGGTTAGGGAGGCGGAGTCAGCGGAGGCGGAGCCGGCGACTGTGATGGAACCCCAGGTCGTCCCGTTGGAGGTCTCGGAACCCGGTCCGTCCGTCACGGAGCCCCCGCCCATAGCAACTCCCCGTAGGTCAAGCAGAGAACCCCAGCCCAGGAGGATGTGGTCATGTCCCCAGACTGCCCCAAGGCGTAAGTTTCAGGTTAAGATAACCCGGGTAGAGACAGGCCACATCGAAGCAGTAACAGGCTGCGGTAGATCAGAGGAAAGGGTCAGCGCAGCAACAGGCTGCGGCAGATCAGAGGGAAGGGTCAGTGCCCTCCCACCGTCGGGAAGAGCTCGCAGCAGCCTTCTCAGAATTTAAAGGGGCCGCCCTGAGAACGGGCGGCACTGTAAAGTATTAGTTTTAGGTTAAGTTTTAAGTTTTAGTTCAAGGTTAAGTTTGTAGTTTTAATAAGGTTAAGTTTGTAGTGTTTTTAACAGAAAACGGCAAAATGATGGGAGTTTTAAGGCTAGGTTTAGAGGAAGTCTATTTAGCAAACGTTGAAGTTTACGTGAGGCGAGGTCAGGGGACCCGCTCACCCTTCACAAAAGCCAGAGACTTTTTGCGAGGCTGGCTACCTCATTCTATCTGATCACAGGAACCAAGGAAGGATGGAACGAATTCTAGCATTGCTCGTGGCAATCGGATGTGGATTGGCCTATCGAGGCCACACCAAGGATGTCGTGGTGTTTGGATGTTCCGGGGACACGGCCCCCATCGCGGTGGATGGGACCGGGAGACGGAAGGCAGAAGGGACCAGCACTTATTTCCACAAGGGGAGGTGGCCAGGATGGCTGGGAACGAACTCAACGGAGTATTCCAGCACATCGGGGTTTGCCTACAAAGAGACTTCTTTAATGTGCCCCAAAGTACGGATCATCGCACCCAGGATCAGCGTCACCGTCGGCAAACGGATTTGTTTGACCTGTAGTGGGGATGTCCCATTGAGCCGATGGTGGTGGCTGCGAAAGCTGAGCAAAACTATGAGAAACTCTTCGGTCGAGTGGGAACGACTGGGTAATAATACCCATCGGACAATTACGGGGACAAACGGACAAGTGAAAGTCTGTTGGGACAAATGGTGGGAACCGGATGAGGGGATTTATGTTTGTATGTGGGGGTCAAAGTACGTTTGCCCCAAAGGCATCTCCATATTTTTTATTAATCAGTGGCAGGATAACGGACAGGGGATGAGGTGGGATGCGAGCACCAGGGGGTGCGGAGCCCCATTCTCCCCGATCCCAGTAAATGCCACTGAGCTCATTACGCGCCCACGCAAAGCCCCGCCCACGATTCCGGTAGTTCTAGCTGAGGAAGAAGGGTGCCCTAAAACTAGTAAGGGACCCGGGAACGGTTTGGTACTGGTCCCCACAGACCAGATACTATTTCAGGGGGTACATTACGCGGTGGCCTCGGTGATTTTAAATCTCACTGAGGTACGGTTACCAGAGTGGTGCCCCAAAAAGACGGAACAGTTGTATCAGGTCCTGTTGACCAAGATGTTCAGGCAATTTTACGAGTTTGATTTTGCAGAAATTGATAAGACCAGTTTGTACACCGCACCGCAGGAAGTTTTGGATCAAGTAGGGAGGCAAAGAAGGGGTTTGGTGAACGATGCGTTCACTGCTTTTAACACAGGGACATCTGTGGTCAACGCTCTAGACAGTGTGGAGCTGCAGACCCAGATTAATGGTTTAAAAACACAGTTAAAGGACATCCTAACAGATGAGAATAAAGTGGTAGGGTCAGGTCTACACGAGGACCAAGCCATGACTCTCCATTTAAAGGAAATTATAGCAGAGCTGGAGAAACATGCGCGTACGGTAAATGCCCTGATTAGGGAAGATCGGAATGCATCCGATCAAGCTGCGCAGAACGAGGTGTGCGTGCTTTACGGGGCGTGGTTACTGGGCGAGGGCCGCAGTAATTTGGAGGATTTAAAACAAGGTTTGGTTCCGTCCTGGATAAGTAACAAACACCTGCGGGCGCTCCACCCTTTTCAGAACGCATTAAGTCCGTGCCAGCTCAGGCTAGCTTCAGAAGCTTACCCAGTCCCCGTGGACTGCGGACGTTCAAACCATACTATTATGGGAATAGTATTACGCATGCCGGTTTTGGGCAACACAGCAAAGCCCGCCCCGGTGTATCGGGTAGAGAACATTGGTGTCATTCAGGGGGGAGCCCACATTCGTTATGCAGCGGTTCCACCTTACGTCATCCGCTGGGAGCAAACGATGACAGGTACAGATCTCTCTGGTTGTCGTGGCAGGGGAGCACACATAATACTGTGTCCCCAGCACTTGAATGCCTTCTTAACACCACAGTGCGGGTTCAGAACGGCTGGCGCCAAGTCCATGAATTGCACCATGGAGGCAATGGCACAAGATCATGTGCCTCCGCAGGTAGCATACATCGGGGGTGGAACATATTGTGTTACCACTGCAGCGCAACACTACCAGCATGGAAACCGTAGCCGGTGTCCGGTGAGTGACAGCAGTTTCTGTTTTAAACCCAGGGCTGAAGTTCAAGTAGCACAACAGCGAATTATCCCAATCCCTGAACCATCCACTGTTCATCTCACAGTAAAAGAGAATTTCACCGACTTGCAGCGATTTGTCGCGCATTTTGGATACCTCATTCCCCCTCTCCCTGAGCATTTAACCAAACTTCTGAAAGCCGTCGCGGTGTCACAAAAGCATTTTTATACATTAGAACAGAAAACCGTCGAGATAGGTACAGACATTTTGGACATAGTGGTTCCACCGTGGTGGAATCTGTTCACTAATATTGAAGTGCCTTCATGGGTCAGAATAGCCTCCCACATTTTAGTCGTCTGTCAAGTGTTTATTGTAGTGTACCTATTGTTCATACATTGTAAAAGAGACAAGCGCCTCACCAAGCATGAGAACACGGGAGAGTGGCGAGAACGTTACGTGCGCGTGCACGATGAGAGCGCAGTGTAATGGGAAAATGGCGTCACTCCCGCTCGCCACGTGCGCCGCGGAAGTTTGTACTCATTGTAAATACGTTGGAAACTCGATATGTTTAAGAGTTGGGATTTGTTTATTTTGGTGATGGTGTTGATTGTTTGGTTTTGGGTTTTGTTTTTTCCTTCCCCTGAATAAAAGACAAATATACAGGTGATGCGTGAGGTATCGGCCTGGTTACGCCGGGAAGGAAAAACAAGTGGTGTAAGTTTAAGGGCAAATGATGCCTACGGTGATATAAAATGTGATTTTCTTGGGAAATAAGGACGACACAGAGACCCTAGTTAAGTTAAAATTTATGGGATTAATTTACTGGATTCGGAGTGAAATCGAGATAAGATTGCTCACCACTGAGATTTTTGATACGATAAGCGGAGTTATTCGCATCAACAGGAGGGACTGTAGAATTCGCAATTATCACGATTTGATTAATAAGGAGAAAACACAAAGTTTCGTTCAAACAGCTTTTTATTTCAGCAGAATGCTGTCAGGTTTAAATTGGACACAAGCAGCCTGTAAAATGGCCGCCGCACCTCGTGACAGAACATTCTAGACTTTTCAACAGGCAGACAAGATGGCGTTCCAATAAACATTTTTGCAGGATCGATAACGATTCAGCACAGTGAAGATAATACACGAGACATTATGGGTTTACAGTATAAACATCGATACTGGAATCGGTCTCCCAGGTACAAAGGAAAGTCATCAAGGGCCCATCCAAAGGATATTAATATGTAAACTCCCAACGGCTCTACGATGAGAGAGCCGTTAGCAGGTAGTTATACAGGACACTTGGAAGCCCCAAACCCCTCCAGGGGGAACACCGACCGATTTAACAATGGGAGAAGTATTAACAGGTACTCAAACATTCATGAGTAGCCCCGAAACCCATTAAGGACGGAGATCACCCATACAAGACATTTGGGCGCCAAACCTTAAACAAAAGAATGGACATTATAGTTGGGCGGGAAACGGAAGATTTTTGCACTATAATTGCAGGCCCCAAACCGTCCATTCGCTCTCTGGCCTCTTGCTCTTGACTCTTGCTGCTTGCCTCTTGTTCGTGCTCCTGCATTCGTGGCTGCTCCTGTGTTTTATCCGGTCGATTCGTAACCTCGTGGCTGCTCCTGTGTAAAAGACTGTTGAACTTTCTGATCCGTTCGGATCTACCTCGTGTCGCGTAAAGAAGACCTATGTTGGTAACTGGCAGCGGAACCAAAGGCCCGAGATGAGATGAGATGAGATGAGATGAGAGGAGAAGAGAAGAAGACCTTATCCATCGCCACGGTCAGTAAATCCCGACCGCGCCTGTAGGTCGATCAGCCAAGTCTTCTCGACAGGAAGTTTTCTTCTTTAACAAGACATATTGCATCAATGATAACTGGACTGTGTAAACACATCGTATCAGTGATATTGACAACGGTGCTCCACGATTAAACTTTGAAGCCCACCAACAGAGGTCTTCACTACAGCGGACGGTCCAGCCGACTGACCGAGCAGCAGAAGCAGTAAACAAGTGGGACCAGGAGATCTCCTGACCAACACGTGGGTGCTGCGGTGAAAAACATCCGATCAGCTATTCGGGATTTCTCCGAGTTATTACGAGTGGTGAGCATGAGTCTCGAGATCCTACGAAGCTAGTTTAGGATAGATATTGATAGGGGAGGGTTTATAGATTAAGGATATTTGTAATGTGTGCCCTATTTACGTTGTGCCGTTCGTTCCTCGTTTCCCTAAGAGTGATTATAACCGTTTGTAAGATTGTACTGTCATTAATCTGTGCGTATGACATGTATTTCATAATTTTAAGTATCATGCAATAAAGATTTTCCATTTCGTACCGTTCAAACCAAGTCTACATGAGTTTTATCTCCATTACTGCTCTCGCATCTAAGCCCAGTGTCTAGAACCGTAAGGGAGAGTGATTCGAACCACTCACAGGTGTGTCTAGTGTTCCCAGACTGGCTGGAGACCAGAACAGGCAACAAGGCCTAGACCTGCACTGACATACAGGCTGCACAGAGCCGCGTGAATCTCACAGGCTACGAGACACGCAGGGTCAGGAGAGAATCCCTTACACAGTTAGCACGGGTCAGTCTGGGCCGTCCCGCAGTGACCAGGACAGTTAGCGCGGGTCAGTCTGGGCTGTCCCGGAGAGACCAGGACAGTTAGCCCGGGTCAGTCTGCGCGGTCCCGGAATGACCAGAACAGTTAGCGCGGGTCAGTCTGGGCGGTCCCGGATTGACCAGGACAGTTAGCGCGGGTCAGCTGCGTGGTCCCGCAGTGACCAGGAAAGTTAGCGTGGGTCAGTCTGGGCCGTGCCGCAGTGACCAGGACAGTTAGCGCGGGTCAGTCTGGGCGGTCCCGGAGTGACCAGGACAGTTAGCGCGGGTCAGTCTGGGCGGTCCCAGAGTGACCAGGACAGTTAGCGCGAGGCAGTATGGGCGGTCCCGGAGTGACCGGTACAGTTAGCCCGGGTCAGTCTGGGCGGTCCCGGAGTGACCAGGACAGTTAGCGCGGGTCTGTCTGGGCGGTCCTGGAGTGACCAGGACAGTTAGCGCGGGTCACTCTGGGCGGTCCCGGAGTGACCAGGACAGTTAGCGCGGGTCAGACTGGACGGTCCCGCAGTGACCAGGACAGTTAGCGCGGGTAAGTCTGGACGGTCCCGGAGTGACCAGGACAGTTAGCGCGGGTCAGTCTGGGCTGTCCCGGAGAGACCAGGACAGTTAGCCCGGGACAGTCTGGGCGGTCCCGGAGTGACCAGGACAGTTAGCGCTTGTCAGTCGGGGCGGTCCCGGAGTGACCAGGACAGTTAGCGCGGGTCAGTCTGGGCGGTCCCGCAGTGACCAGGACAGTTAGCGCGGGTCAGTCTGGGCGGTCCCGGAGTGACCAGGACAGTTAGCGCGGGTCAGTGTGGACGGTCCTGCAGTGACCAGGACAGTTAGCGCGGATCAGTCTGGGCGGTCTCGGAGTGACCAGGACAGTTAGCGCGGGTCAGTCTGGGCGGTCCCGGAGTGACCAGGACAGTTAGCGCGGGTCAGCCTGGGCTGTCCCGCAGTTACCAGGATAGTTAGAGCGGGTCAGTCTGGGCGGTCTCGGAGTGACCAGGACAGTTAGCGCGGGTCAGTCTCGGCGGTCCCAGAGTGACCAGGACAGTTAGCCCGGGTCAGTCTGGGCGGTCCCGGAATGACCAGGACAGTTAGCGTGGGTCAGTCTGGGCCGTCCCGGAGTGACCAGGACAGTTAGCGCGCGTCAGTCTGGGCCGTCCCACAGTGACCGGTACAGTTAGCGCGGGTCAGTCTGGGCGGTCCTGCAGTGACGAGGACAGTTAGCCCGGGTCAGTCTGGGCGGTCCCGGAGTGACCAGGACAGTTAGCGCGGGTCAGTCTGGACGGTCCCGGAGTGACCAGGACAGTTAGCGCGAGGCAGTATGGGCGGTCCCGGAGTGACCGGTACAGTTAGCCCGGGTCAGTCTGGGCGGTCCCGGAGTGACCAGGACAGTTAGCGCGGGTCTGTCTGGGCGGTCCTGGAGTGACCAGGACAGTTAGCGCGGGTCACTCTGGGCGGTCCCGGAGTGACCAGGACAGTTAGCGCGGGTCAGACTGGACGGTCCCGCAGTGACCAGGACAGTTAGCGCGGGTAAGTCTGGACGGTCCCGGAGTGACCAGGACAGTTAGCGCGGGTCAGTCTGGGCTGTCCCGGAGAGACCAGGACAGTTAGCCCGGGACAGTCTGGGCGGTCCCGGAGTGACCAGGACAGTTAGCGCTTGTCAGTCGGGGCGGTCCCGGAGTGACCAGGACAGTTAGCGCGGGTCAGTCTGGGCGGTCCCGCAGTGACCAGGACAGTTAGCGCGGGTCAGTCTGGGCGGTCCCGGAGTGACCAGGACAGTTAGCGCGGGTCAGTGTGGACGGTCCTGCAGTGACCAGGACAGTTAGCGCGGATCAGTCTGGGCGGTCTCGGAGTGACCAGGACAGTTAGCGCGGGTCAGTCTGGGCGGTCCCGGAGTGACCAGGACAGTTAGCGCGGGTCAGCCTGGGCTGTCCCGCAGTTACCAGGATAGTTAGAGCGGGTCAGTCTGGGCGGTCTCGGAGTGACCAGGACAGTTAGCGCGGGTCAGTCTCGGCGGTCCCAGAGTGACCAGGACAGTTAGCCCGGGTCAGTCTGGGCGGTCCCGGAATGACCAGGACAGTTAGCGTGGGTCAGTCTGGGCCGTCCCGGAGTGACCAGGACAGTTAGCGCGCGTCAGTCTGGGCCGTCCCACAGTGACCGGTACAGTTAGCGCGGGTCAGTCTGGGCGGTCCTGCAGTGACGAGGACAGTTAGCCCGGGTCAGTCTGAGCGGTCCCGCAGTGACCAGGACAGTTAGCGCGGGTCAGTCTGGGCGGTCCCGGAGTGACCAGGACAGTTAGCGCGGGTCAGTCTGGACGGTCCCGGAGTGACCAGGACAGTTAGCGCGGGTCAGTCTGGGCGGTCCCGGAGTGACCAGGACAGTTAGCGCGGGTCAGTCTGGGCGGTCCCGGAGTGACCAGGACAGTTAGCGCGGGTCAGTCTGGGCGGTCCCGGAGTGACCAGGACAGTTAGCGCGGGTCAGTCTGGGCGGTCCCGGAGTGACCAGGACAGTTAGCGCGGGTCAGTCTGGGCGGTCCCGGAGTGACCAGGACAGTTAGCGCGGGTCAGTCTGGGCGGTCCCGGAGTGACCAGGACAGTTAGCGCGGGTCAGTCTGGGCGGTCCCGGAGTGACCAGGACAGTTAGCGCGGGTCAGTCTGGGCGGTCCCGGAGTGACCAGGACAGTTAGCGCGGGTCAGTCTGGGCGGTCCCGGAGTGACCAGGCCAGTTAGCGCGGGTCAGACTGGACGGTCCCGGAGTCACCAGGACAGTTAGCACGGGTCAGTCTGGGCCGTCCCGAAGTGACCAGGACAGTTAGCGCGGGTCAGTCTGGGCTGTCCCGGAGAGACCAGGACAGTTAGCCCGGGTCAGTCTGCGCGGTCCCGGAATGACCAGAACAGTTAGCGCGGGTCAGTCTGGGCGGTCCTGGAGTGACCAGGACAGTTAGCGCGGGTCAGCTGCGCGGTCCCGCAGGAACCAGGAAAGTTAGCGTGGGTCAATCTGGGCGGTCCCGGAGTGATCAGGACAGTTAGCGCGGGTCAGTCTGGGCGGTCCCGCAGTGACCAGGATAGTTAGCGCGGGTCAGTCTGGGCGGTCACGCAGTGACCACGACAGTTAGCGCGGGTCAGTCTGGGCGGTCCAACAGTGACAAGGACAGTTAGCGCGGGTCAGTCTGGGCGGTCCCGGAGTGACCAGGATAGTTAGCGCGGGTCAGTATGGACGGTCCCGCAGTAAAAAGTAGGACCTCGAAGGTAGTAATCTCTGGATTACTACCAGTGCCACGTGCTAGTAAGAGTACAGAGAACAGGATAGTTAGGCTAAATACGTGGCTTGAGCATTGGTGTAAGAGGGAGGGTTTTAAATTTTTGAGGCATTGGAACCAGTTTTGTGGTAGGTGTGACCTATACAAAAGGGACGGTCTACACCTGTGCAAAGATGGAACTGATGTTCTCGGGGTAATTTTTGATAAAGCAGTTCGGGAGCATTTAAACTAGTATGGCAGGGGGCTAGAAACCTATGTAGTGAAATAGAGGAAAGTGAAAGGCAGACAGAAATAAATGGTAAAAGGGTGAGGAACAAAAAACAAAGGGCCAAACCAATTCATAAAAAATGTGAGCATAAAAAAAGCCTGAGGGTTTTATTCCTTAATGCGAGAAGCATCAGGAACAAGGTAGATGAATTAGCTGTGGAAATAGAGGTTAATAATTATGATCTAATTGGGATTACAGAAACATGGTTGCAGGGTGAGCAGGGCTGGGAGCTTAACATACAGGGGTATTCAGTATTTAGGAAGGATCGACAAAAAAGAAAGGGAGGAGGGGTAGCATTGCTGGTAAAAGAAGGGATAAATGCAATTGAAAGGAAGGATATTAACTCAGTTAATACAGAATCTATATGGGTGGAGCTAAGAAATAGCGAGGGGCGAAAAACATTAATAGGAGTGGTATATAGGCCTCCAAATAGTAAAATAGAGGTTGGGGAGGGCATCACGAGGGAAATTAGAGAAGCGTGCAATAAGAGCACAGCTGTCATCATAGGTGACTTTAACTTACATATAGATTGGAATAGCCTAATCAGTAAAAATAATGAGGAGGAGGAATTCCTTGAGTGTTTAAGGGATGGTTATCTGGATCAATATGTCGAGGAACCAACTCGGGAACAGGCTATATTGGACTGGGTACTGTGCAATGAGAAGGGACTAATTAGTAATCTTGTTGTACGGGGACCCTTGGGTCAGAGCGATCATAACATGATCGATTTCTCACTCGAAATGGAGAGCGAAGAAATTGACTCAGATACTAAGGTCCTGAATTTAAACAGGGGGAATTATGATGCCATTAGACGGGAACTGAGTAGGTCTGATTGGACAACGTTCCTGGGAGGACTGGAGGTAGATAAACAATGGCAAGTATTTAAAGATAGAATGACAAAATTGCAAAAATTGTTTATACCAATCTGGCATAAAAGGAAATCTAAAAAGGTGACTCAACCGTGGATAACAGGGGAAATCAGAGACAGCATAAAATCCAAAGATAGGGCGTATAAAATAGCCAAAAAAAGCGCCAGAGCGGAAGATTGGGAACAGTTTAAGATAGAGCAAAGGAGGACAAAGGGCTTAATCAAGAGGGGCAAAATAGCTTACGAAAGCAAGCTGGCGGAAAATATAAAAACTAACTCCAAAAGCTTTTATAAGTATATCAAGAGGAAAAGACTGGTGAAAACCAAAGTTGGCCCATTGCAGTCAGATACGGGGGAATATATAACGGGAAATAAGGAAATGGCAGACCAACTAAATGCATACTTTGGGTCAGTCTTTACGAAGGAAGACACAAAAAACCTCCCTGGGATATCGGGAAAAATAGGGACATTTGCAAAGGAGGAAATGACGCAAATCAATATCTCTAAGGATATGGTGTTAAGGAAGCTAAAGGGATTGAAGGCGGACAAATCCCCAGGGCCTGATAACATGCATCCTAGGGTGCTGAAGGAGGTGGCCCTAGAGATAGCGGATGCACTAAGTATAATTTTTCAGAATTCATTAGACTCTTGAACAGTGCCCATGGATTGGAGGGTAGCTAACGTTACCCCACTATTCAAAAAGGGGGGTAGGGAAAAAGCAGGTAATTACAGACCTGTAAGCCTTACATCAGTTGTGGGCAAAATGCTGGAGTCCATCATTAAGGATGAAATAGCGGAGCACTTAGCAAATGGGGACAGGATAGGACAGAGTCAACATGGATTTACAAAGGGTAAATCGTGCTTGACTAATCTATTGGAATTTTTTGAGGGAGTAACTGGTAAAATAGATGGGGGAGAGCCAGTAGATGTGGTGTACCTGGACTTCCAAAAGGCCTTCGATAAGGTCCCACATAAAAGATTAGCAGGGAAAATTGAAGCTCATGGGATAAAGGGGAAAGTATTGACGTGGATAGAGAACTGGCTGTCAGATAGAAAACAGAGAGTTGGAATAAACGGCTCATTTTCTGAATGGCAGGCAGTAACAAGTGGGGTACCGCAGGGATCTGTCCTGGGTCCCCAGCTGTTCACAATTTACATTAATGACCTGGATCAGGGAGTCGGATGCAGCATTTCCAAATTTGCAGACGACACTAAACTAGGAGGGGGGGTGGGCTCAGAGGAGGAGACCAGGAAGCTCCAGAGCGATTTGGACAGACTGGGTGATTGGGCGGATAAATGGCAGATGCACTATAATGTGGACAAGTGCGAAGTTATCCACCTTGGGTGCAGGAACGGGAGGGCAAATTATTATTTAAATGGCAATAAATTGGGAGAGGGGGAAGTACAGAGAGACCTGGGTGTTCTTGTACACCAGTCACTGAAGGCGAGCATGCAGGTGCAACAGGCGGTCAAGAAGCCAAACGGTATGCTGGCCTTCATAGCAAAAGGGTTGGAATACAGGAACAGGGATACCTTGCTGCAGCTGTACAGGGCACTGGTGAGACCACACCTCGAGTACTGTGTACAGTTTTGGTCGCCTCATCTGAGGAAAGATGTTCTTGCCATGGAGGGGGTGCAGCGGCGATTCACCAGGCTGATACCAGGAATGGCGGGATTGACCTATGAGGAGAGACTATGTAGTTTACGGATGTACACACTGGAGTTTAGAAGATTGAGAGGGGACCTCATAGAAGTGTATAAAATTCTGACAGGTCTAGACAGACTAGATGCAGAAGGAATGTTTCCCTTGGCGGGTGAGAACAGAACTAGAGAACATAATTTAAGGATAAGGGCTAAACCATTTAGGACAGAAATGAGGAGGAATTTCTTCACTCAGAGGGTGGTGAACCTGTGGAACTCATTGCCACAGAGGGCAGTGTACGCCAGCTCATTAAATATATTTAAGAGGGAATTAGATATATTTCTACAGGCAAAAGGGGTTAAGGGTTACGGAGAGAAGGCGGGGACGGGATACTGAATTGGAGGATCAGCCATGATCTCATTAAATGGCGGAGCAGGCTCGAAGGGCCGGATGGCCTACTCCTGCTCCTATCTTCTATGTATGTATCTATGTAGGACAGTTAGCGCGGGTCAGTCTGGGCGGTACCGCAGTGACCGGTACAGTTAGCGCGGGTCAGTCTGGGCGGTCCCGGAGTGACCAGGACACTTAGCGCGGGTCAGTTTGGGCTGTCCCACAGTGACCAGGACAGTTAGCGCGGGTCAGTCTGGGCGGTCCCGGAATGACCAGGACAGTTAGCGCGGGTCAGTCTGGGCGGTCCCGCAGTGACCAGGACAGTTAACGCGGTTCAGTCTGGGCGGTCCCGCAGTGACCAGGACAGTTAGCGCGAGTCAGCCTGGATGGTCCCGGAGTGACCAGGACAGTTAGCGCGTGTCAGTATGGGCCGTCCCGGAGTGACCAGGACATTTCGCACGGGTCAATCTGGACGGTCCCGGAGTGACTGGTACAGTTAGCGCGGGTCAGTCTGGGCGGTCCCGGAGTGACCAAGACAGTTAGCGCGGGTCAGTCTCGGCGGTCCCGCAGTGACCAGGACAGTTAGCGCGGGTCAGTCTGAGCGGTCCCGCAGTGACCAGGACAGTTAGTGCGGGACAGTCTGAGCGGTCCCAGAGTGACCAGGACAGTTAGCCCGGGTCAGTCTGGACGGTCCCGGAGTGACCAGGACAGTTAGCGCGTGTCAGTCTGGGCGGTCCCAGATTGACCAGGACAGTTAGCGCGGGTCAGTCTGGGCCGTCCCGCAGTGACCAGGACAGTTAGCGCGGGTCAGTCTGGACTGTCCCGGAGTGACCAGGACAGATAGCGCGTGTCAGTCTGGGCGGTCCCAGATTGACCAGGACAGTTAGCGCGGGTCAGTCTGGGCGGTCCTGGAGTGACCAGGACAGTTAGCGCAGGTCAGTCTGGGCAGTCCCGGAGTGACCAGGACAGTTAGCGCGGGTCAGTCTGGACGGTCCCGGAGTGACCAGGACAGTTAGCGCGGGTCAGTCTGGGCGGTCCCGGAGTGACCAGGACAGTTAGCACGGGTCAGTTTGGGCGGTCCCGGAGTGACCTGTACGGTTAGCCCGGGTCAGTCTGGGCGGTCCCGGAATGACCAGGACAGTTAGCGCGGGTCAGTCTGGGCGGTCCCGGAGTGACCAGGACAGTTAGCGCGGGTCAGTCTGGGCGGTCCCAGAGTGACCAGGACAGTTAGCGCGTGGCAGTCTGGGCGTTCCCGGAGTGACCGGTACAGTTAGCCCGGGTCAGTCTGGGCGGTCCCGGAATGACCAGGACAGTTAGCGCGGGTCAGTCTGGGCGGTCCCAGAGTGACCAGGACAGTTAGCGCATGGCAGTCTGGGCGTTCCCGCAGTGACCAGGACAGTTAGCGCAGATCAGTCTGGGCGGTCCCGGAGTGACCAGGACAGTTAGCGCGGGTCAGTGTGGACGGTCCTGCAGTGACCAGGACAGTCAGCGCGGATCAGTCTGGGCGGTCTCGGAGTGACCAGGACAGTTAGCGCGGGTCAGTCTGGGCGGTCCCGGAGTGACCAGGACAGTTAGCGCGGATCAGTCTGGGCGGTCCTGGAGTGACCAGGACAGTTAGCGCGTGTCAGTCTGGGCGGTCCCGGAGTGACCAGGACAGTTAGCGCAGGTCAGTCTGCACGGTCCCGCAGTGACCAGGACAGTTAGCGCGGGTCAGTCTGGACGGTCCCGCAGTGACGAGGACAGTTAGCGCGGGTCAGTCTGGACGGTCCCGCAGTGACCAGGACAGTTAGCACGGGACAGTCTGGGCCGTCCCGCAGTGACCAGGACAGTTAGCGCGGGTCAGTCTGGGCTGTCCCGGAGAGAGCAGGACAGTTAGCCCGGGTCAGTCTGCGCGGTCCCGGAATGACCAGAACAGTTAGCGCGGGTCAGTCTGGGCGGTCCCGGAGTGACCAGGACAGTTAGCGCGGGTCTGTCTGGGCGGTCCCGGAGTGACCAGGACAGTTAGCGCGGGTCAGTCTGCGCGGTACCGCAGTGACCAGGACAGTTAGCGCGGGTCAGTCTGGACGGTCCCGCAGTGACCAGGACAGTTAGCGCAGGTCAGTCTGTGCAGTCCTGGAGTGACCAGGACAGTTAGCGCGGGTCAGTCTGGACGGTCCCGTAGTGACCAGGACAGTTAGCCCGGGTCAGTCTGGGCGGTCCCGGAGTGACCAGCACAGTTAGCGCAGGTCAGTCTGGGCGGTCCCGGAGTGACCAGGACAGTTAGCGCGGGTCAGTCTGGGCGGTCCCGGAGTGACCGGTACAGTTAGCCCGGGTCAGACTGGGCGGTCCCGGAATGACCAGGACAGTTAACGCGGGTCAGTCTGGGCGGTCCTGGAGTGACCAGGACAGTTAGCGCGTGTCAGTCTGGGCGGTCCTGGAGTGACCAGGACAGTTAGCGCGGGTCAGTCTGGGCAGTCCCGCAGTGACCAGGACAGTTAGCGCGGGTCAGTCGGGGCGGTCCTGCAGTGACCACGACAGTTAGCGCGGGTCAGTCTGGGCGGTCCCGCAGTGACCAGGACAGTTAGCGCGGGTCAGTCGGGCGGTCCCGCAGTGACCACGACATTTAGCCCGGGTCAGTCTGCGCGGTCCAGGATTGAGCAGATCAGTTAGCGCGGGTCAGTCTTGGCGGTCCCGGAGTGACCAGGACAGTTAGCGCGGGTCTGTCTGGGACGTCCCGGAGTGACCAGGACAGTTAGCGCGGGTCAGTCTGCGCGGTCCCGCAGTGACCAGGACAGTTAGAGCGGGTCAGTCTGGGCGGTCCCGGAGTGACCAGGACAGTTAGCGCGGGTCAGTCTGGGCGGTCCCGCAGTGACCAGGACAGTTAGCGCGGGTCAGTCTGGGCGGTCCTGGAGTGACCAGGACAGTTAACCCGGGTCAGTCTGGGCGGTCCCGGAGTGACCAGGACAGTTAGCGCGGGTCAGTCTTGGCGGTCCAACAGTGACCAGGACAGTTAGCGCGGGTCAGTCTGGGCGGTCCCAGAGTGACCAGCACAGTTAGCACGGGTCAGTCTGGACGGTCCGGGAGTGACCAGGACAGTTAGCCCGGGCCAGTCTGGGTGGTCCCAGAATGACCAGGACAGTTAGCGCGGGTCAGTCTGGGCGGTCCCGCAGTGACCACGACAGTTAGCGCGGGTCAGTCTGGGCGGTCCAACAGTGACCAGGACAGTTGGCGCGGGTCAGTCTGGGCGGTCCCGGAGTGACCAGGACAGTTAGCGCGGGTCAGTCTGGGCGGTCCCGCAGTGACCGGTACAGTTAGCGCTGGTCAGTCTGGGCGGGCCCGGAATGACCAGGACATTTAGCGCGGGTCAGTCTGGGCGGTCCCGCAGTGACCAGGACAGTTAACGCGGTTCAGTCTGGGCGGTCCCGCAGTGACCAGGACAGTTAGCGCGGGTCAGTCTGGACGGTCCCGGAGTGACCAGGACAGTTAGCGCGGGTCAGTATGGGCCGTCCTGCAGTGACCAGGACAGTTAGCGCGGGTCAGTCTGAGCGGTCCCAGATTGACCAGGACAGTTAGCCCGGGTCAGTCTGGACGGTCCCGGATTGACCAGGACAGGTAGCGCGGGTCAGTCTGGGCGGTCCCGGAGTTACCAGGACAGTTAGCGCGGGTCAGTCTGGACGGTCTCGGAGTGACCAGGACAGTTAGCGTGGGTCAGTCTGGACGGTCTCGGAGTGACCAGGACAGTTAGCGCGGGTCAGTCTGGGCGGTCCTGGAGTGATCAGGACATTTAGCGCGGGTCAGTCTGTGCGGTCCCAGAGTGAACAGGACAGTTAGCGCAGGTCAGTCTGGACGGTCTCGGAGTGACCAGGACAGTTAGCCCGGGTCAGTCTGGGCGGTCCCGCAGTTACCAGGACAGTTAGCGCGGGTCAGTCTGGGCGGTCCCGCAGAGACCAGGACAGTTAGCGCGGGTCAGTCTCGGCGTTCCCGTAGAGACCAGGACAGTTAGCGCGGGACAGTCTGGGCGGTCCCGGAGTGACCAGGACAGTTAGCACGGGTCAGTCTGGGCGGTCCCGCACTGACCGGTACAGTTAGCGCGGGTCAGTCTGGGCGGTCGCGGAGTGACCAGGACAGTTAGCGCGGGTCAGTCTAGACGGTCCTGGAGTGACCAGGACAGTTCGCACGGGTCAGTCTGGACGGTCCCGGAGTGACCGGTACAGTTAGCGCGGGTCAGTCTGGGCGGTCCCGGAGTGACGAGGACAGTTAGCGCGGGTCAGTCTCGGCGGTCCCGGAGTGACCAGGACAGTTAGCGCGGGTCAGTCTCGGTGGTCCCGCAGTGACAAGGACAGTTAGCGCGGGTCAGTCTGGGCGGTCCCGGAGTGACCAGGACATTTAGCCCGGGTCAGTCTGGACGGTACCGGATTGACCAGGACAGGTAGCGCGGGTCAGTCTGGACGTTCCCGGAGTGACCAGGACAGTTAGCGCGGGTCAGTCTGGGCGGTCCCGGAGTGACCAGGACAGTTAGCGCGTGTCAGTATGGGCCGTCCAGGAGTGACCAGGACAGTTCGCACGGGTCAGTCTGGGCGGTCCCGGAGTGACCAGGACAGTTAGCGCGGGTCAGTCTCGGCGGTCCCGCAGTGACCAGGACAGTTAGCGCGGGTCAGTCTGAGCGGTCCCAGAGTGACCAGGACAGTTAGCCCGGGTCAGTCTGGACGGTCCCGGATTGACCAGGACAGTTAGCGCGGGTCAGTCTGGGCGGTCCCGGAGTTACCAGGACAGTTAGCGCGGGTCAGTCTGGACGGTCTCGGAGTGACCAGGACAGTTAGCGTGGGTCAGTCTGGACGGTCTCGGAGTGACCAGGACAGTTAGCGCGGGTCAGTCTGGGCGGTCCTGGAGTGACCAGGACAGTTAGCGCGGGTCAGTCTGTGCGGTCCCGGAGTGACCAGGACAGTTAGCACAGGTCAGTCTGGACGGTCTCGGAGTGACCAGGACAGGTAGCCCGGGTCAGTCTGGGCGGTCCCGCAGTTACCAGGACAGTTAGCGCGGGTCAGTCTCGGCGTTCCCGTAGAGACCAGGACAGTTAGCGCGGGTCAGTCAGGGCGGTCCCGCAGTGACCAGGACAGTTAGAGCGGGTCAGTCTGGGCGGTCCCGGAGTGACCAGGACAGTTAGCGCGGGTCAGTCTGGGCGGTCCCGGAGTGACCAGGACAGTTAGCGCGGGTCAGTTTGGCGGTCCTGGAGTGACCAGGACAGTTAGCGTAGGTCAGTCTAGACGGTCCCGGAGTAACCAGGACAGTTAGCACGGGTCAGTCTAAATGGTCCCACAGTGACCAGGACAGTTAGCGCGGGTCAATCTGGGCGGTCCCGGAGTGACCAGGACAGTTAGCGCGGGTCAGTCTGGGCGGTCCCGGAGTGACCAGGACAGTTAGCCCGGGTCAGTCTGGACGGTCCCGGAGTGACCAGGACAGGTAGCGCGGGTCAGTCTGGGCGGTCCCGGAGTGACCAGGACAGTTAGCGCGGGTCAGTCTGGACGGTCTCGGAGTGACCAGGACAGTTAGCGTGGGTCAGTCTGGACGGTCTCGGAGTGACCAGGACAGTTAGCGCGGGTCAGTCTGGGCGGTCCTGGAGTGACCAGGACAGTTAGCGCGGGTCAGTCTGTGCGGTCCCGGAGTGAACAGGACAGTTAGCGCAGGTCAGTCTGGACGGTCTCGGAGTGACCAGGACAGTTAGCCCGGGTCAGTCTGGGCGGTCCCGCAGTTACCAGGACAGTTAGCGCGGGTCAGTCTGGGCGGTCCCGCAGAGACCAGGACAGTTAGCGCGGGTCAGTCTCGGCGGTCCCGGAGTGACCAGGACAGTTAGCACGGGTCAGTCTGGGCGGTCCCGGAGTGACCAGGACAGTTCGCACGGGTCAGTCTGGACGGTCACGGAGTGACCGGTACAGTTAGCGCGGGTCAGTCTGGGCGGTCGCGGAGTGACCAGGACAGTTAGCGCGGGTCAGTCTAGACGGTCCTGGAGTGACCAGGACAGTTCGCACGGGTCAGTCTGGACGGTCACGGAGTGACCGGTACAGTTAGCGCGGGTCAGTCTGGGCGGTCCCGGAGTGACGAGGACAGTTAGCGCGGGTCAGTCTCGGCGGTCCCGGAGTGACCAGGACAGTTAGCGCGGGTCAGTCTCGGTGGTCCCGCAGTGACAAGGACAGTTAGCGCGGGTCAGTCTGGGCGGTCCCGGAGTGACCAGGACAGTTAGCGCGGGTCAGTCTGAGCGGTCCCAGAGTGACCAGGACAGTTAGCCCGGGTCAGTCTGGACGGTCCCGGATTGACCAGGACAGTTAGCGCGGGTCAGTCTGGGCGGTCCTGGAGTGAACAGGACAGTTAGCGCAGGTCAGTCTGGACGGTCTCGGAGTGACCAGGACAGTTAGCGTGGGTCAGTCTGGACGGTCTCGGAGTGACCAGGACAGTTAGCGCGGGTCAGTCTGGGCGGATCTGGAGTGAACAGGACAGTTAGCGAAGGTCAGTCTGGACGGTCTCGGAGTGACCAGGACATTTAGCGCGGGTCAGTCTGTGCGGTCCTGGAGTGAACAGGACAGTTAGCGCAGGTCAGTCTGGACGGTCTCGGAGTGACCAGGACAGGTAGCCCGGGTCAGTCTGTGCGGTCCCGCAGTTACCAGGACAGTTAGCGCGGGTCAGTCTCGGCGTTCCCGTAGAGACCAGGACAGTTAGCGCGGGTCAGTCAGGGCGGTCCCGCAGTGACCAGGACAGTTAGCGCGGGTCAGTCTGGATGGTCCCGGAGTGACCAGGACAGTTAGCGCGGGTCAGTCTGGGCGGTCCCGGAGTGACCAGGACAGTTAGCGCGGGTCAGTTTGGCGGTCCCGGAGTGACCAGGACAGTTAGCGTAGGTCAGTCTAGACGGTCCCGGAGTAACCAGGACAGTTAGCACGGGTCAGTCTAAATGGTCCCACAGTGACCAGGACAGTTAGCCCGGGTCAGTCTGGGCGGTCCTGGAGTGACCAGGACAGTTAGTGTGGGTCAGTCTGGGCGGTCCCGGAGTGACCAGGACAGTTAGCGCGGGTCAGTCTGGGCCGTCCCGCAGTGACCAGGACAGTAAGCGCGGGTCAGTCTGGGCGGTCCAACAGTGACCAGGACAGTTAGCGCGGGTCAGTCTGGGCGGTCCCGGAGTGACCAGGACAGTTAGCGCGGGTCAGTCTGGGCGGTCCCGGAGTGACCAGGACAGTTAGCGCGGGTCAGTCTGGGCGGTCCCGCAGTGACCGGTACAGTTAGCGCGGGTCAGTCTGGGCGGTCCCGGAGTGACCAGGACAGTTAGCGCGGGTCAGTCTGGGCGGTCCCGCAGTGACCGGTACAGTTAGCGCGGGTCAGTCTGGATGGTCCCGGAGTGACCAGGACAGTTGGCGCGGGTCAGTATGGGCCGTCCTGGAGTGACCAGGACAGTTCGCACGGGTCAGTCTGGACGGTCCCGGAGTGACGAGGACAGTTAGCGCGGGTCAGTCTCGGCGGTCCCGGAGTGACCAGGACAGTTAGCGCGGGTCAGTCTCGGTGGTCCCGCAGTGACCAGGACAGTTAGCGCGGGTCAGTCTGGGCGGTCCCGGAGTGACCAGGACAGTTAGCCCGGGTCAGTCTGGACGGTACCGGATTGACCAGGACAGTTAGCGCGGGTCAGTCTGGGCGGTCTCGGAGTGACCAGGACAGTTATCGCGGGTCAGTCTGGACGGTCCCAGAGTGACCAGGACAGTTAGCGCGGGTCAGTCTGGGCGGTCCCGGAGTGACCAGAGCAGTTAGAGCGGGTCAGTCTGGGCGGTCCCACAGTGACCAGGACATTTAGCCCGGGTCAGTCTGGACGGTACCGGATTGACCAGGACAGGTAGCGCGGGTCAGTCTGGACGTTCCCGGAGTGACCAGGACAGTAAGCGCGGGTCAGTCTGGGCGGTCCCAGATTGACCAGGACAGTTAGCGCGGGTCAGTCTGGGCGGTCCCGGAGTGACCAGGATAGTTAGCGCAGGTCAGTCTGGGCAGTCCCGGAGTGACCAGGACAGTTAGCGCGGGTCAGTCTGGGCGGTCTCGGAGTGACCAGGACAGTTATCGCGGGTCAGTCTGGGCGGTCTCGGAGTGAACAGGACAGTTATCGCGGGTCAGTCAAGGCGGTCCCGGATTCACCAGGACAGTTAGCGTGGGTCAGTCTGGGCGGTCCCGGAGTGACCAGGACAGTTAGAGCGGGTCAGTCTGGGCAGTCCCACAGTGACCAGGACAGTTAGCGCGGGTCAGTCTGGGCGGTGCCGGAGTGACCAGGACAGTTAGCCCGGGTCAGTCTGGACGGTCCCACAGTGACCAGGACAGGTAGCGCGGGTCAGTCTGGGCGGTGCCGGAGTGACCAGGACAGTTAGCGCGGGTCAGGCTGGATGGTCCCGGAGTGACCAGGACAGTTAGCACGGATCAGTCTGGGCGGTCCCGGAGTGACCAGGACAGTTAGCGCGGGTCAGTCTGGGTGGTCCCGGAGTGACCAGTACAGTTAGCCCGGGTCAGTCTGGACAGTCCCGCAGTGAGCAGGACAGTTAGCCCGGGTCAGTCTGGACGGTCCCACAGTGACCAGGACAGTTAGCGCGGGTCAGTCTGGGCGGTGCCGGAGTGACCAGGACAGTTAGCGCGGGTCAGGCTGGATGGTCCCGGAGTGACCAGGACAGTTAGCACAGATCAGCCTGGGCGGTCCCGGAGTGACCTGGCCAGTTAGCCCGGGTCAGTCTGGGCGGTCCCGGAGTGACCAGGCCAGTTAGCGCGGGTCAGTCTGGGCGATCCCGGAGTGACCAGGACAGTTAGCCCGGGTCAGTCTGGGCGGTCCCGCAGTGACCAGGACAGTTAGCGCGGGTCAGTCTGGGCGGTCCCGGAGTGACCAGTACAGTTAGCGCGGGTCAGTCTGGACGGTCCCGGAGTGACCAGGACAGTTACCGCCGGTTAGTCTGGGCGGTCCCGGAGTGACCAGTACAGTTAGCGCGGGTCAGTTTGGGCGGTCCCGCAGTGACCAGGACAGTTAGCGCGGGTCAGTCTGGGCAGTCCCGGAGTGACCAGGACAGTTGGCGTGGGTCAGTCTGGGCGCTCCCGCAGTGACCAGGACAGTTAGCGCGGGTCAGTCTGTGCGGTCCCGGAGTGACCAGGACAGTTAGCGCGGGTCAGTCTGGGCGGTCCCGGAGTGACCAGGACAGTTAGCGCGGGTCAGTCTGGGCGGTCCCGGAGTGACCAGGACAGTTAGCGCGGGTCAGTCTGGGCGGTCCCTGCAGTGACCAGGACAGTTAGCGCGGGTCAGTCTGGGCGTTCCCGCAGTGACCAGTACAGTTAGCGCGGGTCAGTCTGGACGGTCCCGGAATGACCAGGATAGTTAGCGTGTGTCAGTCTGGGCGGTCCCGGAGTGACCAGGACAGTTAACGCGGTTCAGTCTGGGCGGTCCCGGAGTGACCAGGACAGTTAGCGCGGGTCAGTCTGGGCGGTCCCGGAGTGACCAGGACAGTTAGCGCGGGTCAGTCTGGACAGTCCCGGAGTGACCAGGACAGTTAGCGCGGGTCAGTATGGGCCGTCCCGGCGTGACCAGGACAATTCGCACGGGTCAGTCTGGACGGTCCCGGAGTGACCAGGACAGTTAGCGCGGGTCAGTCTGGACGGTCCCGGAGTGACCAGGATAGTTAGCGCAGGTCAGTCTGGGCAGTCCCGGAGTGACCAGGACAGTTAGCGTGGGTCAGTCTGGGCTGTCCCGGAGTGACCAGGACAGTTAGCGCAGGTCAGTCTGGGCGGTCTCGGAGTGACCAGGACAGTTAGCACGGGTCAGTCTGGACGGTCCCAGAGTGACCAGGACAGTTAGCGCGGGTCAGTCTGGACGGTCCCGGAGTGACCAGGACAGTTAGCGCGGGTCAGTCTGGACGGTCCCAGAGTGACCAGGACAGTTAGCGCGGGTCAGTCTGGGTGGTCCCGGAGTGACCAGGACAGTTAGCGCAGGTCTGTCTGGGCGGTCCCAGAGTGACCAGGACAGTTAGCGCGGGTCAGTCTGGGCGGTCCCGGAGTGACCAGGACAGTTAGCGCGGGTCAGTCTGGGCGGTCCCGCAGTGACCAGGACAGTTAGCGCGGGTCAGTCTGGATGGTCCCGGAGTGACCAGGACAGTTAGCGCGGGTCAGTCTGGGCCGTCCTGGAGTGACCAGGACAGTTAGCACGGGTCAGTCTGGACGGTCCCGGAGTGACCAGGACAGTTAGCGCGGGTCAGTCTCGGCGGTCCGGAGTGACCAGGACAGTTAGCGCGGGTCAGTCTCGGTGGTCCCGCAGTGACCAGGACAGTTAGCGCGGGTCAGTCTGGGCGGTCCCGGAGTGACCAGGACATTTAGCCCGGGTCAGTCTGGACGGTCCGGAGTGACCAGGACAGTTAGCGCGGGTCAGTCTGGACGTTCCCGGAGTGACCAGGACAGTTAGCGCGGGTCAGTCTGGGCGGTCCCAGATTGACCAGGACAGTTAGCGCGGGTCAGTCTGGGCGGTCCCGGAGTGACCAGGACAGTTAGCGCAGGTCAGTCTGGGCAGTCCCGGAGTGACCAGGACAGTTAGCGCGGGTCAGTCTGGGCGGTCTCGGAGTGACCAGGACAGTTAGCGCGGGTCAGTCTGGGCGGTCCTCGGAGTGAACAGGACAGTTAGCGCGGGTCAGTCTGGCGGTCCCGGAGTGACCAGGACAGTTAGCGTGGGTCAGTCTGGGCGGTCCCGGAGTGACCAGGACAGTTAGAGCGGGTCAGTCTGGGCGGTCCCACAGTGACCAGGACAGTTAGCGCGGGTCAGTCTGGGCGGTCCCTGGATTGACCAGGACAGTTAGCGCGGGTCAGTCTGGGCGGTCCCGGAGTGACCAGGACAGTTAGCGCGGGTCAGTCTGGGCGGTCCCGGAGTGACCAGTACAGTTAGCCCGGGTCAGTCTGGACGGTCCCGCAGTGAGCAGGACAGTTAGCGCGGGTCAGTCTGGACGGTCCCACAGTGACCAGGACAGTTAGCGCGGGTCAGTCTGGGCGGTGCCGGAGTGACGAGGACAGTTAGCGCGGGTCAGGCTAGATGGTCCCGGAGTGACCAGGACAGTTAGCGCGGGTCAGTCTGGGTGGTCCAACAGTGACCAGGACAGTTAGCGCGGGTCAGTCTGGGGGGTCCCGGAGTGACCAGGACAGTTAGCCCGGGTCAGTCTGGGCGGTCCCGCAGTGACCAGGACAGTTAGCGCGGGTCAGTCTGGACGGTCCCGCAGTGAACAGGACAGTTAGCGCGGGTCAGTCTGGGCGGTCCCGGAGTGACCAGGACAGTTAGCACGGGTCAGTCTGGGCGGTCCCGCAGTGACCGGTACAGTTAGCGCGGGTCAGTCTGGATGGTCCCGGAGTGACCAGGACAATTGGCGCGGGTCAGTATGGGCCGTCCTGGAGTGACCAGGACAGTTAGCGCGGGTCAGTCTGGACGGTCCCGGAGTGACCGGTACAGTTCGCACAGGTCAGTCTGGGCGGTCCCGGAGTGACCAGGACAGTTAGCGCAGGTCAGTCTGGGCAGTCCCGGAGTGACCAGGACAGTTAGCGCGGGTCAGTCTGGGCGGTCTCGGAGTGACCAGGACAGTTAGCGCGGGTCAGTCTGGACGGTCCCAGAGTGACCAGGACAGTTAGCGCGGGTCAGTCTGGGCGGTCCCGGATTCACCAGGACAGTTAGCCCGGGTCAGTCTGGGCGGTCCCGGATTCACCAGGACAGTTAGCCCGGGTCAGTCTGGGCAGTCCCGGAGTGACCAGGACAGTTAGCGCGGGTCAGTCTGGGCGGTCCCGGAGTGACCAGAGCAGTTAGAGCAGGTCAGTCTGGGCGGTCCCGCAGTGACCAGGACAGTTAGCGCGGGTCAGTCTGGGCGGTCCCGGAGTGATCAGGACAGTTATCGCGGGTCAGTCTGGGCGGTCCCGGAGTGACCAGGACAGTTAGCGCGGGTCAGTCTGGGCGGTCCCGGAGTGACCAGTACAGTTAGCCCGGGTCAGTCTGGACGGTCCCGCAGTGACCAGGACAGTTAGCGCGGGTCAGTCTGGACGGTCCCGCAGTGACCAGGACAGTTAGCGCGGGTCAGTCTGGGCGGTCCCGGAGTGACCAGGACAGTTAGCCCGGGTCAGTCTGGACGGTCCCGCAGTGACCAGGACAGTTAGCCCGGGTCAGTCTGGGCGGTGCCGGAGTGACCAGGACAGTTAGCCCGGGTCAGTCTGGACGGTCCCACAGTGACCAGGACAGGTAGCGCGGGTCAGTCTGGGCGGTCCGGAGTGACCAGGACAGTTAGCGCGGGTCAGGCTGGATGGTCCCGGAGTGACCAGGACAGTTAGCGCGGGTCAGTCTGGGCGGTCCCGGAGTGACCAGGACAGTTAGCGCGGGTCAGTCTGGGCCGTCCCGCAGTGACCAGGACAGTTAGCGCGGGTCAGTCTGGGCCGTCCCGCAGTGACCAGGACAGTTAGCGCGGGTCAGTCTGGGCGGTCACGGAGTGACCGGTACAGTTAGCCCGGGTCAGTCTGGGCGGTCCCGGAGTGACCTGGACAGTTAGCCCGGGTCAGTCTGGGCGGTCCCGGAGTGACCAGGCCAGTTAGCGCGGGTCAGTCTGGGCGGTCCCGGAGTGACCAGGACAGTTAGCGCGGGTCAGTCTGGGCGGTCCCGGAGTGACCAGGACAGTTAGCGCGGGTCAGTCTGGGCGGTCCCGGAGTGACCAGGACAGTTAGCCGGGTCAGTCTGAGCGGTCCCGGAGTGACCAGGACAGTTAGCGCGGGTCAGTCTGGGCGGTCCCGGAGTGACCAGGACAGTTAGCGCGGGTCAGTCTGGGCGGTCCCGGAGTGACCAGGACAGTTAGCGCGGGTCAGTCTGGGCGGTCCCGGAGTGACCAGGACAGTTAGCGCGGGTCAGTCTGGGCGGTCCCGGAGTGACCAGGACAGTTAGCGCGGGTCAGTCTGGGCGGTCCCGGAGTGACCAGGACAGTTAGCGCGGGTCAGTCTGGGCGGTCCCGGAGTGACCAGGACAGTTAGCGCGGGTCAGTCTGGACGGTCCCGGAGTGACCAGGACAGTTAGCGCGGGTCAGTCTGGGCGGTCCCGGAGTGACCAGGACAGTTAGCGCGGGTCAGTCTGGGCGGTCCCGGAGTGACCAGGACAGTTAGCGCGGGTCAGTCTGGGCGGTCCCGGAGTGACCAGGACAGTTAGCGCGGGTCAGTCTGGGCGGTCCCGGAGTGACCAGGACAGTTAGCGCGGGTCAGTCTGGGCGGTCCCGGAGTGACCAGGACAGTTAGCGCGGGTCAGTCTGGGCGGTCCCGGAGTGACCAGGACAGTTAGCGCGGGTCAGTCTGGGCGGTCCCGGAGTGACCAGGACAGTTAGCGCGGGTCAGTCTGGGCGGTCCCGAGTGACCAGGACAGTTAGCGCGGGTCAGTCTGGGCGGTCCCGGAGTGACCAGGACAGTTAGCGCGGGTCAGTCTGGGCGGTCCCGGAGTGACCAGGACAGTTAGCGCGGGTCAGTCTGGACGGTCCCGGAGTGACCAGGACAGTTAGCGCGGGTCAGTCTGGGCGGTCCCGGAGTGACCAGGACAGTTAGCGCGGGTCAGTCTGGACGGTCCCGGAGTGACCAGGACAGTTAGCGCGGGTCAGTCTGGGCCGGTCCCGGAGTGACCAGGACAGTTAGCGCGGGTCAGTCTGGACGTCCCGGAGTGACCAGGACAGTTAGCGCGGGTCAGTCTGGGCGGTCCCGGAGTGACCAGGACAGTTAGCGCAGGTCAGTCTGGGCGGTCCCGGAGTGACCAGGACAGTTAGCGCGGGTCAGTCTGGGCGGTCCCGGAGTGACCAGGACAGTTAGCGCAGGTCAGTCTGGGCGTCTCGGAGTGACCAGGACAGTTAGCGCGGGTCAGTCTGGACGGTCCCAGAGTGACCAGGACAGTTAGCGCGGGTCAGTCTGGACGGTCCCGGAGTGACCAGGACAGTTAGCGCGGGTCAGTCTGGACGGTCCCGAGTGACCAGGACAGTTAGCGCGGGTCAGTCTGGGCGGTCCCGGAGTGACCAGGACAGTTAGCGCGGGTCAGTCTGGGCGGTCCCGGAGTGACCAGGACAGTTAGCGCGGGTCAGTCTGGGCGGTCCCGGAGTGACCAGGACAGTTAGCGCGGGTCAGTCTGGGCGGTCCCGCAGTGACCAGTACAGTTAGCGCGGGTCAGTCTGGGCGGTCCCGGAGTGACCAGGACAGTTAGCGCGGGTCAGTCTGGGCGGTCCCGAGTGACCAGGACAGTTAGCGCGGGTCAGTCTGGGCGGTCCCGGAGTGACCAGGACAGTTAGCGCGGGTCAGTCTGGGCGGTCCCGGAGTGACCAGGACAGTTAGCGCGGGTCAGTCTGGGCGGTCCCGGAGTGACCAGGACAGTTAGCGCGGGTCAGTCTGGACGGTCCCGGAGTGACCAGGACAGTTAGCGCGGGTCAGTCTGGCGGTCCCGCAGTGACCAGGACAGTTAGCGCGGGTCAGTCTGGGCGGTCCCGGAGTGACCAGGACAGTTAGCGCGGGTCAGTCTGGACGGTCCGAGTGACCAGGACAGTTAGCGCGGGTCAGTCTGGGCGGTCCCTGGAGTGACCAGGACAGTTAGCGCGGGTCAGTCTGGGCGGTCCCGGAGTGACCAGGACAGTTAGCGCGGGTCAGTCTGGGCGGTCCCGGAGTGACCAGGACAGTTAGCCAGGGTCAGTCTGGGCGGTCCCGGAGTGACCAGGACAGTTAGCGCGGGTCAGTCTGGGCGGTCCCGGAGTGACCAGGACAGTTAGCGCGGGTCAGTCTGGGCGGTCCCGGAGTGACCAGGACAGTTAGCGCGGGTCAGTCTGGGCGGTCCCGGAGTGACCAGGACAGTTAGCGCGGGTCAGTCTGGGCGGTCCCGGAGTGACCAGGACAGTTAGCGCGGGTCAGTCTGGGCGGTCCCGGAGTGACCAGGACAGTTAGCGCGGGTCAGTCTGGGCGGTCCCGGAGTGACCAGGACAGTTAGCGCGGGTCAGTCTGGGCGGTCCCGGAGTGACCAGGACAGTTAGCGCGGGTCAGTCTGGGCGGTCCCGGAGTGACCAGGACAGTTAGCGCGGGTCAGTCTGGGCGGTCCCGAGTGACCAGGACAGTTAGCGCGGGTCAGTCTGGACGGTCCCGGAGTGACCAGGACAGTTAGCGCGGGTCAGTCTGGGCGGTCCCGGAGTGACCAGGACAGTTAGCGCGGGTCAGTCTGGCGGTCCCGGAGTGACCAGGACAGTTAGCGCGGTCAGTCTGGGCGGTCCCGGAGTGACCAGGACAGTTAGCGCGGTCAGTCTGGGCGGTCCCGGAGTGACCAGGACAGTTAGCGCGGGTCAGTCTGGGCGGTCCGGAGTGACCAGGACAGTTAGCGCGGGTCAGTCTGGGCGGTCCCGAGTGACCAGGACAGTTAGCGCGGGTCAGTCTGGGCGGTCCCGGAGTGACCAGGACAGTTAGCGCGGGTCAGTCTGGGCGGTCCCGGAGTGACCAGGACAGTTAGCGCGGGTCAGTCTGGCGGTCCCGGAGTGACCAGGACAGTTAGCGCGGTCAGTCTGGGCGGTCCCGGAGTGACCAGGACAGTTAGCGCGGGTCAGTCTGGGCGGTCCCGGAGTGACCAGGACAGTTAGCGCGGGTCAGTCTGGGCGGTCCCGGAGTGACCAGGACAGTTAGCGCGGGTCAGTCTGGGCGGTCCCGGAGTGACCAGGACAGTTAGCGCGGGTCAGTCTGGCGGTCCGGAGTGACCAGGACAGTTAGCGCGGGTCAGTCTGGACGGTCCCGGAGTGACCAGGACAGTTAGCGCGGTCAGTCTGGGCGGTCCCGGAGTGACCAGGACAGTTAGCGCGGGGTCAGTCTGGGCGGTCCCGGAGTGACCAGGACAGTTAGCCGGGTCAGTCTGGGCGGTCCCGAGTGACCAGGACAGTTAGCGCGGGTCAGTCTGGGCGGTCCCGGAGTGACCAGGACAGTTAGAGCGGGTCAGTCTGGACGGTCCCGACAGTGACCAGGACAGTTAGCGCGGGTCAGTCTGGGCGGTCCCGGAGTGACCAGGACAGTTAGCGCGGGTCAGTCTGGGCGGTCCCGGAGTGACCAGGACAGTTAGCACGGATCAGTCTGGGCGGTCCGCGAGTGACCAGGACAGTTAGCGGGGTCAGTCTGGGCCGTCCCGCAGTGACCAGGACAGTTAGCGCGGGTCAGTCTGGGCGGTCCCGAGTGACCAGGACAGTTAGCGCCGGGTCAGTCTGGGCGGTCCCCGGAGTGACCAGTACAGTTAGCCCGGGTCAGTCTGGCGTCCCACGCATTGACCAGGACAGTTAGCGCGGGTCAGTCTGGGCGGTCCCGAGTGACCAGGACGTTAGCGCCGGGTCAGTCTGGGGACGGTCAAGGAGTGAACAGGACAGTTAGCGCGGGTCATCTGGGCGGTCCCGGAGTGACCAGGACAGTTAGCGCGGGTCAGGCTGGACGGTCCCGGAGTGACCAGGACAGTTAGCCGGTCAGTCTGGGCGGTCCCCGCAGTGACCAGGACAGTTTGCGCGGGTCAGTCTGGGCGGTCCGCAGTGACCAGACAGTTAGCGCGGGTCAGTCCTGGCAGTCCCGCAGTGACCAGGACAGTTTAGCGCGGGTCAGTCTGGCGGTCACGGAGTGACCAGGACAGTTAGCCGTGGGTCAGTCTGGGCGGTCCCGGAGTGACCAGGACAGTTAGCGCGGTTCAGTCTGGGCGGTCCCGGAGTGACCAGGCCAGTAAGCGCGGGTCAGTCTGGGCGATCCCGGAGTGACCAGGCAGTTAGCCGCGGTCAGTTGGGCGTCCCGGAGTGACCAGGACAGTTAGCGCGGTCAGTCTGGGCGGTCCCGGAGTGACCAGTACAGTTTAGCGCGGGTCAGTCTGGGCCGGTCCGCAGTGACAGGACAGTTAGCTCGGGTCAGTCTGGGCGGTCCGGAGTGACCAGGACAGTTAGCGCTGGGTCAGTCTGGGCGGTCCCGGAGTGACCAGGGACAGTTAGCGCGGTCAGTCTGTGCGGTCCGGAGTGACCAGGACAGTTAGCGCGGGTCAGTCTGGGCGGTCCCGGAATGACCTGGACAGTTAGGCCGGGTCAGTCTGGGCGGTCCCGGAGTGACCAGGACAGTTTGCGCGGGTCAGTCTGGGCGGTCCTGCAGTGACCAGGACAGTTAGCGCGGTCAGTCTGGACGTTCCCGGAGTGACCAGACAGTTAGCGCGGTCAGTCTGAGCGGTCCCGGAGTGACCAGGACAGTTAGCGCGGGTCAGTCTGGGCGGTCCCGGCAGTGACCAGGACAGTTAGGCCGGGTCAGTCTGGGCGATCCCGGAGTGACCAGGACAGTTAGGCGCGGGTCAGTCTGGGCGGTCCCGGAGGGACCAGTCAGTAGCGCGGGTCAGTCTGGGCGGGGCTCCGGAGTGACCAGGACAGTTAGCGCGGGTCAGTCGGATGGTCTCGGAGTGACCAGGACAGTTAGGCCGTGGGTCAGTCTGGGCGGTCCCGGAGTGACCAGTGCAGTTAGGGCGGCGGGTCAGTCTGAGCGGTCCCGTGAGGTGACCAGGAAGTTAGACCCCGGGGTCAGTCCTGGGCGGTCCCGGAGTGACAAGGGCAGTTAGCGCGGGTCAGTCTGGGGCGGGTCCCGTGTGACCAGGAAAGCTTGTTAGCGTGGTCCAGTCTGGGCGGGTCTGCAGTGACCAGGACAGTTAGCGCGGGTCAGTGCTGAGGCGGTCCCGGAGTGACCAGGACAGTTAGCGCGGGTCAGTCTGGGCGGTCCCGGAGTGACCAGGACAGTTAGCGCGGGTCAGTCTGGGCGGTCCCGGAGTGACCAGGACAGTTAGCGCGGGTCAGTCTGGGCGGTCCCGGAGTGACCAGGACAGTTAGCGCGGGTCAGTCTGGGCGGTCCCGGAGTGACCAGGACAGTTAGCGCGGGTCAGTCTGGGCGGTCCCGGAGTGACCAGGACAGTTAGCGCGGGTCAGTCTGGGCGGTCCCGGAGTGACCAGGACAGTTAGCGCGGGTCAGTCTGGGCGGTCCCGGAGTGACCAGGACAGTTAGCGCGGGTCAGTCTGGGCGGTCCCGGAGTGACCAGGACAGTTAGCGCGGGTCAGTCTGGGCGGTCCCGGAGTGACCAGGACAGTTAGCGCGGGTCAGTCTGGGCGGTCCCGGAGTGACCAGGACAGTTAGCGCGGGTCAGTCTGGGCGGTCCCGGAGTGACCAGGACAGTTAGCGCGGGTCAGTCTGGGCGGTCCCGGAGTGACCAGGACAGTTAGCGCGGGTCAGTCTGGGCGGTCCCGGAGTGACCAGGACAGTTAGCGCGGGTCAGTCTGGGCGGTCCCGCAGTGACCAGGACAGTTAGCGCGGGTCAGTCTGGGCGGTCCCGGAGTGACCAGGACAGTTAGCGCGGGTCAGTCTGGGCGGTCCCGGAGTGACCAGGACAGTTAGCGCGGGTCAGTCTGGGCGGTCCCGGAGTGACCAGGACAGTTAGCGCGGGTCAGTCTGGGCGGTCCCGGAGTGACCAGGACAGTTAGCGCGGGTCAGTCTGGGCGGTCCCGGAGTGACCAGGACAGTTAGCGCGGGTCAGTCTGGGCGGTCCCGGAGTGACCAGGACAGTTAGCGCGGGTCAGTCTGGGCGGTCCCGGAGTGACCAGGACAGTTAGCGCGGGTCAGTCTGGGCGGTCCCGGAGTGACCAGGACAGTTAGCGCGGGTCAGTCTGGGCGGTCCCGGAGTGACCAGGACAGTTAGCGCGGGTCAGTCTGGGCGGTCCCGGAGTGACCAGGACAGTTAGCGCGGGTCAGTCTGGGCGGTCCCGGAGTGACCAGGACAGTTAGCGCGGGTCAGTCTGGGCGGTCCCGGAGTGACCAGGACAGTTAGCGCGGGTCAGTCTGGGCGGTCCCGGAGTGACCAGGACAGTTAGCGCGGGTCAGTCTGGGCGGTCCCGGAGTGACCAGGACAGTTAGCGCGGGTCAGTCTGGGCGGTCCCGGAGTGACCAGGACAGTTAGCGCGGGTCAGTCTGGGCGGTCCCGGAGTGACCAGGACAGTTAGCGCGGGTCAGTCTGGGCGGTCCCGGAGTGACCAGGACAGTTAGCGCGGGTCAGTCTGGGCGGTCCCGGAGTGACCAGGACAGTTAGCGCGGGTCAGTCTGGGCGGTCCCGGAGTGACCAGGACAGTTAGCGCGGGTCAGTCTGGGCGGTCCCGGAGTGACCAGGACAGTTAGCGCGGGTCAGTCTGGGCGGTCCCGCAGTGACCAGGACAGTTAGCGCGGGTCAGTCTGGGCGGTCCCGCAGTGACCAGGACAGTTAGCGCGGGTCAGTCTGGGCGGTCCCGGAGTGACCAGGACAGTTAGCGCGGGTCAGTCTGGGCGGTCCCGGAGTGACCAGGACAGTTAGCGCGGGTCAGTCTGGGCGGTCCCGGAGTGACCAGGACAGTTAGCGCGGGTCAGTCTGGGCGGTCCCGGAGTGACCAGGACAGTTAGCGCGGGTCAGTCTGGGCGGTCCCGCAGTGACCAGGACAGTTAGCGCGGGTCAGTCTGGGCGGTCCCGGAGTGACCAGGACAGTTAGCGCGGGTCAGTCTGGGCGGTCCCGGAGTGACCAGGACAGTTAGCGCGGGTCAGTCTGGGCGGTCCCGGAGTGACCAGGACAGTTAGCGCGGGTCAGTCTGGGCGGTCCCGGAGTGACCAGGACAGTTAGCGCGGGTCAGTCTGGGCGGTCCCGGAGTGACCAGGACAGTTAGCCGGGGTCAGTCTGGCGGGTCCAGAGTGACCAGGACAGTTAGCCGGTCAGTCTGGGCGGTCCCGGAGTGACCAGGACAGTTAGCGGGGTCAGTCTGGGCGGTCCGGAGTGACCAGGACAGTTAAGCGCGGGTTCAGTCTGGGCGGTCCCGGCAGTGACAAGGACAGTTAGCGCGGGTCAGTCTGGGCGGTCCCGGAGTGACCAGGACAGTTAGCGCGGGTCAGTCTGGGCGGTCCCGGAGTGACCAGGACAGTTAGCGCGGGTCAGTCTGGGCGGTCCCGGAGTGACCAGGACAGTTAGCGCGGGTCAGTCTGGGCGGTCCCGGAGTGACCAGGACAGTTAGCGCGGGTCAGTCTGGGCGGTCCCGGAGTGACCAGGACAGTTAGCGCGGGTCAGTCTGGGCGGTCCCGGAGTGACCAGGACAGTTAGCGCGGGTCAGTCTGGGCGGTCCCGGAGTGACCAGGACAGTTAGCGCGGGTCAGTCTGGGCGGTCCCGGAGTGACCAGGACAGTTAGCGCGGGTCAGTCTGGGCGGTCCCGGAGTGACCAGGACAGTTAGCGCGGGTCAGTCTGGGCGGTCCCGGAGTGACCAGGACAGTTAGCGCGGGTCAGTCTGGGCGGTCCCGGAGTGACCAGGACAGTTAGCGCGGGTCAGTCTGGGCGGTCCCGGAGTGACCAGGACAGTTAGCGCGGGTCAGTCTGGGCGGTCCCGGAGTGACCAGGACAGTTAGCGCGGGTCAGTCTGGGCGGTCCCGGAGTGACCAGGACAGTTAGCGCGGGTCAGTCTGGGCGGTCCCGGAGTGACCAGGACAGTTAGCGCGGGTCAGTCTGGGCGGTCCCGGAGTGACCAGGACAGTTAGCGCGGGTCAGTCTGGGCGGTCCCGGAGTGACCAGGACAGTTAGCGCGGGTCAGTCTGGGCGGTCCCGGAGTGACCAGGACAGTTAGCGCGGGTCAGTCTGGGCGGTCCCGGAGTGACCAGGACAGTTAGCGCGGGTCAGTCTGGGCGGTCCCGGAGTGACCAGGACAGTTAGCGCGGGTCAGTCTGGGCGGTCCCGGAGTGACCAGGACAGTTAGCGCGGGTCAGTCTGGGCGGTCCCGGAGTGACCAGGACAGTTAGCGCGGGTCAGTCTGGGCGGTCCCGGAGTGACCAGGACAGTTAGCGCGGGTCAGTCTGGGCGGTCCCGGAGTGACCAGGACAGTTAGCGCGGGTCAGTCTGGGCGGTCCCGGAGTGACCAGGACAGTTAGCGCGGGTCAGTCTGGGCGGTCCCGGAGTGACCAGGACAGTTAGCGCGGGTCAGTCTGGGCGGTCCCGAGTGACCAGGACAGTTAGCGCGGGTCAGTCTGGGCGGTCCCGGAGTGACCAGGACAGTTAGCGCGGGTCAGTCTGGGCGGTCCCGGAGTGACCAGGACAGTTAGCGCGGGTCAGTCTGGGCGGTCCCGGAGTGACCAGGACAGTTAGCGCGGGTCAGTCTGGGCGGTCCCGGAGTGACCAGGACAGTTAGCGCGGGTCAGTCTGGGCGGTCCCGGAGTGACCAGGACAGTTAGCGCGGGTCAGTCTGGGCGGTCCCGGAGTGACCAGGACAGTTAGCGCGGGTCAGTCTGGGCGGTCCCGGAGTGACCAGGACAGTTAGCGCGGGTCAGTCTGGGCGGTCCCGGAGTGACCAGGACAGTTAGCGCGGGTCAGTCTGGGCGGTCCCGGAGTGACCAGGACAGTTAGCGCGGGTCAGTCTGGGCGGTCCCGGAGTGACCAGGACAGTTAGCGCGGGTCAGTCTGGGCGGTCCCGGAGTGACCAGGACAGTTAGCGCGGGTCAGTCTGGGCGGTCCCGGAGTGACCAGGACAGTTAGCGCGGGTCAGTCTGGGCGGTCCCGGAGTGACCAGGACAGTTAGCGCGGGTCAGTCTGGGCGGTCCCGGAGTGACCAGGACAGTTAGCGCGGGTCAGTCTGGGCGGTCCCGGAGTGACCAGGACAGTTAGCGCGGGTCAGTCTGGGCGGTCCCGCAGTTACCAGGACAGTTAGCGCGGGTCAGTCTGGGCGGTCCCGGAGTGACCAGGACAGTTAGCGCGGGTCAGTCTGGCGTCCCGGAGTGACCAGGACAGTTAGCGCGGGACAGTCTGGGCGGTCCCGGAGTGACCAGGACAGTAGGCGCGGTAGTCTGGGCGGTCCCGGAGTGACAGGACAGTTAGCGCGGGTCAGTCTGGATCGGTCCAGCGAGTGACCAGGACAGTTAGCGCGGGTCAGTCTGGTCGGTCCCGGAGTGACCAGGACAGTTAGCGCGGTCAGTCTGGGCCAGTCCCGGAGTGACCAGGACAGTTAGCGCGGTCTCAAGTCTGGGCGGTCCCGGAGTGACCAGGACAGTTAGCGCGGGTCAGTCTGGCGGTCCCGGAGTGACCAGGACAGTTAGCGCCGGGTCAGTTCGGAGGTCCCGGAGTGACCAGGACAGTTAGCCCGTGGTCAGTCATGGCGGTCCCGGAGTGACCAGGACAGTTAGCCGGGTCAGTCTGGACGGTCCCGGAGTGACCAGGACAGTTAGCGCGGGTCAGTCTGGGCGGTCCCGGAGTGACCAGGACAGTTAGCGCGGGTCAGTCTGGGCGGTCCCGGAGTGACCAGGACAGTTAGCGCGGGTCAGTCTGGGCGGTCCCGGAGTGACCAGGACAGTTAGCGCGGGTCAGTCTGGGCGGTCCCGGAGTGACCAGGACAGTTAGCGCGGGTCAGTCTGGGCGGTCCCGGAGTGACCAGGACAGTTAGCGCGGGTCAGTCTGGGCGGTCCCGGAGTGACCAGGACAGTTAGCGCGGGTCAGTCTGGGCGGTCCCGGAGTGACCAGGACAGTTAGCGCGGGTCAGTCTGGGCGGTCCCGGAGTGACCAGGACAGTTAGCGCGGGTCAGTCTGGGCGGTCCCGGAGTGACCAGGACAGTTAGCGCGGGTCAGTCTGGGCGGTCCCGGAGTGACCAGGACAGTTAGCGCGGGTCAGTCTGGGCGGTCCCGGAGTGACCAGGACAGTTAGCGCGGGTCAGTCTGGGCGGTCCCGGAGTGACCAGGACAGTTAGCGCGGGTCAGTCTGGGCGGTCCCGGAGTGACCAGGACAGTTAGCGCGGGTCAGTCTGGGCGGTCCCGGAGTGACCAGGACAGTTAGCGCGGGTCAGTCTGGGCGGTCCCGGAGTGACCAGGACAGTTAGCGCGGGTCAGTCTGGGCGGTCCCGGAGTGACCAGGACAGTTAGCGCGGGTCAGTCTGGGCGGTCCCGGAGTGACCAGGACAGTTAGCGCGGGTCAGTCTGGGCGGTCCCGGAGTGACCAGGACAGTTAGCGCGGGTCAGTCTGGGCGGTCCCGCAGTGACCAGGACAGTTAGCGCGGGTCAGTCTGGGCGGTCCCGGAGTGACCAGGACAGTTAGCGCGGGTCAGTCTGGGCGGTCCCGGAGTGACCAGGACAGTTAGCGCGGGTCAGTCTGGGCGGTCCCGGAGTGACCAGGACAGTTAGCGCGGGTCAGTCTGGGCGGTCCCGGAGTGACCAGGACAGTTAGCGCGGGTCAGTCTGGGCGGTCCCGGAGTGACCAGGACAGTTAGCGCGGGTCAGTCTGGGCGGTCCCGGAGTGACCAGGACAGTTAGCGCGGGTCAGTCTGGGCGGTCCCGGAGTGACCAGGACAGTTAGCGCGGGTCAGTCTGGGCGGTCCCGGAGTGACCAGGACAGTTAGCCGGGTCAGTCTGGGCGGTCCCGAGTGACCAGGACAGTTAGCGCGGGTCAGTCTGGGCGGTCCCGGAGTGACCAGGACAGTTAGCGCGGGTCAGTCTGGGCGGTCCCGGAGTGACCAGGACAGTTAGCGCGGGTCAGTCTGGGCGGTCCCGGAGTGACCAGGACAGTTAGCGCGGGTCAGTCTGGGCGGTCCCGCAGTGACCAGGACAGTTAGCGCGGGTCAGTCTGGGCGGTCCCGGAGTGACCAGGACAGTTAGCGCGGGTCAGTCTGGGCGGTCCCGCAGTGACCAGGACAGTTAGCGCGGGTCAGTCTGGGCGGTCCCGCAGTGACCAGGACAGTTAGCGCGGGTCAGTCTGGGCGGTCCCGGAGTGACCAGGACAGTTAGCGGGTCAGTCTGGACGGTCCCGCAGTGACCAGGACAGTTAGCGCGGGTCAGTCTGGGCGGTCCCGGAGTGACCAGGACAGTTAGCGCGGGTCAGTCTGGGCGGTCCCGGAGTGACCAGGACAGTTAGCGCGGGTCAGTCTGGCCGTCCCGGAGTGACCAGGACAGTTAGCGCGGGTCAGTCTGGGCGGTCCCGGAGTGACCAGGACAGTTAGCGCGGGTCAGTCTGGGCGGTCCCGGAGTGACCAGGACAGTTAGCGCGGGTCAGTCTGGCGGTCCCGGAGTGACCAGGACAGTTAGCGCGGGTCAGTCTGGGCGGTCCCGAGTGACCAGGACAGTTAGCGCGGGTCAGTCTGGGCGGTCCCGGAGTGACCAGGACAGTTAGCGCGGGTCAGTCTGGGCGGTCCCGGAGTGACCAGGACAGTTAGCGCGGGTCAGTCTGGGCGGTCCCGGAGTGACCAGGACAGTTAGCGCGGGTCAGTCTGGCGGTCCCGGAGTGACCAGGACAGTTAGCGCGGGTCAGTCTGGGCGGTCCCGGAGTGACCAGGACAGTTAGCGCGGGTCAGTCTGGGCGGTCCCGGAGTGACCAGGACAGTTAGCGCGGGTCAGTCTGGGCGGTCCCGGAGTGACCAGGACAGTTAGCGCGGGTCAGTCTGGGCGGTCCGGAGTGACCAGGACAGTTAGCGCGGGTCAGTCTGGGCGGTCCCGGAGTGACCAGGACAGTTAGCGCGGGTCAGTCTGGGCGGTCCCGGAGTGACCAGGACAGTTAGCGCGGGTCAGTCTGGGCGGTCCCGGAGTGACCAGGACAGTTAGCGCGGGTCAGTCTGGGCGGTCCCGAGTGACCAGGACAGTTAGCGCGGGTCAGTCTGGGCGGTCCCGGAGTGACCAGGACAGTTAGCGCGGGTCAGTCTGGGCGGTCCCGCAGTGACCAGGACAGTTAGCGCGGGTCAGTCTGGGCGGTCCCGGAGTGACCAGGACAGTTAGCGCGGGTCAGTCTGGGCGGTCCCGGAGTGACCAGGACAGTTAGCGCGGGTCAGTCTGGGCGGTCCCGGAGTGACCAGGACAGTTAGCGCGGGTCAGTCTGGGCGGTCCCGGAGTGACCAGGACAGTTAGCGCGGGTCAGTCTGGGCGGTCCCGGAGTGACCAGGACAGTTAGCGCGGGTCAGTCTGGGCGGTCCCGAGTGACCAGGACAGTTAGCGCGGTCAGTCTGGGCGGTCCCGGAGTGACCAGGACAGTTAGCGCGGGTCAGTCTGGGCGGTCCCGGAGTGACCAGGACAGTTAGCGCGGGTCAGTCTGGGCGGTCCCGGAGTGACCAGGACAGTTAGCGCGGGTCAGTCTGGGCGGTCCCGGAGTGACCAGGACAGTTAGCGCGGGTCAGTCTGGGCGGTCCCGGAGTGACCAGGACAGTTAGCGCGGGTCAGTCTGGCGGTCCCGGAGTGACCAGGACAGTTAGCGCGGGTCAGTCTGGGCGGTCCCGGAGTGACCAGGACAGTTAGCGCGGGTCAGTCTGGGCGGTCCCGGAGTGACCAGGACAGTTAGCGCGGGTCAGTCTGGGCGGTCCCGGAGTGACCAGGACAGTTAGCGCGGGTCAGTCTGGGCGGTCCCCAGTGACCAGGACAGTTAGCGCGGGTCAGTCTGGGCGGTCCCGGAGTGACCAGGACAGTTAGCGCGGGTCAGTCTGGGCGGTCCCGGAGTGACCAGGACAGTTAGCGCGGGTCAGTCTGGGCGGTCCCGGAGTGACCAGGACAGTTAGCGCGGGTCAGTCTGGGCGGTCCCGGAGTGACCAGGACAGTTAGCGCGGGTCAGTCTGGGCGGTCCCGGAGTGACCAGGACAGTTAGCGCGGGTCAGTCTGGGCGGTCCCGGAGTGACCAGGACAGTTAGCGCGGGTCAGTCTGGGCGGTCCCGGAGTGACCAGGACAGTTAGCGCGGGTCAGTCTGGGCGGTCCCGGAGTGACCAGGACAGTTAGCGCGGGTCAGTCTGGGCGGTCCCGGAGTGACCAGGACAGTTAGCGCGGGTCAGTCTGGGCGGTCCCGGAGTGACCAGGACAGTTAGCGCGGGTCAGTCTGGGCGGTCCCGGAGTGACCAGGACAGTTAGCGCGGGTCAGTCTGGGCGGTCCCGAGTGACCAGGACAGTTAGCGCGGGTCAGTCTGGGCGGTCCCGGAGTGACCAGGACAGTTAGCGCGGGTCAGTCTGGGCGGTCCCGCAGTGACCAGGACAGTTAGCGCGGGTCAGTCTGGGCGGTCCCGGAGTGACCAGGACAGTTAGCGCGGGTCAGTCTGGGCGGTCCCGGAGTGACCAGGACAGTTAGCGCGGGTCAGTCTGGGCGTCCCGGAGTGACCAGGACAGTTAGCGCGGGTCAGTCTGGGCGGTCCCGGAGTGACCAGGACAGTTAGCGCGGGTCAGTCTGGGCGGTCCCGAGTGACCAGGACAGTTAGCGCGGGTCAGTCTGGGCGGTCCCGGAGTGACCAGGACAGTTAGCGCGGGTCAGTCTGGGCGGTCCCGGAGTGACCAGGACAGTTAGCGCGGGTCAGTCTGGGCGGTCCCGGAGTGACCAGGACAGTTAGCGCGGGTCAGTCTGGGCGGTCCCGGAGTGACCAGGACAGTTAGCGCGGGTCAGTCTGGGCGGTCCCGGAGTGACCAGGACAGTTAGCGCGGGTCAGTCTGGGCGTCCCGGAGTGACCAGGACAGTTAGCGCGGGTCAGTCTGGGCGGTCCCGAGTGACCAGGACAGTTAGCGCGGGTCAGTCTGGGCGGTCCCAGTGACCAGGACAGTTAGCGCGGGTCAGTCTGGGCGGTCCCGGAGTGACCAGGACAGTTAGCGCGGGTCAGTCTGGGCGGTCCCGGAGTGACCAGGACAGTTAGCGCGGGTCAGTCTGGGCGGTCCCGGAGTGACCAGGACAGTTAGCGCGGTCAGTCTGGGCGGTCCCAGGACCAGGACAGTTAGCGCGGGTCAGTCTGGGCGGTCCCACAGTGACCAGGACAGTTAGCGCGGTCAGTCTGGGCGGTCCCGGAGTGACCAGGACAGTTAGCGCGGGTCAGTCTGGGCGGTCCCGGAGTGACCAGGACAGTTAGCGCGGGTCAGTCTGGGCGGTCCCGGAGTGACCAGGACAGTTAGCGCGGGTCAGTCTGGGCGGTCCCGGAGTGACCAGGACAGTTAGCGCGGGTCAGTCTGGGCGGTCCCGGAGTGACCAGGACAGTTAGCGCGGGTCAGTCTGGGCGGTCCCGGAGTGACCAGGACAGTTAGCGCGGGTCAGTCTGGGCGGTCCCGGAGTGACCAGGACAGTTAGCGCGGGTCAGTCTGGGCGGTCCCGGAGTGACCAGGACAGTTAGCGCGGGTCAGTCTGGGCGGTCCCGGAGTGACCAGGACAGTTAGCGCGGGTCAGTCTGGGCGGTCCCGGAGTGACCAGGACAGTTAGCCGGGTCAGTCTGAGCGGTCCCGGAGTGACCAGGACAGTTAGCCCGGGTCAGTCTGGGCGGTCCCGGAGTGACCAGGACAGTTAGCGCGGGTCAGTCTGGGCGGTCCCGGAGTGACCAGGACAGTTAGCGCGGGTCAGTCTGGGCGTCCCGGAGTGACCAGGACAGTTAGCGCGGGTCAGTCTGGACGGTCCCGCAGTGACCAGGACAGTTAGCGCGGGTCAGTCTGGGCGGTCCCGGAGTGACCAGGACAGTTAGCGCGGGTCAGTCTGGACGGTCCCGGAGTGACCAGGACAGTTAGCGCGGGTCAGTCTGGGCGGTCCCGGAGTGACCAGGACAGTTAGCGCGGGTCAGTCTGGGCGGTCCCGGAGTGACCAGGACAGTTAGCGCGGGTCAGTCTGGGCGGTCCCGGAGTGACCAGGACAGTTAGCGCGGGTCAGTCTGGGCGGTCCCGGAGTGACCAGGACAGTTAGCGCGGGTCAGTCTGGGCGGTCCCGGAGTGACCAGGACAGTTAGCCCGGGGTCAGTCTGGGCGGTCCCGGAGTGTCAAGGACAGTTAGCGGGGGTCAGTCTGGCGGTCCCGGGTGACCAGGACAGTTAGCGCGGGTCAGTCTGGGCCGTCCCGGAGTGACCAGGACAGTTCGCCAGCGGGTCAGTCTGGACGTCCCGGAGTGACCAGGACAGTAGCGCGGGTCAGTCTGGCGGTCCGGAGTGACCAGGACTAGCTTAGCGCAGGTCAGTCTGGACGGTCCCGGAGTGACCAGGACAGTTAGCGTGGGTCAGTCTGGGCGGTCCCGAGTGACCAGGACAGTTGGCGCGGTCAGTCTGGGCGGTCCCGAGTGACCAGGACATTAGCGCGGGTCAGTCTGGGCGGTCCCGGAGTGACCAGGGACAGTTAGCGCGGGTCAGTCTGACGGTCCGGAGGAATGAGTGACCAGGACAGTTAGCGCGGATCAGTCTGGGCGTCACGGAGTGACCAGGGACAGTTAGCGCGGGTCAGTCTGGGCGTCCCGTGAGTGACCAGGACAGTTAGCGCGGGTCAGTCTGGACGGTCCCGCAGTGACCAGGACTGTTAGCGCGGGGAAGGTCTGGGCGGTCCCGGAGTACCAGACAGCTAGCGCGGGTCAGTCTGGACGGTCGTGGAGTGACCAGGACAGTTAGCGCGGGGTCAGTCTGGGCGGTCCCGGAGTGACCAGCGACAGTTAGCGCGGGTAGTCTGGGCGGTCCCGTGAGTGACCAGGACAGTTCGCGCGGGTCAGTCTGGGCGGTCCCGGAGTGACCAGGACACTTAGCGGGTCAGTCTGGGTGGTCCCGGAGTGACCAGGCAGTTAGCGCAGGTCAGTCTGGGCGGCTCCCGGAGTGACCAGACAGTTAGCGCGTATGCAGTCCTGGGCCGTCGCAGAGTGACCAGACAGTTAGCGCGGTCAGTCTGGGTCGGGTCCCCGAGTGACCAGGACAGTTAGCGCGGGTCAGTCTGGGCGGTCCCGGGTGACCAGGACAGTAAGCGCGGGTCAGTCTGGGCGGTCCCGGAGTGACCAGGACAGTTAGCGCGGGTCAGTCTGGGCGGTCCCGGAGTGACCAGGACAGTTAGCGCGGGTCAGTCTGGGCGGTCCCGCAGTGACCAGGACAGTTAGCGCGGGTCAGTCTGGGCGGTCCCGCAGTGACCAGGACAGTTAGCGCGGGTCAGTCTGGGCGGTCCCGAGTGACCAGGACAGTTAGCGCGGGTCAGTCTGGGCGGTCCCGGAGTGACCAGGACAGTTAGCGCGGTCAGTCTGGGCGGTCCCGGAGTGACCAGGACAGTTAGCGCGGGTCAGTCTGGGCGGTCCCGGAGTGACCAGACAGTGTGCGCGCGGGTCAGTCTGGGCGGACCGGAGTGACCAGGACAGTTAGCGCGGGTCAGTCTGGGCCGTCCCGAGTGACCAGGACAGTTCGCGCGGGTCAGTCTGGACGGTCCCGGAGTGACCAGGACAGTTAGCGCGGGTCAGTCTGGACGGTCCCGAGTGACCAGGACAGTTAGCGCGGGTCAGTCTGGGCGGTCCCGGAGTGACCAGGACAGTTAGCGCGGTCAGTCTGGGCGGTCCCGGAGTGCCCAGGACAGTTAGCCCGGTCAGTCTGGATGGTCCCGGAGTGACCAGGACAGTTAGCCCGGTCAGTCTGGGCGGTCCCGGTGACCAGGACAGTTAGCCCGGGTCAGTCTGGGCGGTCCCGGAGTGACCAGGACAGTTAGCGCGGGTCAGTCTGGGCGGTCCCGGAGTGACCAGGACAGTTAGCGCGGTCAGTCTGGGCCGTCCCGGAGTGACCAGGACAGTTAGCGCGGGTCAGTCTGGGCGTCCCGGAGTGACCAGGACAGTTAGCGCAGGTCAGTCTGGGCGGTCCCGGAGTGACCAGGACAGTTAGCCCGGGTCAGTCTGGGCGGTCCCGCAGTGACCAGGACAGTTAGCGCGGGTCAGTCTGGGCGGTCCCGCAGTGACCAGACAGTTAGCGCGGGTCAGTCTGGCACCCGGAGTGACCAGGACAGTTAGCGCGGGTCAGTCTGGGCGGTCCCGGAGTGACCAGGACAGTTAGCGCGGTCAGTCTGGGCGGTCCCGGAGTGACAGGGACAGTTAGCGCGGGTCAGTCTGGGCGGTCCCGGAGTGACCAGGACAGTTAGCGCGGGTCAGTCTGGGCGGTCCCGGAGTGACCAGGACAGTTAGCGCGGGTCAGTCTGGCGGTCCCGAGTGACCAGGACAGTTAGCGCGGGTCAGTCTGGGCGGTCCCGAGTGACCAGGACAGCTTAGCGAGGGTCAGTCTGGACGGTCCCGGAGTGACCAGGACAGTTAGCGCGGGTCAGTCTGGGCGGTCCCGGAGTGACCAGGACAGTTAGCGCGGGTCAGTCTGGGCGGTCCCGGAGTGACCAGGACAGTTAGCGCGGGTCAGTCTGGGCGGTCCCGGAGTGACCAGGACAGTTAGCGCGGGTCAGTCTGGGCGGTCCCGGAGTGACCAGGACAGTTAGCGCGGGTCAGTCTGGCGGTCCCGGAGTGACCAGGATAGTTAGCGCAGGTCGGTCTGGGCAGTCCCGGCAGTGACCCAGGACAGTTAGCGCGGGTCAGTCTGGGCGGTCCCGGAGTGCCCGGTACAGTTAGGCCCGGGTCAGTCTGGATGGTCTCGGAGTGACCAGGACAGTTAGCCCGGGTCAGTCTGGGCGGTCCCGGGAGTGACCAGGACAGTTAGCCCGGGTCAGTCTGGGCGGTCGCGGAGTGACAGTGCAGTTAGCGGCGGGTCCAGGCTGGGGGTCCCCGCCAGTGACTAGGACAGTTAGCGCGGGTCAGTCTGGGCCGTCAAGAGTGACCAGGACAGTTAGCGCGGGTCAGTCTGGGTAGTCCCGGAGTGACCAGGAGAGTTAGCGCAGGTCAGTCTGGACGGTCCCGGAGTGACCAGGACAGTTAGCGTGGGTCAGTCTGGGCCGTCCCGGAGTGACCAGGACAGTTAGCGCGGGTCAGTCTGGACGGTCCCGCAGTGACCAGGACAGTTAGCGCGGGAAGGTCTGGGCGGTCCCGGAGTTACCAGGACAGCTAGCGCGGGTCAGTCTGGACGGTCTTGGAGTGACCAGGACAGTTAGCGCGGGTCAGTCTGGGCGGTCCCGGAGTGACCAGGACAGTTAGCGCGGGTAAGTCTGGGCGGTCCCGGAGTGACCAGGACAGTTATCGCGCGGTCAGTCCTGGCGGTCCCGGAGTGACCAGGACAGTTAGCCGGGTCAGTCTGGCGGTCCCGGAGTGACCAGGACAGTTAGCCCGGGTCAGTCTGGGCGGTCCCGGAGTGACAAGGGCAGTTAGCGTGGGTCAGTCTGGGCGGTCCCGGTGTGACCAGGACTGTTAGCGTTGGTCAGTCTGGGCCGTCCCGGAGTGACCAGGACAGTTCGCGCGGGTCAGTCTGGACGGTCCCGCAGTGACCAGGACAGTTAGCGCGGGAAGGTCTGGGCGGTCCCGAGTTTACCAGGACAGCTAGCGCGGGTCAGTCTGGACGGTCTCGGAGTGACCAGGACAGTTAGCGCGGGTCAGTCTGGGCGGTCCCGGAGTGACCAGGACAGTTGGCGCGGGTAAGTCTGGGCGGTCCCGGAGTGACCAGGACAGTTCGCGCGGGTCAGTCTGGGCGGTCCCGGAGTGACCAGGACACTTAGCGCGGGTCAGTCTGGGTGGTCCCGGAGTGACCAGGACAGTTAGCGCAGGTCAGTCTGGGCGGTCCCGGAGTGACCAGGACAGTTAGCGCGTATCAGTCTGGGCCGTCACAGAGTGACCAGGACAGTTAGCGCGGGTCAGTCTGGGCAGTCCCAGAGTGACCAGGACAGTTAGCCCGGATCAGTCTGGGCGGTCCCGGTGTGACCAGGACTGTTAGCGTTGGTCAGTCTGGGCCGTCCCGGAGTGACCAGGACAGTTAGCGCGGGTCAGTCTGGACGGTCCCGGAGTGACCAGGACAGTTAGCCGGGTAAGTCTGGGCGGTCCCGGAGTGACCAGGACAGTTAGCCCGGGTCAGTCTGGGCGGTCCCAGAGTGACCAGGACAGTTAGCCCGGATCAGTCTGGGCGGTCCCAGAGTGACCAGGACAGTTAGCCCGGATCAGTCTGGGCGGTCCCGGTGTGACCAGGACTGTTAGCGTTGGTCAGTCTGGGCCGTCCCGGAGTGACCAGGACAGTTAGCGCGGGTCAGTCTGGACGGTCCCGGAGTGACCAGGACAGTTAGCCGGGTAAGTCTGGGCAGTCCCGGAGTGACCAGGACAGTTAGCCCGGATCAGTCTGGGCGGTCCCGGAGTGACCAGGACTGTTAGCGTTGGTCAGTCTGGGCCGTCCCGGAGTGACCAGGACAGTTAGCGCGGGTCAGTCTGGACGGTCCCGCAGTGACCAGGACAGTTAGCGCGGGAAGGTCTGGGCGGTCCCGGAGTTACCAGGACAGCTAGCGCGGGTCAGTCTGGACGGTCTCGGAGTGACCAGGACAGTTAGCGCGGGTCAGTCTGGGCGGTCCCGGAGTGACCAGGACAGTTGGCGCGGTTAAGTCTGGGCGGTCCCGGAGTGACCAGGACAATTCGCGCGGGTCAGTCTGGGCGGTCCCGGAGTGACCAGGACACTTAGCGCGGGTCAGTCTGGGTGGTCCCGGAGTGACCAGGACAGTTAGCGCAGGTCAGTCTGGGCGGTCCCGGAGTGACCAGGACAGTTAGCGCGTATCAGTCTGGGCCGTCACAGAGTGACCAGGACAGTTAGCGCGGGTCAGTCTGGGCAGTCCCAGAGTGACCAGGACAGTTAACCCGGATCAGTCTGGGCGGTCCCGGTGTGACCAGGACTGTTAGCGTTGGTCAGTCTGGGCCGTCCCGGAGTGACCAGGACAGTTAGCGCGGGTCAGTCTGGACGGTCCCGCAGTGACCAGGACAGTTAGCGCGGGAAGGTCTGGGCGGTCCCGGAGTTACCAGGACAGCTAGCGCGGGTCAGTCTGGACGGTCTCGGAGTGACCAGGACAGTTAGCGTGGGTCAGTCTGGGCGGTCCCGGAGTGACCAGGACAGTTAGCGCGGGTAGGTCTGGGCGGTCCCGGAGTGACCAGGACAGTTCGCGCGGGTCAGTCTGGGCGGTCCCGGAGTGACCAGGACACTTAGCGCGGGTCAGTCTGGCTGGTCCCGGAGTGACCAGGACAGTTCGCGCAGGTCAGTCTGGGCGGTCCCGGAGTGACCGGGACAGTTAGTGCGGGTCAGTCTGGACGGTCCCGGAGTGACCAGGACAGTAAGCGCGGGTCAGTATGGGCGGTCCCGGAGTGACCAGGACAGTTAGCGCGTATCAGTCTGGGCTGTCACAGAGTGACCAGGACAGTTAGCGCGGGTCAGTCTGGGCGGTCCCGGAGTGACCAGGACAGTTAGCGCGGGTCAGTCTGGGCGGTCCCGGAGTGACCAGTACAGTTAGCCCGGGTCAGTCTGGGCGGTCCCGCAGTGACCAGGACAGTTAGCGCGGGTCAGTCTGGGCGGTCACGGAGTGACCGGTACAGTTAGCCCGGGTCAGTCTGGGCGGTCCCGGAGTGACCTGGACAATTAGCCCGGGTCAGTCTGGGCGGTCCCGGCGTGACCAGGCCAGTTAGCGCGGGTCAGTCTGGGCGATCCCGGAGTGACCAGGACAGTTAGCGCGGGTCAGTCTGGGCGGTCCCGGAGTGACCAGGACAGTTAGCGCGGGTCAGTCTGGGTGGTCCCGGAGTGACCAGTACAGTTAGCCCGGGTCAGTCTGGACAGTCCCGCAGTGAGCAGGACAGTTAGCCCGGGTCAGTCTGGACGGTCCCACAGTGACCAGGACAGTTAGCGCGGGTCAGTCTGGGCGGTGCCGGAGTGACCAGGACAGTTAGCGCGGGTCAGGCTGGATGGTCCCGAGTGACCAGGACAGTTAGCAAGATCAGCCTGGGCGGTCCCGCAGTGACCAGACAGTTAGCGCGGGTCAGTCTGGGCGTCACGGAGTGACCCGGGACAGTTAGCGCGGGTCAGTCTGGGCGGTCCCGGAGTGACCTGGCCAATTAGCCCGGGTCAGTCCTGGGCGGGTCCCACCTGAGTGACCTGGCCAGTTAGACGGGTCAGTCTGGGCGGTCCCGGAGTGACCAGGCCAGTTAGCGCGGGTCAGTCTGGGCGATCCCGGAGTGACCAGGACAGTTAGCCCGGGTCAGTCTGGGCGGTCCCGCAGTGACCAGGACAGTTAGCGCGGGTCAGTCTGGGCGGTCCCGGAGTGACCAGTACAGTTAGCGCGGGTCAGTCTGGACGGTCCCGGAGTGACCAGGACAGTTAGCGCCGGTCAGTCTGGGCGGTCCCGGAGTGACCAGTACAGTTAGCGCGGGTCAGTCTGGGCGGTCCCGCAGTGACCAGGACAGTTAGCGCGGGTCAGTCTGTGCGGTCCCGGAGTGACCAGGACAGTTGGCGTGGGTCAGTCTGGGCGCTCCCGCAGTGACCAGGACAGTTAGCGCGGGTCAGTCTGGGCGGTCCCGCAGTGACCAGGACAGTTAGCGCGGGTCAGTCTGGGCGGTCCCGGAGTGACCAGGACAGTTAGTGCGGGTCAGTCTGGACGGTCCCGCAGTGAACAGGACAGTTAGCGCAGGTTAGTCTGTGCGGTCCCGGAGTGACCAGGACAGTTAGCGCGGGTCAGTCTGGGCGGTCCCGGAATGACCAGGACAGTTAGCGCGGGTCAGTCTGTGCGGTCCCGGAGTGACCAGACAGTTTGCGCGGGTCAGTCTGGGCGGTCCTGCAGTGACCAGGACAGTTAGCGCGGGTCAGTCTGGACGGTCCCGGAATGACCAGGATAGTTAGCGTGTGTCAGTTTGGCGTCCCGGAGTGACCAGGACAGTTAACGCGGTTCAGTCTGGGCGGTCCCGGAGTGACCAGGACAGTTAGCGCGGGTCAGTCTGGGCGGTCCGGAGTGACCAAGGACAGTTAGAGCGCGGGTCAGTCTGGACAGTCCCGGAGTGACCAGGACAGTTAGCGCGGGTCAGTATGTGCCGTCCGGAGTGACCAGGACAATTCGCACGGGTCAGTCTGGGACGGTCCCGGAGTGACCAGGACAGTTAGCGCGGGTCAGTCTGGACGGTCCCGGAGTGACCAGGATAGTTAGCGCAGGTCAGTCTGGGCAGTCCCGGAGTGACCAGGACAGTTAGCGTGGGTCAGTCCTGGGCGTCCCGGAGTGACCAGGACAGTTAGCGCGGGTCAGTCTGGGCGGTCTCGGAGTGACCAGGACAGTTAGCACGGGTCAGTCTGGGCGGTCCCGGAGTGACCAGGACAGTTAGCGCGGGTCAGTCTGGACGGTCCCGGAGTGACCAGGACAGTTAGCGCAGGTTAGTCTGTGCGGTCCCGGAGTGACCAGGAACAGTTAGCGCGGGTCAGTCTGGGCGGTCCCGGAATGACCAGGACAGTTAGCGCGGGTCAGTTGGGCGGTCCCGGAGTGACCAGGACAGTTTGCGCGGGTCAGTCTGGGCGGTCCTGCAGTGACCAGGACAGTTAGCGCGGGTCCAGTCTGGGCGTTCCCGCAGTGACCAGTACAGTTAGCGCGGGTCAGTCTGGACGGTCCCGGAATGACCAGGATAGTTAGCGGGGTCAGTCTCGGCGGTCCCGGAGTGACCAGGACAGTTAGCGCGGGTCAGTCTGGGCGGTCCTGCAGTGACCAGGACAGTTAGCGCGGGTCAGTCAGGGCGGTCCCGGAGTGACCAGGACAGTTAGCGCGGGTCAGTCTGGGCCGTCCCGGAGTGACCAGGACAGTTCGCGCGGGTCAGTCTGGGCGGTCCCGGAGTGACCAGGACAGTTAGCGCGGGTCAGTCTGGACGGTCCCGGAGTGACCAGGACAGTTAGCGCGGGTCAGTCTGGGCGGTCCCGGAGTGACCAGGACAGTTAGCGTGGGTCAGTCTGGCCGTCCCGGAGTGACCAGGACAGTTAGCGCAGGTCAGTCTGGGCGTCCCGGAGTGACCAGGACAGTTAGCGCGGGTCAGTCTGGCGGTCCCGGAGTGACCAGGACAGTTAGCGCGGGTCAGTCTGGACGGTCCCGGAGTGACCAGGACAGTTAGCGCGGGTCAGTCTGGACGGTCCCGGAGTGACCAGGACAGTTAGCGCGGGTCAGTCTGGGTGGTCCCGGAGTGACCAGGACAGTTAGCGCGGGTCTTCTGGGCGGTCCCGGAGTGACCAGGACAGTTAGCGCGGGTCAGTCTGGGCTGTCCCGCAGTGACCAGGACAGTTAGCGCGGGTCAGTCTGGCGGTCCCGCAGTGACCAGGACAGTTAGCGCGGGCAGTCTGGGCGGTCCCCAGTGACCAGGACAGTTAGCGCGGGTCAGTCTGGGCGTCCCAGTGTGACCAGGACAGTTAGCGCGGGTCAGTCTGGGCGGTCCCGGAGTGACCAGGACAGTTAGCGCGGGTCAGTCGGGCGGTCCCGGAGTGACCAGGACAGTTAGCGCGGTCAGTCTGGGCGGTCCCGGAGTGACCAGGACAGTTAGCGCGGGTCAGTCTGGGCGGTCCCGCAGTGACCAGGACAGTTAGCGCGGTAAGTCTGGGCGGTCCCGGAGTGACCAGGACAGTTAGCGCGGGTCAGTCTGGGCGG
>JASTWF010000465.1:65625-140863 GCA_030390025.1 Squalus acanthias
CCAGGACAGTTAGCGCGGGTCAGTCTGGGCGGTCCCGGAGTGACCAGGACAGTTAGCGCGGGTCAGTCTGGACAGTCCCGGAGTGACCAGGACAGTTAGCGCGGGTCAGTATGTGCCGTCCCGGAGTGACCAGGACAATTCGCACGGGTCAGTCTGGACGGTCCCGGAGTGACCAGGACAGTTAGCGCGGGTCAGTCTGGACGGTCCCGGAGTGACCAGGATAGTTAGCGCAGGTCAGTCTGGGCAGTCCCGGAGTGACCAGGACAGTTAGCGTGGGTCAGTCTGGGCCGTCCCGGAGTGACCAGGACAGTTAGCGCGGGTCAGTCTGGGCGGTCTCGGAGTGACCAGGACAGTTAGCACGGGTCAGTCTGGGCGGTCCCGGAGTGACCAGGACAGTTAGCGCGGGTCAGTCTGGACGGTCCCGGAGTGACCAGGACAGTTAGCGCAGGTTAGTCTGTGCGGTCCCGGAGTGACCAGGACAGTTAGCGCGGGTCAGTCTGGGCGGTCCCGGAATGACCAGGACAGTTAGCGCGGGTCAGTCTGGGCGGTCCCGGAGTGACCAGGACAGTTTGCGCGGGTCAGTCTGGGCGGTCCTGCAGTGACCAGGACAGTTAGCGCGGGTCAGTCTGGGCGTTCCCGCAGTGACCAGTACAGTTAGCGCGGGTCAGTCTGGACGGTCCCGGAATGACCAGGATAGTTAGCGTGTGTCAGTCTGGGCGGTCCCGGAGTGACCAGGACAGTTAACGCGGTTCAGTCTGGGCGGTCCCGGAGTGACCAGGACAGTTAGCGCGGGTCAGTCTGGGCAGTCCCGGAGTGACCAGGACAGTTAGCGCGGGTCAGTCTGGACAGTCCCGGAGTGACCAGGACAGTTAGCGCGGGTCAGTATGGGCCGTCCCGGCGTGACCAGGACAATTCGCACGGGTCAGTCTGGACGGTCCCGGAGTGACCAGGACAGTTAGCGCGGGTCAGTCTGGACGGTCCCGGAGTGACCAGGATAGTTAGCGCAGGTCAGTCTGGGCAGTCCCGGAGTGACCAGGACAGTTAGCGTGGGTCAGTCTGGGCCGTCCCGGAGTGACCAGGACAGTTAGCGCAGGTCAGTCTGGGCGGTCTCGGAGTGACCAGGACAGTTAGCACGGGTCAGTCTGGACGGTCCCGGAGTGACCAGGACAGTTAGCGCGGGTCAGTCTGGACGGTCCCGGAGTGACCAGGACAGTTAGCGCGGGTCAGTCTGGACGGTCCCAGAGTGACCAGGACACCTAGCGCGGGTCAGTCTGGGTGGTCCCGGAGTGACCAGGACAGTTAGCGCAGGTCTGTCTGGGCGGTCCCAGAGTGACCAGGACAGTTAGCGCGGGTCAGTCTGGGCTGTCCCGCAGTGACCAGGACAGTTAGCGCGGGTCAGTCTGGGCGGTCCCGCAGTGACCAGGACAGTTAGCGCGGGTCAGTCTCGGCGTTCCCGTAGAGACCAGGACAGTTACCGCGGGTCAGTCTGGGCGGTCCCGGAGTGACCAGGACAGTTAGCGCGGGTAAGTCTGGGCGGTCCCGGAGTGACCAGGACAGTTCGCGCGGGTCAGTCTGGGCGGACCCGGAGTGACCGGGACAGTTAGCGCGGGTCAGCATGGGCCGTCCCGGAGTGACCAGGACAATTCGCACGGGTCAGTCTGGACGGTCCCGGAGTGCCCAGGACAGTTAGCGCGGGTCAGTCTGGACGGTCCCGGAGTGACCAGGATAGTTAGCGCAGGTCCGTCTGGGCAGTCCCGGAGTGACCAGGACAGTTAGCGCGGGTCAGTCTGGGCGGTCCCGGAGTGCCCGGTACAGTTAGCCCGGGTCAGTCTGGATGGTCTCGGAGTGACCAGGACAGTTAGCCCGGGTCAGTCTGGGCGGTCCCGGAGTGACCAGGACAGTTAGCCCGGGTCAGTCTGGGCGGTCCCGGAGTGACCAGGACAGTTAGCGCGGGTCAGGCTGGGCGGTCCCGCAGTGACTAGGACAGTTAGCGCGGGTCAGTCTGGGCCGTCAAGGAGTGACCAGGACAGTTAGCGCGGGTCAGTCTGGGTAGTCCCGGAGTGACCAGGAGAGTTAGCGCAGGTCAGTCTGGACGGTCCCGGAGTGACCAGGACAGTTAGCCCGGGTCAGTCTGGGCGGTCCCGCAGTGACCAGGACAGTTGGCGCGGATCAGTCTGGGCGGTCCCGCAGTGACCAGGACAGTTAGCGCGTATCAGTCTGGGCCGTCACAGAGTGACCAGGACAGTTAGCGTGGGTCAGTCTGGGCAGTCCCGGAGTGACCAGGACAGTTAGCGCGGATCAGTCTGGGCGGTCCCGGTGTGACCAGGACAGTTAGCGCGGGTCAGTCTGGGCGGTCCCGGAGTGACCAGGACAGTTAGCGCGGGTCAGTCTGGACGGTCCCGGAGTGACCAGGACAGTTAGCGCGGGTCAGTCTGGGCGGTCCCGGAGTGACCAGGACAGTTAGCGCGGGTCAGTCTGGGCGGTCCCGGAGTGACCAGGACAGTTAGCGCAGGTCAGTCTGGGCGGTCTCGGAGTGACCAGGACAGTTAGCACGGGTCAGTCTGGACGGTCCCGGAGTGACCAGGACAGTTAGCGCGGGTCAGTCTGGACGGTCCCGGAGTGACCAGGACAGTTAGCGCGGGTCAGTCTGGACGGTCCCAGAGTGACCAGGACACCTAGCGCGGGTCAGTCTGGGTGGTCCCGGAGTGACCAGGACAGTTAGCGCAGGTCAGTCTGGGCGGTCCCAGAGTGACCAGGACAGTTAGCGCGGGTCAGTCTGGGCTGTCCCACAGTGACCAGGACAGTTAGCGCGGGTCAGTCTGGGCGGTCCCGCAGTGACCAGGACAGTTAGCGCGGGTCAGTCTCGGCGTTCCCGTAGTGACCAGGACAGTTAGCGCGGGTCAGTCTGTGCGGTCCCGGAGTGACCAGGACAGTTAGCGCGGGTAAGTCTGGGCGGTCCCGGAGTGACCAGGACAGTTCGCGCGGGTCAGTCTGGGCGGACCCGGAGTGACCGGGACAGTTAGCGCGGGTCAGCATGGGCCGTCCCGGAGTGACCAGGACAGTTAGCACGGGTCAGTCTGGACGGTCCTGGAGTGCCCAGGACAGTTAGCGCGGGTCAGTCTGGACGGTCCCGGAGTGACCAGGACAGTTAGCGCGGGTCAGTCTGGGCGGTCCCGGAGTGACCAGGACAGTTAGCGCGGGTCAGTCTGGGCGGTCCCGGAGTGCCCGGACAGTTAGCCGGGTCAGTCTGGATGGTCTCGGAGTGACCAGGACAGTTAGCCGGGTCAGTCTGGGCGGTCCCGGAGTGACCAGGACAGTTAGCCCGGGTCAGTCTGGGCGGTCCCGGAGTGACCAGGACAGTTAGCGCGGGTCAGTCTGGGCGGTCCCGCAGTGACTAGGACAGTTAGCGCGGGTCAGTCTGGGCCGTCAAGGAGTGACCAGGACAGTTAGCGCGGGTCAGTCTGGGTAGTCCCGGAGTGACCAGGACAGTTAGCGCAGGTCAGTCTGGACGGTCCCGGAGTGACCAGGACAGTTAGCCCGGGTCAGTCTGGGCGGTCCCGCAGTGACCAGGACAGTTGGCGCGGATCAGTCTGGGCGGTCCCGCAGTGACCAGGACAGTTAGCGCGTATCAGTCTGGGCCGTCACAGAGTGACCAGGACAGTTAGCGTGGGTCAGTCTGGGCAGTCCCGGAGTGACCAGGACAGTTAGCGCGGATCAGTCTGGGCGGTCCCGGTGTGACCAGGACTGTTAGCGTTGGTCAGTCTGGGCCGTCCCGGAGTGACCAGGACAGTTAGCGCGGGTCAGTCTGGACGGTCCCGCAGTGACCAGGACAGTTAGCGCGGGAAGGTCTGGGCGGTCCCGGAGTTACCAGGACAGCTAGCGCGGGTCAGTCTGGACGGTCGTGGAGTGACCAGGACAGTTAGCGCGGGTCAGTCTGGGCGGTCCCGGAGTGACCAGGACAGTTAGCGCGGGTAAGTCTGGGCGGTCCCGGAGTGACCAGGACAGTTCGCGCGGGTCAGTCTGGGCGGTCCCGGAGTGACCAGGACACTTAGCGCGGGTCAGTCTGGGTGGTCCCGGAGTGACCAGGACAGTTAGCGCAGGTCAGTCTGGGCGGTCCCGGAGTGACCAGGACAGTTAGCGCGTATCAGTCTGGGCCGTCGCAGAGTGACCAGGACAGTTAGCGCGGGTCAGTCTGGGCGGTCCCGGAGTGACCAGGACAGTTAGCGCGGGTCAGTCTGGGCGGTCCCGGAGTGACCAGGACAGTAAGCGCGGGTCAGTCTGGGCGGTCCCGGAGTGACCAGGACAGTAAGCGCGGGTCAGTCTGGGCGGTCCCGGAGTGACCAGGACAGTAAGCGCGGGTCAGTCTGGGCAGTCCCGGAGTGACCAGGACAGTTAGCGCGGGTCAGTCTGGACGGTCCCACAGTGACCAGGACAGTTAGCGCGGGTCAGTCTGGGCGGTCCCGGAGTTACCAGGACAGTTAGCGCGGGTCAGTCTGGGCCGTCCCAGAGTGACCAGGACAGTTAGCGCGGGTCAGTCTGGGCGGTCCAGAGTGACCAGGACAGTTAGCGCGGGTCAGTCTGGGCGGTCCCGCAGTGACCAGGACAGTTAGCGCGGGTCAGTCTGGGCGGTCCCGGAGTGACCAGGACAGTTAGCCGCGGTCAGTCTGGGCCGCCCGCAGTGACCAGGACAGTTAGCGCGGGTCAGTCTGGGCGGTCACGGAGTGACCAGAACAGTTAGCGCGGGTCTGTCTGGGCGGTCCCGGAGTGACCAGGACAGTTAGCGCGAGTCAGTCTGGCCTGTCCCGCAGTGACCAGGACAGTTAGCCCGGGTCAGTCTGGGCGATCCTGCAGTGACCAGGACAGTTAGTGTGGGTCAGTCTGGGCGGTCCCGGAGTGACCGGGACAGTTAGCGCGGGTCAGTCTGGGCGGTCCCGGAGTGACCAGGACAGTTAGCGCGGGTCAGTCTGGGCGGTCCCGCAGTGACCAGGACAGTTAGCGCGGGTCAGTCTGGGTGGTCTCGGAGTGACCAGGACAGTTAGCGCGGGTCAGTCTGGGCAGTCCCGCAGTGACCAGGACAGTTAGCGCGGGTCAGTCTGGGCCATCCCGGAGTTACCAGGACAGTTAGCGCGGGTCAGTGTGGACGGTCCCGCAGTGACCAGGACAGTTAGCGTGGCTCAGTCTGGGCGGTCCCGGAGTCACCAGGACAGTTAGCCCGGGTCAGTCTGGACGGTCCCGGAGCGACCAGGACAGTTAGCGCGGGTCATTCTTGGCGGTCCCGGAGTGACCAGGACAGTTAGCGCGAGTCAGTCTGGGCGGTCCCGCAGTGACCAGGACAGTTAGCGCGGGTCAGTCTCGGCGTTCCCGTAGAGACCAGGACAGTTACCGCGGGTCAGCCAGGGCGGTACCGCAGTGACCAGGACAGTTAGCGCGGGTCAGTCTGGGCGGTCCCGGAGTGACCAGGACAGTTAGCGCGGGTAAGTCTGGGCGGTCCCGGAGTGACCAGGACAGTTCGCGCGGGTCAGTCTGGGCGGTCCCGGAGTGACCAGGACAGTTAGCGCGGGTCAGTCTGGGCGGTCCCGGAGTGACCAGGACAGTTAGCGCGGGTCAGTCTGGGACGGTCCCGCAGTGACCAGGACAGTTAGCGCGGGTCAGTCTGGGCGGTCCGGAGTGACCAGGACAGTTAGCGCGGGTCAGTCTGGACGGTCCCGGAGTGACCAGGACAGTTAGCGCGGGTCAGTCTGGGCGGTCCCGGAGTGACCAGGACAGTTAGCGCGGGTCAGTCTGGGCGGTCCCGCAGTGACCAGGACAGTTAGCGCGGGTCAGTCTGGGCGGTCCCGGAGTGACCAGGACAGTTAGCGCGGGTCAGTCTGGGCGGTCCCGGAGTGACCAGGACAGTTAGCGCGGGTCAGTCTGGCGGTCCCGGAGTGACCAGGACAGTTAGCGCGGGTCAGTCTGGACGGTCCCGGAGTGACCAGGACAGTTAGCGCGGGTCAGTCTGGCGGTCCCGAGTGACCAGGACAGTTAGCGCGGGTCAGTCTGGGCGGTCCCGGAGTGACCAGGACAGTTAGCGCGGGTCAGTCTGGGCGGTCCCGGAGTGACCAGGACAGTTAGCGCGGGTCAGTCTGGGCGGTCCCGGAGTGACCAGGACAGTTAGCGCGGGTCAGTCTGGGCGGTCCCGCAGTGACCAGGACAGTTAGCGCGGGTCAGTCTGGGCGTCCCGCAGTGACCAGGACAGTTAGCGCGGGTCAGTCTGGGCGTCCCGGAGTGACCAGGACAGTTAGCGCGGGTCAGTCTGGGCGGTCCCGGAGTGACCAGGACAGTTAGCGCGGGTCAGTCTGGGCGGTCCCGGAGTGACCAGGACAGTTAGCGCGGGTCAGTCTGGACGGTCCCGGAGTGACCAGGACAGTTAGCGCGGGTCAGTCTGGGCGGTCCCGGAGTGACCAGGACAGTTAGCGCGGGTCAGTCTGGGCGGTCCCGCAGTGACCAGGACAGTTAGCGCGGGTCAGTCTGGGCGGTCCCGGAGTGACCAGGACAGTTAGCGCGGGTCAGTCTGGGCGGTCCCGGAGTGACCAGGACAGTTAGCCGGGTCAGTCTGGGCGGTCCCGCAGTGACCAGGACAGTTAGCGCGGGTCAGTCTGGGCGGTCCCGGAGTGACCAGGACAGTTAGCGCGGGTCAGTCTGGGCGGTCCCGGAGTGACCAGGACAGTTAGCGCGGGTCAGTCTGGGCGGTCCCGGAGTGACCAGGACAGTTAGCGCGGGTCAGTCTGGGCGGTCCCGGAGTGACCAGGACAGTTAGCGCGGGTCAGTCTGGGCGGTCCCGGAGTGACCAGGACAGTTAGCGCGGGTCAGTCTGGGCGGTCCCGGAGTGACCAGGACAGTTAGCGCGGGTCAGTCTGGGCGGTCCCGCAGTGACCAGGACAGTTAGCGCGGGTCAGTCTGGACGGTCCCGAGTGACCAGGACAGTTAGCGCGGGTCAGTCTGGGCGGTCCCGAGTGACCAGGACAGTTAGCGCGGGTCAATCTGGGCGGTCACGGAGTGACCAGGACAGTTAGCGCGGGTCAGTCTGGGCGGTCCTTGAGTGACCAGGGCAGTTAGCGCGGGTCAGTCTGGGCGGCCCTGGAGTGACCAGGACAGTTAGCGCGGGTCAGTCTGGGCGGTCCCGCAGAGACCAGGACAGTTAGCGCGGGTCTGTCTGGGCGGTCCCGGAGTGACCAGGACAGTTAGCCCGCGTCAGTCTGGGCCGCCCGCAATGACCAGGACAATTAGCGCGGGTCACTCTGGGCGGTCACGGAGTGACCAGAACAGTTAGCGCGGGTCTGTCTGGGCGGTCCCGGAGTGACCAGGACAGTTAGCCCGGGTCAGTCTGGGCGGTCCTGCAGTGACCAGGACAGTTAGTGTGGGTCAGTCTGGGCGGTCCCGGAGTGACCGGGACAGTTAGCGCGGGTCAGTCTGGGCGGTCCCGGAGTGACCGGGTCAGTTAGCGCGGGTCAGTCTGGGCGGTCCCGCAGTGACCAGGACAGTTAGCGCGGGTCAGTCTGGGCGGTCCGGAGTGACCAGGACAGTTAGCGCGGGTCAGTCTGGGCGGTCCCGAGTGACCAGGACAGTTAGCGCGGGTCAGTCTGGGCGTCCCGGAGTGACCAGGACAGTTAGCGCGGGTCAGTCTGGACGGTCCCGCAGTGACCAGGACAGTTAGCGCGGGTCAGTCTGGGCGGTCCCGGAGTGACCAGGACAGTTAGCCGGGTCAGTCTGGACGGTCCCGGAGTGACCAGGACAGTTAGCGCGGGTCAGTCTGGGCGGTCCCGGAGTGACCAGGACAGTTAGCGCGGGTCAGTCTGGGCGGTCCCGCAGTGACCAGGACAGTTAGCGCGGGTCAGTCTGGGCGGTCCCGGAGTGACCAGGACAGTTAGCGCGGGTCAGTCTGGGCGGTCCCGCAGTGACCAGGACAGTTAGCGCGGGTCAGTCTGGGCGGTCCCGGAGTGACCAGGACAGTTAGCGCGGGTAAGTCTGGGCGGTCCCGGAGTGACCAGGACAGTTCGCGCGGGTCAGTCTTGGTGGTCCCGGAGTGACCAGGACAGTTAGCGCGGGTCAGTCTGGGCCATCCCGGAGTGACCAGGACAGTTAGCGCGGGTCAGTGTGGACGGTCCCGCAGTGACCAGGACAGTTAGCGTGGCTCAGTCTGGGCGGTCCCGGAGTCACCAGGACAGTTAGCCCGGGTCAGTCTGGACGGTCCCGGAGCGACCAGGACAGTTAGCGCGGGTCAGTCTTGGCGGTCCCGGAGTGACCAGGACAGTGAGCGCGAGTCAGTCTGGGCGGTCCCGCAGTGACCAGGACAGTTAGTGCGGGTCAGTCTCGGCGTTCCCGTAGAGACCAGGACAGTTACCGCGGGTCAGCCAGGGCGGTACCGGAGTGACCAGGACAGTTAGCGCGGGTCAGTTTGGCGGTCCCGGAGTGACCAGGACAGTTAGCGCGAGTCAGTCTAGACGGTCCTGGAGTGACCAGGACAGTTAGCGCGGGTCAGTCTAGATGGTCCCACAGTGACCAGGACAGTTAGCGCGGGTCAATCTGGGCGGTCCCGGAGTGACCAGGACAGTTAGCGCGGGTCTGTCTGGGCGGTCCCAGAGTGACCAGGACAGTTAGCGCGGGTCAGTCTGGGCGGCCCTGGAGTGACCAGGACAGTAGGACAGTTAGCGCGGGTCAGTCTGGGCGGTCCCGCAGTGACCAGGACAGTTAGCGCGGGTCTGTCTGGCCGGTCCCGGAGTGACCAGGACAGTTAGCCCGGGTCAGTCTGGGCCGCCCGCAGTGACCAGGACAGTTAGCGCGGGTCAGTCTGGGCGGTCCCGGAGTGACCAGGACAGTTAGCGCGGGTCAGTCTGGGCGGTCCCGCAGTGACCAGGACAGTTCGACCATGTCAGTCTGGGCGGTCCCGGAGTGACCGGGACAGTTAGCGCGGGTCAGACTGGGCGGTCCCGGAGTGACCAGGGCAGTTAGCGCGGGTCAGTCTGGGCGGTCCCGGAGTGACCAGGACAGTTAGCGCGGGTCAGTCTGGACGGTCTCGGAGTGACCAGGACAGTTAGCCCGGGTCAGTCTGGGCGGTCCCGCAGTGACCAGGACAGTTAGCGCGGGTCAGTCTGGGCGGTCCCGCAGTGACCAGGACAGTTAGCGCGGGTCAGTCTAGATGGTCCCAGAGTGACCAGGACAGTTAGCGCGGGTCAGTCTGGGCGGTCACGGAGTGACCAGGACAGTTAGCGCGGGTCAGTCTGGGCGGTCCTGAGTGACCAGGACAGTTAGCGCGGGTCAGTCTGGGCGGTCCCGGAGTGACCAGGACAGTTAGCGCGGGTCAGTCTGGGCGGTCCCGCAGTGACCAGGACAGTTAGCGCGGGTCAGTCTGGGCGGTCCCGCAGTGACCAGGACAGTTAGCGCGGGTCAGTCTAGATGGTCCCAGAGTGACCAGGACAGTTAGCGCGGGTCAGTCTGGGCGGTCCCGCAGTGACCAGGACAGTTAGCGCGGGTCAGTCTGGGCGGTCACGGAGTGACCAGACAGTTAGCGCGGGTCAGTCTGGGCGGTCCCGGAGTGACCAGGACAGTTAGCGCGGTCAGTCTGGGCGGTCCCGCAGTGACCAGGACAGTTAGCCCGGGTCAGTCTGGGCGGTCCCGCAGTGACCAGGACAGTTAGCCCGGGTCAGTCTGGGCGGTCCTGCAGTGACCAGGACAGTTAGCGTGGGTCAGTCTGGGCGGTCCCGGAGTGACCGGGACAGTTAGCGCGGGTCAGTCTGGGCGGTCCCGGAGTGACCAGGACAGTTAGCGCGGGTCAGTCTGGGCGGTCCCGCAGTGACCAGGACAGTTAGCGCGTGTCAGTCTGGGTGGTCTCGGAGTGACCAGGACAGTTAGCGCGGGTCAGTCTGGGCAGTCCCGCAGTGACCAGGACAGTTAGCGCGGGTCAGTCTGGGCCGTCCCGGAGTGACCAGGACAGTTAGCGCGGGTCAGTCTGGACGGTCCCGCAGTGACCAGGACAGTTAGCGTGGCTCAGTCTGGGCGGTCCCGGAGTCACCAGGACAGTTAGCCCGGGTCAGTCTGGACGGTCCCGGAGCGACCAGGACAGTTAGCGCGGGTCAGTCTTGGCGGTCCCGGAGTGACCAGGACAGATAGCGCGAGTCAGTCTGGGCGGTCCCGCAGTGACCAGGACAGTTAGCGCGGGTCAGTCTCGGCGTTCCCGTAGAGACCAGGACAGTTACCGCGGGTCAGCCAGGGCGGTACCGCAGTGACCAGGACAGTTAGCGCGGGTCAGTCTGGGCGGTCCCGGAGTGACCAGGACAGTTAGCGCAGGTAAGTCTGGGCGGTCCCGGAGTGACCAGGACAGTTCGCGCGGGTCAGTCTTGGTGGTCCCGGAGTGACCAGGACAGTTAGCGCGGGTCAGTCTGGGCCATCCCGGAGTGACCAGGACAGTTAGCGCGGGTCAGTGTGGACGGTCCCGCAGTGACCAGGACAGTTAGCGTGGCTCAGTCTGGGCGGTCCCGGAGTCACCAGGACAGTTAGCCCGGGTCAGTCTGGACGGTCCCGGAGCGACCAGGACAGTTAGCGCGGGTCAGTCTTGGCGGTCCCGGAGTGACCAGGACAGTGAGCGCGAGTCAGTCTGGGCGGTCCCGCAGTGACCAGGACAGTTAGTGCGGGTCAGTCTCGGCGTTCCCGTAGAGACCAGGACAGTTACCGCGGGTCAGCCAGGGCGGTACCGGAGTGACCAGGACAGTTAGCGCGGGTCAGTTTGACGGTCCCGGAGTGACCAGGACAGTTAGCGCGGGTCAGTCTAGACGGTCCTGGAGTGACCAGGACAGTTAGCGCGGGTCAGTCTAGATGGTCCCACAGTGACCAGGACAGTTAGCGCGGGTCAATCTGGGCGGTCCCGGAGTGACCAGGACAGTTAGCGCGGGTCTGTCTGGGCGGTCCCAGAGTGACCAGGACAGTTAGCGCGGGTCAGTCTGGGCGGCCCTGGAGTGACCAGGACAGTAGGACAGTTAGCGCGGGTCAGTCTGGGCGGTCCCGCAGTGACCAGGACAGTTAGCGCGGGTCTGTCTGGCCGGTCCCGGAGTGACCAGGACAGTTAGCCCGGGTCAGTCTGGGCCGCCCGCAGTGACCAGGACAGTTAGCGCGGGTCAGTCTGGGCGGTCCCGGAGTGACCAGGACAGTTAGCGCGGGTCAGTCTGGGCGGTCCCGCAGTGACCAGGACAGTTCGACCATGTCAGTCTGGGCGGTCCCGGAGTGACCGGGACAGTTAGCGCGGGTCAGTCTGGGCGGTCCCGGAGTGACCGGGACAGTTAGCGCGGGTCAGTCTGGGCGGTCCCGCAGTGACCAGGACAGTTAGCGCGGGTCAGTCTGGGCAGTCCCGCAGTGACCAGGACAGTTAGCGCGGGTCAGTCTGGGCCGTCCCGGAGTGACCAGGACAGTTAGCCTGGGTCAGTGTGGACGGTCCCGCAGTGACCAGGACAGTTGGCGTGGCTCAGTCTGGGCGGTCCCGGAGTCACCAGGACAGTTAGCCCGGGTCAGTGTGGACGGTCCCGCAGTGACCAGGACAGTTAGCGCGGGTCAGTCTGGGCGGTCCCGGAGTGACCAGGGCAGTTAGCGTGGGTCAGTCTAGACGGTCCCGGAGTGACCAGGACAGTTAGCGCGGGTCAGTCTGGATGGTCCCGGAGTGACCAGGACAGTTATCGCGGGTCAGTCAGGGCGGTCTCGGAGTGACCAGGACAGTTAGCGTGGGTCAGTCAGGGTGGTCTCGGAGTGACCAGGACAGTTAGCGCGGGTCAGTTTGGCGGTCCCGGAGTGACCAGGACAGTTAGCGTGGGTCAGTCTAGATGGTCCCACAGTGACCAGGACAGTTAGCGCGGGTCAATCTGGGCGGTCACGGAGTGACCAGAACAGTTAGCGCGGGTCAGTCTGGGCGGTCCCGGAGTGACCAGGGCAGTTAGCGCGGGTCAGTCTGGGCGGCCCTGGAGTGACCAGGACAGTAGGACAGTTAGCGCGGGTCAGTCTGGGCGGTCCCGCAGTGACCAGGACAGTTAGCGCGGGTGTGTCTGGGAGGTCCCGGAGTGACCAGGACAGTTAGCCCGCATCAGTCTGGGCCGCCCGCAGTGACCAGGACAGTTAGCGCGGGTCAGTCTGGGCGGTCCCGGAGTGACCAGGACAGTTAGCGTGGGTCAGTCTGGGCGGTCCCGCAGTGACCAGGACAGTTAGCCCGGGTCATTTTGGCGGTCCTGCAGTGACCAGGACAGTTAGTGTGGGTCAGTCTGGGCGGTCCCGGAGTGACCAGGACAGTTAGCGCGGGTCAGTCTGGGCGGTCCCGGAGTGACCAGGACAGTTAGCGCGGGTCAGTCTGGGCGGTCCCGCAGTGACCAGGACAGTTAGCGCGGGTCAGTCTGGGCGGTCTCGGAGTGACCAGGACAGTTAGCGCGGGTCAGTCTGGGCAGTCCCGCAGTGACCAGGACAGTTAGCGCGGGTCAGTCTGGGCCGTCCCGGAGTGACCAGGACAGTTAGCGCGGGTCAGTGTGGACGGTCCCGCAGTGACCAGGACAGTTAGCGCGGGTCAGTCTTGGCAGTCCCGCAGTGACCAGGACAGTTAGCGCGGGTCAGTCTGGGCCATCCCGGATTTACCAGGACAGTTAGCGCGGGTCAGTGTGGACGGTCCCGGAGTGACCAGGACAGTTAGCGTGGCTCAGTCTGGGCGGTCCCGGAGTCACCAGGACAGTTAGCCCGGGTCAGTCTGGACGGTCCCGGAGCGACCAGGACAGTTAGCGCGGGTCAGTCTTGCCGGTCCCGGAGTGACCAGGACAGTTAGCGCGAGTCAGTCTGGGCGGTCCCGCAGTGACCAGGACAGTTAGCGCGGGTCAGTCTCGGCGTTCCCGTAGAGACCAGGACAGTTACCGCGGGTCAGTCTGGGCGGTCCCGCAGTGACCAGGACAGTTAGCGCGGGTCAGTCTGGGCGGTCCCGGAGTGACCAGGACAGTTAGCGCGGGTGAGTCTGGGCGGTCCCGGAGTGACCAGGACAGTTCGCGCGGGTCAGTCTTGGTGGTCCCGGAGTGACCAGGTCAGTTAGCACAGGTCAGTCTGGGCGGGCCTGGAGTGACCAGGTCAGTTAGCGCGGGTCAGTCTGGGCGGTCCTGGAGTGACCAGGACAGTTAGCGCGGTTCAGTCTGGGCTGTCCCGCAGTGACCACGACAGTTAGCGCGGGTCAGTCTGGGCGGTCCCGGAGTGACCGGTACAGTTAGCCCGGGTCAGTCTGGATGGTCTCGGAGTGACCAGGACAGTTAGCCCGGGTCAGTCTGGGCGGTCCCGGAGCGACCAGGACAGTTAGCCTGGGTCAGTCTGGGCGGTCTCGGAGTGACCAGGACAGTTAGCGCGGGTCAGGCTGGGCGGTCCCGCAGTGACTAGGACAGTTAGCGCGGGTCAGTCTGGGCGGCCCTGGAGTGACCAGGACAGTAGGACAGTTAGCGCGGGTCAGTCTGGGCGGTCCCGCAGTGACCAGGACAGTTAGCCCGGGTCAGTCTGGGCGGTCCCGGAGTGACCAGGACAGTTAGCCCGGGTCAGTCTGGGCCGCCCGCAGTGACCAGGACAGTTAGCGCGGGTCAGTCTGGGCGGTCCCGGAGTGACCAGGACAGTTAGCGCGGGTCAGTCTGGGCGGTCCCGCAGTGACCAGGACAGTTAGCCCGGGTCAGTCTGGGCGGTCCTGCAGTGACCAGGACAGTTAGCGCGGGTCAGTCTGGGCGGTCCCGCAGTGACCAGGACAGTTAGCCCGGGTCAGTCTGGGCGGTCCCGGAGTGACCAGGACAGTTAGCGTGGCTCAGTCTGGGCGGTCCCGGAGTCACCAGGACAGTTAGCCCGGGTCAGTCTGGACGGTCCCGGAGCGACCGGGACAGTTAGCGCGGGTCAGCCTTGGCGGTCCCGGAGTGACCAGGACAGTTAGCGCGGGTCAGTCTCGGCGTTCCCGTAGAGACCAGGACAGTTAGCGCGGGTCAGTCTCGGCGTTCCCGTAGAGACCAGGACAGTTACCGCGGGTCAGCCAGGGCGGTACCGCAGTGACCAGGACAGTTAGCGCGGGTCAGTCTGGGCGGTCCCGGAGTGACCAGGACAGTTAGCGCGGGTACGTATGGGTGGTCCCGGACTGACCAGGACAGTTCGCGCGGGTCAGTCTTGGTGGTCCCGGAGTGACCAGGTCAGTTAGCGCGGGTCAGTCTGGGCGGTCCCGGAGTGACCAGGTCAGTTAGCGCGGGTCAGGTTGGGCGGTCCTGGAGTGACCAGGACAGTTAGCGCGGTTCAGTCTGGGCTGTCCCGCAGTGACCACGACAGTTAGCGCGGGTCAGTCTGGGCGGTCCCGGAGTGACCGGTACAGGTAGCCCGGGTCAGTCTGGATGGTCTCGGAGTGACCAGGACAGTTAGCCCGGGTCAGTCTGGGCGGTCCCGGAGTGACCAGGACAGTTAGCCCGGGTCAGTCTGGGCGGTCCCGGAGTGACCAGGACAGTTAGCGCGGGTGAGGCTGGGCGGTCCCGCAGTGACTAGGACAGTTAGCGCGGGTCAGTCTGGGCGGCCCTGGAGTGACCAGGACAGTTAGCCCGGGTCAGTCTGGGCGGTCCGGGAGTGACCAGGACAGTTAGCCCGGGTCAGTCTGGGCCGCCCGCAGTGACCAGGACAGTTAGCGCGGGTCAGTCTGGGCGGTCCCGGAGTGACCAGGACAGTTAGCGCGGGTCAGTCTGGGCGGTCCCGCAGTGACCAGGACAGTTAGCCCGGGTCAGTCTGGGCGGTCCTGCAGTGACCAGGACAGTTAGTGTGGGTCAGTCTGGGCGGTCCCGGAGTGACCGGGACAGTTAGCGCGGGTCAGTCTGGGCGGTCCCGGAGTGACCAGGACAGTTAGCGCGGGTCAGTCTGGGCGGTCCCGCAGTGACCAGGACAGTTAGCGCGGGTCAGTCTGGGCAGTCCCGCAGTGACCAGGACAGTTAGCGCGGGTCAGTCTGGGCCGTCCCGGAGTGACCAGGACAGTTAGCGTGGCTCAGTCTGGGCGGTCCCGGAGTGACCAGGACAGTTAGCCCGGGTCAGTCTGGGCCGCCCGCAGTGACCAGGACAGTTAGCGCGGGTCAGTCTGAGCGGTCCCGGAGTGACCAGGACAGTTAGCGCGGGTCAGTCTTGGCGGTCCCGGAGTGACCAGGACAGTTAGCGCGGGTCAGTCTGGGCCGTCCCGGAGTGACCAGGACAGTTAGCGCGGGTCAGTCTGGGCGGTCTCGGAGTGACCAGGACAGTTAGCGCGGGTCAGTCTGGGCAGTCCCGCAGTGACCAGGACAGTTAGCGCGGGTCAGTCTGGACGGTCTCGGAGTGACCAGGACAGTTAGCCCGGGTCAGTCTGGGCGGTCCCGCAGTGACCAGGACAGTTAGCGCGGGTCAGTCTGGGCGGTCCCGCAGAGACCAGGACAGTTAGCGCGGGTCAGTCTGGATGGTCCCGGAGTGACCAGGACAGTTAGCGCGGATCAGTCTGGGCGGCCCTGGAGTGACCAGGACAGTAGGACAGTTAGCGCAGGTCAGTCTGGGCGGTCCCGCAGTGACCAGGACAGTTAGCGCGGGTCTGTCTGGGCGGTCCCGGAGTGACCAGGACAGTTAGCCCGCGTCAGTCTGGGCCGCCCGCAGTGACCAGGACAGTTAGCGCGGGTCAGTCTGGGCGGTCCCGGAGTGACCAGGACAGTTAGCGCGGGTCAGTCTGGGCCGTCCCGCAGTGACCAGGACAGTTAGCCCGGGTCAGTCTGGGCGGTCCTGCAGTGACCAGGACAGTTAGTGTGGGTCAGTCTGGGCGGTCCCGGAGTGACCGGGACAGTTAGTGCGGGTCAGTCTGGGCGGTCCCGGAGTGACCGGGACAGTTAGCGCGGGTCAGTCTGGGCGGTCCCGCAGTGACCAGGACAGTTAGCGCGGGTCTGTCTGGGCAGTCCCGCAGTGACCAGGACAGTTAGCGCGGGTCAGTCTGGGCCGTCCCGGAGTGACCAGGACAGTTAGCGCGGGTCAGTGTGGACGGTCCCGCAGTGACCAGGACAGTTAGCGTGGCTCAGTCTGGGCGGTCCCGGAGTCACCAGGACAGTTTGCCCGGGTCAGTCTGGACGGTCCCGGAGCGACCAGGACAGTTAGCGCGGGTCAGTCTTGGCGGTCCCGGAGTGACCTGGACAGTTAGCGCGGGTCAGTCTTGGCGGTCCCGGAGTGACCAGGACAGTTAGCGCGGGTCAGTCTGGGCGGTCCCGCAGTGACCAGGACAGTTAGGGCGGGTCAGTCTGGGCAGTCCCGGAGTGACCGGGACAGTTAGCGTGTGTCAGTCTGGGCGGTCGCGGAGTGACCAGGACAGTTAGCGCGGGTCAGTCTTGGTGGTCCCGGAGTGACCAGGCCAGTTAGCGCGGGTCAGTCTGGGCGGTCCCGGAGTGACCAGGTCAGTTAGCGCGGGTCAGTCTGGGCGGTCCTGGAGTGACCAGGACAGTTAGCGCGGTTCAGTCTGGGCTGTCCCGCAGTGACCACGACAGTTAGCGCGGGTCAGTCTGGGCGGTCCCGGAGTGACCAGGACAGTTAGCGCGGGTCAGTCTGGGCGGTCCTGGAGTGACCAGGACAGTTAGCGCGGGTCAGTCTGGGCGGTCCCGCAGTGACCAGGACAGTTAGCGCGGGTCAGTCTGGGCGGTCCCGGAGTGACCAGGACAGTTAGCGCGGGTCAGTCTGGGCGGTCCCGGAGTGACCAGGACAGTTAGCGCGGGTCAGTCTGGGCGGTCCCGGAGTGACCAGGACAGTTAGCGCGGGTCAGTCTGGGCGGTCCCGGAGTGACCAGGACAGTTAGCGCGGGTCAGTCTGGGCGGTCCCGCAGTGACCAGGACAGTTAGCGCGGGTCAGTCTGGGCGGTCCCGGAGTGACCAGGACAGTTAGCGCGGGTCAGTCTGGGCCGTCCCGGAGTGACCAGGACAGTTAGCGCGGGTCAGTCTGGGCGGTCCCGAGTGACCAGGACAGTTAGCGCGGGTCAGTCTGGACGGTCCCGGAGTGACCAGGACAGTTAGCGCGGGTCAGTCTGGGCGGTCCCGAGTGACCAGGACAGTTAGCGCGGGTCAGTCTGGCGGTCCCGAGTGACCAGGACAGTTAGCGCGGGTCAGTCTGGGCGGTCCCGGAGTGACCAGGACAGTTAGCGCGGGTCAGTCTGGGCGGTCCCGGAGTGACCAGGACAGTTAGCGCGGGTCAGTCTGGGCGGTCCCGGAGTGACCAGGACAGTTAGCGCGGGTCAGTCTGGGCGGTCCCGGAGTGACCAGGACAGTTAGCGCGGGTCAGTCTGGGCGGTCCCGGAGTGACCAGGACAGTTAGCGCGGGTCAGTCTGGGCGGTCCCGCAGTGACCAGGACAGTTAGCGCGGGTCAGTCTGGGCGTCCCGGAGTGACCAGGACAGTTAGCGCGGGTCAGTCTGGGCTGTCCCGCAGTGACCAGGACAGTTAGCGCGGGTCAGTCTGGGCGGTCCCGGAGTGACCAGGACAGTTAGCGCGGGTCAGTCTGGACGGTCTCGGAGTGACCAGGACAGTTAGCGCGGGTCAGTCTGGACGGTCCCGGAGTGACCAGGACAGTTAGCGCGGGTCAGTCTGGGCGGTCCCGCAGTGACCAGGACAGTTAGCGCGGGTCAGTCTGGGCGGTCCCGCAGTGACCAGGACAGTTAGCGCGGGTCAGTCTGGGCGGTCCCGGAGTGACCAGGACAGTTAGCGCGGGTCAGTCTGGGCGGTCCCGGAGTGACCAGGACAGTTAGCCCGGGTCAGTCTGGGCCGTCCCGCAGTGACCAGGACAGTTAGCGCGGGTCAGTCTGGGCGGTCCCGGAGTGACCAGGACAGTTAGCGCGGGTCAGTCTGGGCGGTCCCGGAGTGACCAGGACAGTTAGCGCGGGTCAGTCTGGGCGGTCCCGGAGTGACCAGGACAGTTAGCGCGGGTCAGTCTGGGCGGTCCCGGAGTGACCAGGACAGTTAGCGCGGGTCAGTCTGGGCGGTCCCGCAGTGACCAGGACAGTTAGCGCGGGTCAGTCTGGACGGTCTCGGAGTGACCAGGACAGTTAGCCCGGGTCAGTCTGGGCGGTCCCGCAGTTACCAGGACAGTTAGCGCGGGTCAGTCTGGGCGGTCCCGCAGAGCCAAGGACAGTTAGCGCGGGTCAGTCTGGATGGTCCCGGAGTGACCAGGACAGTTAGCGCGGATCAGTCTGGGCGGCCCTGGAGTGACCAGGACAGTAGGACAGTTAGCGCAGGTCAGTCTGGGCGGTCCCGCAGTGACCAGGACAGTTAGCGCGGGTCTGTCTGGGCGGTCCCGGAGTGACCAGGACAGTTAGCCCGCGTCAGTCTGGGCCGCCCGCAGTGACCAGGACAGTTAGCGCGGGTCAGTCTGGGCGGTCCCGGAGTGACCAGGACAGTTAGCGCGGGTCAGTCTGGGCCGTCCCGCAGTGACCAGGACAGTTAGCCCGGGTCAGTCTGGGCGGTCCTGCAGTGACCAGGACAGTTAGTGTGGGTCAGTCTGGGCGGTCCCGGAGTGACCGGGACAGTTAGTGCGGGTCAGTCTGGGCGGTCCCGGAGTGACCGGGACAGTTAGCGCGGGTCAGTCTGGGCGGTCCCGCAGTGACCAGGACAGTTAGCGCGGGTCTGTCTGGGCAGTCCCGCAGTGACCAGGACAGTTAGCGCGGGTCAGTCTGGGCCGTCCCGGAGTGACCAGGACAGTTAGCGCGGGTCAGTGTGGACGGTCCCGCAGTGACCAGGACAGTTAGCGTGGCTCAGTCTGGGCGGTCCCGGAGTCACCAGGACAGTTTGCCCGGGTCAGTCTGGACGGTCCCGGAGCGACCAGGACAGTTAGCGCGGGTCAGTCTTGGCGGTCCCGGAGTGACCTGGACAGTTAGCGCGGGTCAGTCTTGGCGGTCCCGGAGTGACCAGGACAGTTAGCGCGGGTCAGTCTGGGCGGTCCCGCAGTGACCAGGACAGTTAGCGCGGGTCAGTCTGGGCAGTCCCGGAGTGACCGGGACAGTTAGCGTGTGTCAGTCTGGGCGGTCGCGGAGTGACCAGGACAGTTAGCGCGGGTCAGTCTTGGTGGTCCCGGAGTGACCAGGCCAGTTAGCGCGGGTCAGTCTGGGCGGTCCCGGAGTGACCAGGTCAGTTAGCGCGGGTCAGTCTGGGCGGTCCTGGAGTGACCAGGACAGTTAGCGCGGTTCAGTCTGGGCTGTCCCGCAGTGACCACGACAGTTAGCGCGGGTCAGTCTGGGCGGTCCCGGAGTGACCAGGTCAGTTAGCGCGGGTCAGTCTGGGCGGTCCTGGAGTGACCAGGACAGTTAGCGCGGTTCAGTCTGGGCTGTCCCGCAGTGACCACGACAGTTAGCGCGGGTCAGTCTGGGCGGTCCCGGAGTGACCGGTACATTTAGCCCGGGTCAGTCTGGATGGTCTCGGAGTGACCAGGACAGTTAGCCCGGGACAGTCTGGGCGGTCCCGGAGTGACCAGGACAGTTAGCCCGGGTCAGTCTGGGCGGTCCCGGAGTGCCCAGGACAGTTAGCGCGGGTCAGGCTGGGCGGTCCCGCAGTGACTAGGACAGTTAGCGCGGGACAGTCTGGGCCGTCAAGGAGTGACCAGGACAGTTAGCGCGGGTCAGTCTGGGCCGTCAAGGAGTGACCAGGACAGTTAGCGCAGGTCAGTCTGGGCGGTCCCGCAGTGACCAGGACAGTTAGCGCGGATCAGTCTGGACGGTCCCGGAGTGACCAGGACAGTTAGCCCGGGTCAGTCTGGGCGGTCCGCAGTGACCAGGACAGTTAGCGCGTATCAGTCTGCGCCGTCACAGAGTGAGCAGGACAGTTAGCGCGGGTCAGTCTGGGCAGTCCCGGAGTGAGCAGGACAGTTAGCGCGGGAAGGTCTGGGCCGTCCCGGAGTTACCAGGACAGCTAGTGCGGGTCAGTCTGGACGGTCTCGGAGTGACCAGGACAGTTAGCGCGGGTCAGTCTGGGCGTTCCCGGAGAGACCAGGACCGTTAGCGCGGGTCAGTCTGGACGGTACCGGAGTGACCAGGATAGTTAGCCCGGGTCAGTCTGGGCGGTCCGCAGTGACCAGGACAGTTAGCGCGCGTCATTCTCGGCATTCCCGGAGAGACCAGGACAGTTAACGCGGGTCAGTCTGGGCTGTCCCGCAGTGACCAGGACAGTTAGCGCGGGTCAGTCTGGGCGGTCCCGGAGTTACCAGGACAGTTAGCGCGGGTCAGTCTGGACGGTCTCGGAGTGACCAGGACAGCTAGCGCGGGTCAGTCTGGACGGTCTCGGAGTGACCAGGACAGTTAGCGCGGGTCAGTCTGGGCGGTCCTGGAGTGACCAAGACAGTTAGCGCGGGTCAGTCTGTGCGGTCCCGGAGTGAACAGGACAGTTAGCGCAGGTCAGTCTGGACGGTCTCGGAGTGACCAGGACAGTTAGCCCGGGTCAGTCTGGGCGGTCCCGCAGTTACCAGGACAGTTATCGCGGGTCAGTCAGGGCGGTCCCGGAGTGACCAGGACAGTTAGCGCGGGTCAGTTTGGCAGTCCCGGAGTGACCAGGACAGTTAGCGCGGGTCAGTCTAGACGGTCCTGGAGTGACCAGGACAGTTAGCGCGGGTCAGTCTAGATGGTCCCACAGTGACCAGGACAGTTAGCGCGGGTCAATCTGGGCGGTCCCGGAGTGACCAGGACAGTTAGCGCGGGTCAGTCTGGGCGGTCCCGGAGTGACCAGGACAGTTAGCGCGGGTCAGTCTGGGCGGCCCTGGAGTGACCAGGACAGTAGGACAGTTAGCGCGGGTCAGTCTGGGCGGTCCCGCAGTGACCAGGACAGTTAGCGCGGGTCTGTCTGGGCAGTGCCGGAGTGACCAGGACAGTTAGCCCGGGTCAGTCTGGGCCGCCCGCAGTGACCAGGACAGTTAGCGCGGGTCAGTCTGGGCGGTCCCGGAGTGACCAGGACAGTTAGCGCGGGTCAGTCTGGGCGGTCCCGCAGTGACCAGGACAGTTAGCCCGGGTCAGTCTGGGCGGTCCTGCAGTGACCAGGACAGTTAGCCCGGGTCAGTCTGGGCGGTCCGCAGTGACCAGGACAGTTAGCGCGTATCAGTCTGCGCCGTCACAGAGTGACCAGGACAGTTAGCGCGGGTCAGTCTGGGCAGTCCCGGAGTGAGCAGGACAGTTAGCGCGGGAAGGTCTGGGCAGCGAGTCCCCACTCGCAGGGTTTTCCCCTGTGGTTTTCCCTTGTGCACCTGGCTTGTACAGTTTGCACTGATTTAAATCCCTGCTTCTGGCTACCTTGTAGGCTGCTTTTATCTCTCTAAGCTGCCCTTCTAGCCTGAGCACGTCTAACTTTCCCATTAAGCGGGCGTTCTCCTCCCGCAGGGCCTGCTCTCTAAGCTGCCCTTCCAGCCCATCTATTTTCCCTATTAAGTGGGCGTTCTCCTCCCGCAAGGCCTGCTCTTTTAACCTGGCCTCCTCACTGGAGACCCCCTCCTGTGCGTGTCTTTTAAAAGGACACAGGTAGGCAGGCTGCGTGGGCTCTAGTCATTGGGTACTATTAGACGGGCCTGTGGCACCTGCGGGGCCGGTAGCAACCGCCACTTTTCCATGCGCACTCATGAAGTTGCGCATGGCTCCCAACACTGTTTCGATGTCGTCGGGAGGGGTGGGAGCACTAGCTTCCCTAGCCGGGACAGGCGCCTGGGCTCGGACCGCGGGATTTTTATCCTTGGAATCCTTCCAAGGGTTCCTGCAATGCTTGCGCCAGTGCCCTGTCTTCCCACACCCGTAACAAGCATTACTTGCCTGTGGGGCGCGATTACCCTCCTGATGCCACTCTCTTTGATACGGGGCTGCGGGTCGTACCTCATGTACTCTTCCCTTAAGGGGACGTGTTGCCATACCCCTTATATTGCGATAACCTAACGTGAGTCGATTCAAGACCGACTCTTCCGTAATGTTGGGGTCATTGGGATCAAACCATGCTTTTGCCTGCTCTCTGACGGCTGGTAAACTGTTGGCTATTATGCACCTAAGCCAATGAGTTAAAGCTAAGCCTTCCACATCTTCGCGCTCGGGCGCACCTAGACAGCTGCGCTCATATACTGGCCACAGCCTGTCGGCAAAAACCTTCGGGGGTTCTCCCTCCATCTGCACTGTCTGTCCCACTCTAGCAAACGGACCTTCGTCGTTCGCCCCCAACACTTCCAGGACCTCATTCTTTAATTCCTCATAACTCTTGGTTCCCCTCTTGCTCTCGCCTGAGAGACACTGAAGGACCGAGCTGTCTAATGAGAACAGCAGCATTTTTGCTGTCTCCCCATCATCGCAGCCGTTAATGGCTGCGGCTTGCTCAACTTCTCTGAAATGTACGGAAGGGTCGTCTGCCTCGGTCAGCTTCCGTACGTGATTTATCATAGCTCTCAGCTGATGTGAACTGTGAGGCAACACCAGCTGTCCGAGGAGATCCCCCGGTTCTTCCCCACCGTTTCTGCTTGGGCCCCTTTTAATACCCGTTACTGGATACAACGGTCCCTTTCCTACTTCTTTTTCAATGGGCTCTTTCGTTTCTTCCATTGCTTCCTCCCTTACCCAGGTTTCCGAATAGCTGGGTGGCGCGGAGGGCGCAGTGGCTACTACTTCTTCTGCTTTACTTGGTGGGGATTTCTTAAACTTCTCACTTACTAGCGGCTGGTGTGCTGACGGACTGATCAGGCACACCATGCCGTTCGCTTTGTTTACGGCCTTCTTGAGGTGCTCTATCTCCCTTTGGCAGGCGCTATGGTCGGCTCCCTCAAACTTATCCTCAAGGGCCAACTTATATGCCGCCCTAACCCCCGTTAAGCTCTCTTCTTGAGTTCTTATCTGGGCAGCTTGGCGGTTACATCTTTCCTTTAACCTGCTTTCATTCAACTTCGCCTCAGTGACCTGGCACTCGAGATAATCTATCCTTGTTTTCAGGTGACTGGAGACTTCCTGGCTTTCTTGGTGCAACTCATTTAAATTCTTAATGAGCACCTCCCCTCCAGAAACCTTCTCATCCATTTCTCCCTCTAAATGACTGATTCGAGCTACTAGCGCTGTAATGGTCTGGTTTGAAATCTGAACCTGCCTTTTGTAACACATAAGCCAGACTGCTTTCTCAAGTGTCTTTCTATGTTCTTTACTATCTGTCCACCTTTCGGCTGCCTCTAACGGGCTTTTATCCGCTAACAATTCACTTATCCATTTCTTAGTTAGATTAACCTTTCCAAACACATAATCTGCTATCTTTTCCTGCATAACATTTCGTACAGTCATTCCAAAGTCTAACACACTACCCTCTCGCTGCCAGTGTCCTGCCGCGGTCGCCATTTTCTGTAAGGGATTCTGACCCTGCGTGTCTCGCAGCCTGTGAGATTCACGCGGCTCTGTGCAGCCTGTATGTCAGTGCGGGTCTAGGCCTTGTTGCCTGTTCTGGTCTCCAGCCAGTCTGGGAACACTAGACACACCTGTGAGTGGTTCGAATCACTCGCCCTTACGGTTCTAGACACTGGACTTAGATGCGAGAGCAGTAATGGAGATGAAACTCATGTAGACTCGGTTTGAATGGTACGAAATGGAAAATCTTTATTGCATGATACTTAAGATTATGAAATACATGTCATAAGCACAGATTAATGACAGTACAATCTTACAAGCAGTTATATAGTCGATCTTAGGGAAACGAGGAACGAACGGCACATAGTAAATAGGGGCACACATTACAAATATCCTTAATCCTTAAACCCTCCCCTATCAATATCTATCCTAAACTAGATTCATAGGATTTCGAGACTCATGCTCACCACTCGTGATAACTCGGAGAAAATCCGAATAGCTGATCGGATGTTTTTCACCGCAGCACCCACGTGTCGGTCAGGAGATCTCCTGGTCCCACTTGTTTACTTGCTTCTGCTGCTCCGGCTAGCAGGCTGGAACGTCTGCTGTGATGAAGACCTGTGTTGGTTGGTTTAACAGGTACTTTTCGAGCACAGTTGTCAATATCATCGATACGATATGTTTCCTTGCAAGTTCGAAGAAGTCTTCCTGGCAAGGAAAACTTGGATAATCGACCTACAGGCGCGGTCGGGATTTACTGACCGTGGCGATGGATATGGTCTTCCTCTCTTCTCATCTCATCTCATCTCATCTCATCTCGGGCCTTTGGTTCCGATACCGGTTACCAATATAGGTCTTCGTTACGCGACACGAGGTAGATCCGAACGGATCAGAAAGTTCAACAGTCCCTTTTTCAAAAGAGGCAACAGGCAAGCAGGAGCGAGCCCAACTACGAGTACACAGGAGCAGCCACGATGATAAGAGTCGATCGGATAAGAGAAAGATGGACGGTTTGGAGCCTGCAATTATAGTGCAAAATCTTCCGTTTCCCGCCCAACTATAATGTCCATTCTTTTGTTTAGGGTCTGGCGCTCAAATGTCTTGTATGGGTGATCTCCGTTCTTAATGGGTTTCGGGGCTACTCGTAAATGTCTGAGTACCTGTTAATATTTCTCCCATTGTTAAATCGGTCGGTGTTCTCCCTGGAGGGGTTTTGGGGCTTCCAAGTGTTTTGTATAACTACCTGCTAACGGCTCTCTCATCGTAGAGTCGTTGGGATTTTACATATTAATGTCTTTTGGATGGGCCCTTGATTACTCGGTACAATGGCTTTCATTTATACCTGGGAGACCGATTTCAGTATTTATGTGTATACTGCAAACCCATAATGTCTCGTGTATTATCGTCACTGTGCTGAATCTTAATCGATCTTACACAAATGTTTATTGGAACGCCATCTTGTCTGCCTGTTGAAAAGTCTAGAATGTTCTGTCACGAGGTGCGGCGGCCATTTTACAGGCTGCTTGTGTCCACTTTAAACCTGTCAGCATTCTGCTGAAATAAAAGCTGTTTGAACGAAACTCTGTGTTTTCTCCTTATTAATAAAATCGCGATATATTGCGAATTCTACAGTCCCTCCTGTTGATGCGAATAACTCCGCTTATCGTATCAAAAATCATAGTGGTGAGCAATATTATCTCGATTTTCCTCCGAATCCAGCAAATTAATCCCATAACTTTAACCTAGCTAGGGTCTCTGTGTCGTCCTTATTTCCCAAGAAAATTACATTTTATATCACCGTAGGCATTATTTGCCCTTAAACTTACACCACTTGTTTTCCTTCCCGGCGTAACCAGGCCGATGCCTCTCGTATCACCTGTATATTCATCTTTTATTCAGGGAAAGGAAAAACAAAACCCAAAACCAAACAATCATTTTTAACTGTAACACCATCACCAAAATAATCAACACCAACTCTTAAAACATGTCGAGTTCCCAACGTATTTACAATCTTTGAAAATCATGATCGAGTACAAACTTCCGCGGCGCACGTGGCGAGCGGGAGTGACGCCATTTTCCGATCACACGGTGCTTTCATCGTGCACGCGCACGTAACGTTCTCGCCACTCTCCCGTGTTTTCATGCTTGGTGAGGCGCTTGTCTCTTTTACAATGTACGACCAATAGGTACACTACAATGAAAACTTGACATACGACTAAAATGTGGGAGGCTATTCTGATCCATGAAGGCACTTCAATATTAGTGAACAGATTCCACCACGGTGGAATTACTATATCCAGAATGTCTGTCCCTATTTCGACAGTTTTCTGCTCTAGTGTGTAAAAATGTTTTTGTGACACCGCGACGGCTTTCAAAAGCTTGGTGAGGTGTTCAGGGAGAGGGGGAATGAGGTATCCAAAATGCGCGATGAATCGCTGCAAGTCGGTGAAATTCTCTTTTACTGTGAGATGAACAGTGGATGGTTCAGGGATTGGGATAATTCGCTGTTGTGCTACTTGAACTTCCGCCCTGGGTTTAAAACAGAAACTGCTGTCACTCACCGGACACCGGCTACGGTTTCCATGCTGGTAGTGTTGCGCTGCAGTGGTAACACAATATGTTCCACCCCCGATGTATGCTACCTGCGGAGGCACATGATCTTGTGCCATTGCCTCCATGGTGCAATTCATGGACTTGGCGCCAGTCGTTCTGAACCCGCACTGTGGTGTTAAAAAGGCATTCAAGTGCTGGGGGCACAGTATTATGTGTGCTCCCCTGCCACGACAACCAGAGAGATCTGTACCTGTCATCGTTTGCTCCCAGCGGATGACGTAAGGTGGAACCGCTGCGTAACGAATGTGGGCTCCCCCCTGAATGACACCAATGTTCTCTACCCGATACACCGGGGCGGGCTTTGCTGTGTCGCCCAAAACCGGCATGCGTAATACTATTCCCATAATAGTATGGTTTGAACGTCCGCAGTCCACGGGGACTGGGTAAGCTTCTGAAGCTAGCCTGAGTTGGCACGGACTTAATGCATTCTGAAAAGGGTGGAGCGCCCGCAGGTGTATGTTATTTATCCAGGACGGAACCAAACCTTGTTTTAAATCCTCCAAATTACTGCGGCCCTCGCCCAGTAACCACGCCCCGTAAAGCACGCACACCTCGTTTTGCGCAGCTTGATCGGATGCATTCCGATCTTCCCTAATCAGGGCATTTACCGTCTTTGCATGTTTCTCCAACTCTGCTATAATTTCCTTTAAATGGAGAGTCATGGCTTGGTCCTCGTGTAGACCCGACCCAACCACCTTATTCTCATCTGTTAGAATGTCTTTTAATTGTGTCTTTAAACCATTAATCTGGGTCTGCAGCTCCACACTGTCTAGAGCGTTGACCACAGATGTACCTGTGTTAAAAGCAGTGAACGCATCGTTCACCAAACCCCTTCTTTGCCTCCCTACTTGATCCAAAACTTCATGTGGTGCAGTGTACAAACTTGTTTTATCAATTTCCGCGAAATCGAATTCGTAAAATTGTCTGAACATCTTGGTCAACAGGACCTGATACAACTGTTCCGTCTTTTTGGGGCACCACTCTGGTAACCGCACCTCGGTGAGATTTAAAATCACCGAGGCCACCGCGTAATGTACCCCCTGAAATAGTATCTGGTCTGTGGGGACCAGTACCAAACCATTCCCGGGTCCCTTACTAGTTTTAGGGCACCCTTCTTCCTCAGCTAGAACCACCGGAATCGTGGGCGGGGCTTTGCGTGGGCGACACGGTGGCATAGTGGTTAGCACTGGTGCCTCACAGCGCCAGAGACCCGGGTTCGAATCTGACCTCGGGTGACTGTCTGTGTGGAGTTTGCACATTCTCCCCGTGTCTGCGTGGGTTTCCTCCGGGTGCTCCGGTTTCCTCCCACAGTCCAAAAATGTGTGGGTTAGGTTGATTTGGCTATGATAAATTGACCCTTAGTGTTAGGGGGGATTAAATATGTGGGGTTATGGGGATAGGATGGGATATGTTAGGGGGGAATTAAATACGTGGGGTTACGGGGGTAGGGTGGGATATGTGTACTGTGGGGATTAAAGCAGGGACAGGGTACTGGATTTGGATGATCAGCCATGATCGTATTGAATGGCGGAGCAGGCTTGACGGGCCGAATGGCCTACTCCTGCTCCTAGATTCTATGTTTCTATGTTTCTATGTAATGAGCTCAGTGGCATTTACTGGGATCGGGGAGAATGGGGCTCCGCACCCCCTGGTGCTCGCATCCCACCTCATCCCCTGTCCGTTATCCTGCCATTGATTAATGAAAAATATGGAGATGCCTTTGGGGCAAACGTACTTTGACCCCCACATACATACATAAATTCCCTCATCCGATTCCCACCATTTGTCCCAACAGACTTTCACTTGTCCGTTTGTCCCCGTAATAGTCCGATGGGTATTATTACCCAGTCGTTCCCACTCGACCGAAGAGTTCCTCATAGTTTTGCTCAGCTTTCGCAGCCACCACCATCGGCTCAATGGGACATTCCCACTACAAGTCAAACAAATCCGTTTGCCGACGGTGACGCTGATCCTGGGTGCGATGATCCTTACTTTGGGGCACAGTAAAGAAGTCTCTTTGTAGGCAAACCCCGATGTGCTAGAATACTCCGTTGAGTTCGTTCCCAGCCATCCTGGCCACCTTCCCTTGTGGAAATAGGTGCTGGTCTCCTCTGCCTCCCGTCTTCCGGTCCCATCCACCACGATGGGGGCCGTGTCCCCGGAACATCCAAACACCACGACATCCTTGGTGCGGCCTCGATAGGCCAATCCACATCCGATTGCCGCGAGCAATACTAGAATTCGTTCCATCCTTCCTTGGTTCCTGTGATCAGATAGAATGAGGTAGCCAGCCTCGCAAGAGTCTCTGGCTTTTGTGAAGGGTGAGCGGGTCCCCTGACCTCGCCTCACGTAAACTTCAATGTTCGCTGGATAAACTTTAACTAAACCTATCTCTAAAGCTCCCATCATTTTACCATTTTCTGTTAAAATTAAACTACAAACTTAACCTGATTTAAAACTATAAACTTATAACCTTATCTAAAACTATAAACTTATTCTTAACCTTAAACTATAAACCTAGAAACTTATAAACTGTACAGCGCCGCCCGTTCCCAGGGCGGCCCCTTTAAATTCTGAAAAGGCTGCCGCGAGCTCTTCCCGACGGTGGGAGGGCACTGACCCCTTCCTTTGATCTGCCGCAGCCTGTTGCTGCTGCGATGGGACTGGGCCCTACCTGGGCTGCATTAACCTTAAGCCTGCGCCTTGGGGCAGTCTGGGGACATGACCACATTTTCCTGGGCTGGGGTGCCCGACTTGACCTACGAGGAGTTGTCGGGTGCAGGAATCCCAGGACCGACGGACCGGGTTCCGAGACTTCCACCGGGACGACCTGTGGCCCCACCACAGTCGCTGGCTCCGTCTTCCCTGACTCCGCCTCCCTGATCTCGGGACCTGCAGCTTGTGGCACCGCCCTGCTCGGCCCAGCAGGCGAACCTCCACTCGCAGTCCCTACCTCCCTCGAGGGCAAGACGTTCAAGGCGGGCGGCTCGGGCTCTGAGGTTTCCGCCGTCCCGCCCTGTGGTCCCACAGTGGCTGGCTCCGCCTCCCCTAGCTCCTCCCTCCTGTGTTCGGGACCTGCAGCCTCGGTGTCCACCCTGTGTGGATCTCTATCTGCAGCCCCTGTCCTCCCTATACCTGAATTGGGGGCGACCCTTGCGTTCCCCAAATCCCACTCGTCTTCATCACTATCCTCATCTGACTCCCAACCCCACAAAAATGTTTCACAATTTTCCAGGATGTCCCCTTCCCTGATGCAAGCTGCTTTGCCTGCCTGTGTGCCCTGTGGTCCTACCTGGGGCAGCGAGTCCCCACTCGCAGGGTTTTCCCCTGTGGTTTTCCCTTGTGCACCTGGCTTGTACAGTTTGCACTGATTTAAATCCCTGCTTCTGGCTACCTTGTAGGCTGCTTTTATCTCTCTAAGCTGCCCTTCTAGCCTGAGCACGTCTAACTTTCCCATTAAGCGGGCGTTCTCCTCCCGCAGGGCCTGCTCTCTAAGCTGCCCTTCCAGCCCATCTATTTTCCCTATTAAGTGGGCGTTCTCCTCCCGCAAGGCCTGCTCTTTTAACCTGGCCTCCTCACTGGAGACCCCCTCCTGTGCGTGTCTTTTAAAAGGACACAGGTAGGCAGGCTGCGTGGGCTCTAGTCATTGGGTACTATTAGACGGGCCTGTGGCACCTGCGGGGCCGGTAGCAACCGCCACTTTTCCATGCGCACTCATGAAGTTGCGCATGGCTCCCAACACTGTTTCGATGTCGTCGGGAGGGGTGGGAGCACTAGCTTCCCTAGCCGGGACAGGCGCCTGGGCTCGGACCGCGGGATTTTTATCCTTGGAATCCTTCCAAGGGTTCCTGCAATGCTTGCGCCAGTGCCCTGTCTTCCCACACCCGTAACAAGCATTACTTGCCTGTGGGGCGCGATTACCCTCCTGATGCCACTCTCTTTGATACGGGGCTGCGGGTCGTACCTCATGTACTCTTCCCTTAAGGGGACGTGTTGCCATACCCCTTATATTGCGATAACCTAACGTGAGTCGATTCAAGACCGACTCTTCCGTAATGTTGGGGTCATTGGGATCAAACCATGCTTTTGCCTGCTCTCTGACGGCTGGTAAACTGTTGGCTATTATGCACCTAAGCCAATGAGTTAAAGCTAAGCCTTCCACATCTTCGCGCTCGGGCGCACCTAGACAGCTGCGCTCATATACTGGCCACAGCCTGTCGGCAAAAACCTTCGGGGGTTCTCCCTCCATCTGCACTGTCTGTCCCACTCTAGCAAACGGACCTTCGTCGTTCGCCCCCAACACTTCCAGGACCTCATTCTTTAATTCCTCATAACTCTTGGTTCCCCTCTTGCTCTCGCCTGAGAGACACTGAAGGACCGAGCTGTCTAATGAGAACAGCAGCATTTTTGCTGTCTCCCCATCATCGCAGCCGTTAATGGCTGCGGCTTGCTCAACTTCTCTGAAATGTACGGAAGGGTCGTCTGCCTCGGTCAGCTTCCGTACGTGATTTATCATAGCTCTCAGCTGATGTGAACTGTGAGGCAACACCAGCTGTCCGAGGAGATCCCCCGGTTCTTCCCCACCGTTTCTGCTTGGGCCCCTTTTAATACCCGTTACTGGATACAACGGTCCCTTTCCTACTTCTTTTTCAATGGGCTCTTTCGTTTCTTCCATTGCTTCCTCCCTTACCCAGGTTTCCGAATAGCTGGGTGGCGCGGAGGGCGCAGTGGCTACTACTTCTTCTGCTTTACTTGGTGGGGATTTCTTAAACTTCTCACTTACTAGCGGCTGGTGTGCTGACGGACTGATCAGGCACACCATGCCGTTCGCTTTGTTTACGGCCTTCTTGAGGTGCTCTATCTCCCTTTGGCAGGCGCTATGGTCGGCTCCCTCAAACTTATCCTCAAGGGCCAACTTATATGCCGCCCTAACCCCCGTTAAGCTCTCTTCTTGAGTTCTTATCTGGGCAGCTTGGCGGTTACATCTTTCCTTTAACCTGCTTTCATTCAACTTCGCCTCAGTGACCTGGCACTCGAGATAATCTATCCTTGTTTTCAGGTGACTGGAGACTTCCTGGCTTTCTTGGTGCAACTCATTTAAATTCTTAATGAGCACCTCCCCTCCAGAAACCTTCTCATCCATTTCTCCCTCTAAATGACTGATTCGAGCTACTAGCGCTGTAATGGTCTGGTTTGAAATCTGAACCTGCCTTTTGTAACACATAAGCCAGACTGCTTTCTCAAGTGTCTTTCTATGTTCTTTACTATCTGTCCACCTTTCGGCTGCCTCTAACGGGCTTTTATCCGCTAACAATTCACTTATCCATTTCTTAGTTAGATTAACCTTTCCAAACACATAATCTGCTATCTTTTCCTGCATAACATTTCGTACAGTCATTCCAAAGTCTAACACACTACCCTCTCGCTGCCAGTGTCCTGCCGCGGTCGCCATTTTCTGTAAGGGATTCTGACCCTGCGTGTCTCGCAGCCTGTGAGATTCACGCGGCTCTGTGCAGCCTGTATGTCAGTGCGGGTCTAGGCCTTGTTGCCTGTTCTGGTCTCCAGCCAGTCTGGGAACACTAGACACACCTGTGAGTGGTTCGAATCACTCGCCCTTACGGTTCTAGACACTGGACTTAGATGCGAGAGCAGTAATGGAGATGAAACTCATGTAGACTCGGTTTGAATGGTACGAAATGGAAAATCTTTATTGCATGATACTTAAGATTATGAAATACATGTCATAAGCACAGATTAATGACAGTACAATCTTACAAGCAGTTATATAGTCGATCTTAGGGAAACGAGGAACGAACGGCACATAGTAAATAGGGGCACACATTACAAATATCCTTAATCCTTAAACCCTCCCCTATCAATATCTATCCTAAACTAGATTCATAGGATTTCGAGACTCATGCTCACCACTCGTGATAACTCGGAGAAAATCCGAATAGCTGATCGGATGTTTTTCACCGCAGCACCCACGTGTCGGTCAGGAGATCTCCTGGTCCCACTTGTTTACTTGCTTCTGCTGCTCCGGCTAGCAGGCTGGAACGTCTGCTGTGATGAAGACCTGTGTTGGTTGGTTTAACAGGTACTTTTCGAGCACAGTTGTCAATATCATCGATACGATATGTTTCCTTGCAAGTTCGAAGAAGTCTTCCTGGCAAGGAAAACTTGGATAATCGACCTACAGGCGCGGTCGGGATTTACTGACCGTGGCGATGGATATGGTCTTCCTCTCTTCTCATCTCATCTCATCTCATCTCATCTCGGGCCTTTGGTTCCGATACCGGTTACCAATATAGGTCTTCGTTACGCGACACGAGGTAGATCCGAACGGATCAGAAAGTTCAACAGTCCCTTTTTCAAAAGAGGCAACAGGCAAGCAGGAGCGAGCCCAACTACGAGTACACAGGAGCAGCCACGATGATAAGAGTCGATCGGATAAGAGAAAGATGGACGGTTTGGAGCCTGCAATTATAGTGCAAAATCTTCCGTTTCCCGCCCAACTATAATGTCCATTCTTTTGTTTAGGGTCTGGCGCTCAAATGTCTTGTATGGGTGATCTCCGTTCTTAATGGGTTTCGGGGCTACTCGTAAATGTCTGAGTACCTGTTAATATTTCTCCCATTGTTAAATCGGTCGGTGTTCTCCCTGGAGGGGTTTTGGGGCTTCCAAGTGTTTTGTATAACTACCTGCTAACGGCTCTCTCATCGTAGAGTCGTTGGGATTTTACATATTAATGTCTTTTGGATGGGCCCTTGATTACTCGGTACAATGGCTTTCATTTATACCTGGGAGACCGATTTCAGTATTTATGTGTATACTGCAAACCCATAATGTCTCGTGTATTATCGTCACTGTGCTGAATCTTAATCGATCTTACACAAATGTTTATTGGAACGCCATCTTGTCTGCCTGTTGAAAAGTCTAGAATGTTCTGTCACGAGGTGCGGCGGCCATTTTACAGGCTGCTTGTGTCCACTTTAAACCTGTCAGCATTCTGCTGAAATAAAAGCTGTTTGAACGAAACTCTGTGTTTTCTCCTTATTAATAAAATCGCGATATATTGCGAATTCTACAGTCCCTCCTGTTGATGCGAATAACTCCGCTTATCGTATCAAAAATCATAGTGGTGAGCAATATTATCTCGATTTTCCTCCGAATCCAGCAAATTAATCCCATAACTTTAACCTAGCTAGGGTCTCTGTGTCGTCCTTATTTCCCAAGAAAATTACATTTTATATCACCGTAGGCATTATTTGCCCTTAAACTTACACCACTTGTTTTCCTTCCCGGCGTAACCAGGCCGATGCCTCTCGTATCACCTGTATATTCATCTTTTATTCAGGGAAAGGAAAAACAAAACCCAAAACCAAACAATCATTTTTAACTGTAACACCATCACCAAAATAATCAACACCAACTCTTAAAACATGTCGAGTTCCCAACGTATTTACAATCTTTGAAAATCATGATCGAGTACAAACTTCCGCGGCGCACGTGGCGAGCGGGAGTGACGCCATTTTCCGATCACACGGTGCTTTCATCGTGCACGCGCACGTAACGTTCTCGCCACTCTCCCGTGTTTTCATGCTTGGTGAGGCGCTTGTCTCTTTTACAATGTACGACCAATAGGTACACTACAATGAAAACTTGACATACGACTAAAATGTGGGAGGCTATTCTGATCCATGAAGGCACTTCAATATTAGTGAACAGATTCCACCACGGTGGAATTACTATATCCAGAATGTCTGTCCCTATTTCGACAGTTTTCTGCTCTAGTGTGTAAAAATGTTTTTGTGACACCGCGACGGCTTTCAAAAGCTTGGTGAGGTGTTCAGGGAGAGGGGGAATGAGGTATCCAAAATGCGCGATGAATCGCTGCAAGTCGGTGAAATTCTCTTTTACTGTGAGATGAACAGTGGATGGTTCAGGGATTGGGATAATTCGCTGTTGTGCTACTTGAACTTCCGCCCTGGGTTTAAAACAGAAACTGCTGTCACTCACCGGACACCGGCTACGGTTTCCATGCTGGTAGTGTTGCGCTGCAGTGGTAACACAATATGTTCCACCCCCGATGTATGCTACCTGCGGAGGCACATGATCTTGTGCCATTGCCTCCATGGTGCAATTCATGGACTTGGCGCCAGTCGTTCTGAACCCGCACTGTGGTGTTAAAAAGGCATTCAAGTGCTGGGGGCACAGTATTATGTGTGCTCCCCTGCCACGACAACCAGAGAGATCTGTACCTGTCATCGTTTGCTCCCAGCGGATGACGTAAGGTGGAACCGCTGCGTAACGAATGTGGGCTCCCCCCTGAATGACACCAATGTTCTCTACCCGATACACCGGGGCGGGCTTTGCTGTGTCGCCCAAAACCGGCATGCGTAATACTATTCCCATAATAGTATGGTTTGAACGTCCGCAGTCCACGGGGACTGGGTAAGCTTCTGAAGCTAGCCTGAGTTGGCACGGACTTAATGCATTCTGAAAAGGGTGGAGCGCCCGCAGGTGTATGTTATTTATCCAGGACGGAACCAAACCTTGTTTTAAATCCTCCAAATTACTGCGGCCCTCGCCCAGTAACCACGCCCCGTAAAGCACGCACACCTCGTTTTGCGCAGCTTGATCGGATGCATTCCGATCTTCCCTAATCAGGGCATTTACCGTCTTTGCATGTTTCTCCAACTCTGCTATAATTTCCTTTAAATGGAGAGTCATGGCTTGGTCCTCGTGTAGACCCGACCCAACCACCTTATTCTCATCTGTTAGAATGTCTTTTAATTGTGTCTTTAAACCATTAATCTGGGTCTGCAGCTCCACACTGTCTAGAGCGTTGACCACAGATGTACCTGTGTTAAAAGCAGTGAACGCATCGTTCACCAAACCCCTTCTTTGCCTCCCTACTTGATCCAAAACTTCATGTGGTGCAGTGTACAAACTTGTTTTATCAATTTCCGCGAAATCGAATTCGTAAAATTGTCTGAACATCTTGGTCAACAGGACCTGATACAACTGTTCCGTCTTTTTGGGGCACCACTCTGGTAACCGCACCTCGGTGAGATTTAAAATCACCGAGGCCACCGCGTAATGTACCCCCTGAAATAGTATCTGGTCTGTGGGGACCAGTACCAAACCATTCCCGGGTCCCTTACTAGTTTTAGGGCACCCTTCTTCCTCAGCTAGAACCACCGGAATCGTGGGCGGGGCTTTGCGTGGGCGACACGGTGGCATAGTGGTTAGCACTGGTGCCTCACAGCGCCAGAGACCCGGGTTCGAATCTGACCTCGGGTGACTGTCTGTGTGGAGTTTGCACATTCTCCCCGTGTCTGCGTGGGTTTCCTCCGGGTGCTCCGGTTTCCTCCCACAGTCCAAAAATGTGTGGGTTAGGTTGATTTGGCTATGATAAATTGACCCTTAGTGTTAGGGGGGATTAAATATGTGGGGTTATGGGGATAGGATGGGATATGTTAGGGGGGAATTAAATACGTGGGGTTACGGGGGTAGGGTGGGATATGTGTACTGTGGGGATTAAAGCAGGGACAGGGTACTGGATTTGGATGATCAGCCATGATCGTATTGAATGGCGGAGCAGGCTTGACGGGCCGAATGGCCTACTCCTGCTCCTAGATTCTATGTTTCTATGTTTCTATGTAATGAGCTCAGTGGCATTTACTGGGATCGGGGAGAATGGGGCTCCGCACCCCCTGGTGCTCGCATCCCACCTCATCCCCTGTCCGTTATCCTGCCATTGATTAATGAAAAATATGGAGATGCCTTTGGGGCAAACGTACTTTGACCCCCACATACATACATAAATTCCCTCATCCGATTCCCACCATTTGTCCCAACAGACTTTCACTTGTCCGTTTGTCCCCGTAATAGTCCGATGGGTATTATTACCCAGTCGTTCCCACTCGACCGAAGAGTTCCTCATAGTTTTGCTCAGCTTTCGCAGCCACCACCATCGGCTCAATGGGACATTCCCACTACAAGTCAAACAAATCCGTTTGCCGACGGTGACGCTGATCCTGGGTGCGATGATCCTTACTTTGGGGCACAGTAAAGAAGTCTCTTTGTAGGCAAACCCCGATGTGCTAGAATACTCCGTTGAGTTCGTTCCCAGCCATCCTGGCCACCTTCCCTTGTGGAAATAGGTGCTGGTCTCCTCTGCCTCCCGTCTTCCGGTCCCATCCACCACGATGGGGGCCGTGTCCCCGGAACATCCAAACACCACGACATCCTTGGTGCGGCCTCGATAGGCCAATCCACATCCGATTGCCGCGAGCAATACTAGAATTCGTTCCATCCTTCCTTGGTTCCTGTGATCAGATAGAATGAGGTAGCCAGCCTCGCAAGAGTCTCTGGCTTTTGTGAAGGGTGAGCGGGTCCCCTGACCTCGCCTCACGTAAACTTCAATGTTCGCTGGATAAACTTTAACTAAACCTATCTCTAAAGCTCCCATCATTTTACCATTTTCTGTTAAAATTAAACTACAAACTTAACCTGATTTAAAACTATAAACTTATAACCTTATCTAAAACTATAAACTTATTCTTAACCTTAAACTATAAACCTAGAAACTTATAAACTGTACAGCGCCGCCCGTTCCCAGGGCGGCCCCTTTAAATTCTGAAAAGGCTGCCGCGAGCTCTTCCCGACGGTGGGAGGGCACTGACCCCTTCCTTTGATCTGCCGCAGCCTGTTGCTGCTGCGATGGGACTGGGCCCTACCTGGGCTGCATTAACCTTAAGCCTGCGCCTTGGGGCAGTCTGGGGACATGACCACATTTTCCTGGGCTGGGGTGCCCGACTTGACCTACGAGGAGTTGTCGGGTGCAGGAATCCCAGGACCGACGGACCGGGTTCCGAGACTTCCACCGGGACGACCTGTGGCCCCACCACAGTCGCTGGCTCCGTCTTCCCTGACTCCGCCTCCCTGATCTCGGGACCTGCAGCTTGTGGCACCGCCCTGCTCGGCCCAGCAGGCGAACCTCCACTCGCAGTCCCTACCTCCCTCGAGGGCAAGACGTTCAAGGCGGGCGGCTCGGGCTCTGAGGTTTCCGCCGTCCCGCCCTGTGGTCCCACAGTGGCTGGCTCCGCCTCCCCTAGCTCCTCCCTCCTGTGTTCGGGACCTGCAGCCTCGGTGTCCACCCTGTGTGGATCTCTATCTGCAGCCCCTGTCCTCCCTATACCTGAATTGGGGGCGACCCTTGCGTTCCCCAAATCCCACTCGTCTTCATCACTATCCTCATCTGACTCCCAACCCCACAAAAATGTTTCACAATTTTCCAGGATGTCCCCTTCCCTGATGCAAGCTGCTTTGCCTGCCTGTGTGCCCTGTGGTCCTACCTGGGGCAGCGAGTCCCCACTCGCAGGGTTTTCCCCTGTGGTTTTCCCTTGTGCACCTGGCTTGTACAGTTTGCACTGATTTAAATCCCTGCTTCTGGCTACCTTGTAGGCTGCTTTTATCTCTCTAAGCTGCCCTTCTAGCCTGAGCACGTCTAACTTTCCCATTAAGCGGGCGTTCTCCTCCCGCAGGGCCTGCTCTCTAAGCTGCCCTTCCAGCCCATCTATTTTCCCTATTAAGTGGGCGTTCTCCTCCCGCAAGGCCTGCTCTTTTAACCTGGCCTCCTCACTGGAGACCCCCTCCTGTGCGTGTCTTTTAAAAGGACACAGGTAGGCAGGCTGCGTGGGCTCTAGTCATTGGGTACTATTAGACGGGCCTGTGGCACCTGCGGGGCCGGTAGCAACCGCCACTTTTCCATGCGCACTCATGAAGTTGCGCATGGCTCCCAACACTGTTTCGATGTCGTCGGGAGGGGTGGGAGCACTAGCTTCCCTAGCCGGGACAGGCGCCTGGGCTCGGACCGCGGGATTTTTATCCTTGGAATCCTTCCAAGGGTTCCTGCAATGCTTGCGCCAGTGCCCTGTCTTCCCACACCCGTAACAAGCATTACTTGCCTGTGGGGCGCGATTACCCTCCTGATGCCACTCTCTTTGATACGGGGCTGCGGGTCGTACCTCATGTACTCTTCCCTTAAGGGGACGTGTTGCCATACCCCTTATATTGCGATAACCTAACGTGAGTCGATTCAAGACCGACTCTTCCGTAATGTTGGGGTCATTGGGATCAAACCATGCTTTTGCCTGCTCTCTGACGGCTGGTAAACTGTTGGCTATTATGCACCTAAGCCAATGAGTTAAAGCTAAGCCTTCCACATCTTCGCGCTCGGGCGCACCTAGACAGCTGCGCTCATATACTGGCCACAGCCTGTCGGCAAAAACCTTCGGGGGTTCTCCCTCCATCTGCACTGTCTGTCCCACTCTAGCAAACGGACCTTCGTCGTTCGCCCCCAACACTTCCAGGACCTCATTCTTTAATTCCTCATAACTCTTGGTTCCCCTCTTGCTCTCGCCTGAGAGACACTGAAGGACCGAGCTGTCTAATGAGAACAGCAGCATTTTTGCTGTCTCCCCATCATCGCAGCCGTTAATGGCTGCGGCTTGCTCAACTTCTCTGAAATGTACGGAAGGGTCGTCTGCCTCGGTCAGCTTCCGTACGTGATTTATCATAGCTCTCAGCTGATGTGAACTGTGAGGCAACACCAGCTGTCCGAGGAGATCCCCCGGTTCTTCCCCACCGTTTCTGCTTGGGCCCCTTTTAATACCCGTTACTGGATACAACGGTCCCTTTCCTACTTCTTTTTCAATGGGCTCTTTCGTTTCTTCCATTGCTTCCTCCCTTACCCAGGTTTCCGAATAGCTGGGTGGCGCGGAGGGCGCAGTGGCTACTACTTCTTCTGCTTTACTTGGTGGGGATTTCTTAAACTTCTCACTTACTAGCGGCTGGTGTGCTGACGGACTGATCAGGCACACCATGCCGTTCGCTTTGTTTACGGCCTTCTTGAGGTGCTCTATCTCCCTTTGGCAGGCGCTATGGTCGGCTCCCTCAAACTTATCCTCAAGGGCCAACTTATATGCCGCCCTAACCCCCGTTAAGCTCTCTTCTTGAGTTCTTATCTGGGCAGCTTGGCGGTTACATCTTTCCTTTAACCTGCTTTCATTCAACTTCGCCTCAGTGACCTGGCACTCGAGATAATCTATCCTTGTTTTCAGGTGACTGGAGACTTCCTGGCTTTCTTGGTGCAACTCATTTAAATTCTTAATGAGCACCTCCCCTCCAGAAACCTTCTCATCCATTTCTCCCTCTAAATGACTGATTCGAGCTACTAGCGCTGTAATGGTCTGGTTTGAAATCTGAACCTGCCTTTTGTAACACATAAGCCAGACTGCTTTCTCAAGTGTCTTTCTATGTTCTTTACTATCTGTCCACCTTTCGGCTGCCTCTAACGGGCTTTTATCCGCTAACAATTCACTTATCCATTTCTTAGTTAGATTAACCTTTCCAAACACATAATCTGCTATCTTTTCCTGCATAACATTTCGTACAGTCATTCCAAAGTCTAACACACTACCCTCTCGCTGCCAGTGTCCTGCCGCGGTCGCCATTTTCTGTAAGGGATTCTGACCCTGCGTGTCTCGCAGCCTGTGAGATTCACGCGGCTCTGTGCAGCCTGTATGTCAGTGCGGGTCTAGGCCTTGTTGCCTGTTCTGGTCTCCAGCCAGTCTGGGAACACTAGACACACCTGTGAGTGGTTCGAATCACTCGCCCTTACGGTTCTAGACACTGGACTTAGATGCGAGAGCAGTAATGGAGATGAAACTCATGTAGACTCGGTTTGAATGGTACGAAATGGAAAATCTTTATTGCATGATACTTAAGATTATGAAATACATGTCATAAGCACAGATTAATGACAGTACAATCTTACAAGCAGTTATATAGTCGATCTTAGGGAAACGAGGAACGAACGGCACATAGTAAATAGGGGCACACATTACAAATATCCTTAATCCTTAAACCCTCCCCTATCAATATCTATCCTAAACTAGATTCATAGGATTTCGAGACTCATGCTCACCACTCGTGATAACTCGGAGAAAATCCGAATAGCTGATCGGATGTTTTTCACCGCAGCACCCACGTGTCGGTCAGGAGATCTCCTGGTCCCACTTGTTTACTTGCTTCTGCTGCTCCGGCTAGCAGGCTGGAACGTCTGCTGTGATGAAGACCTGTGTTGGTTGGTTTAACAGGTACTTTTCGAGCACAGTTGTCAATATCATCGATACGATATGTTTCCTTGCAAGTTCGAAGAAGTCTTCCTGGCAAGGAAAACTTGGATAATCGACCTACAGGCGCGGTCGGGATTTACTGACCGTGGCGATGGATATGGTCTTCCTCTCTTCTCATCTCATCTCATCTCATCTCATCTCGGGCCTTTGGTTCCGATACCGGTTACCAATATAGGTCTTCGTTACGCGACACGAGGTAGATCCGAACGGATCAGAAAGTTCAACAGTCCCTTTTTCAAAAGAGGCAACAGGCAAGCAGGAGCGAGCCCAACTACGAGTACACAGGAGCAGCCACGATGATAAGAGTCGATCGGATAAGAGAAAGATGGACGGTTTGGAGCCTGCAATTATAGTGCAAAATCTTCCGTTTCCCGCCCAACTATAATGTCCATTCTTTTGTTTAGGGTCTGGCGCTCAAATGTCTTGTATGGGTGATCTCCGTTCTTAATGGGTTTCGGGGCTACTCGTAAATGTCTGAGTACCTGTTAATATTTCTCCCATTGTTAAATCGGTCGGTAATCTCCCTGGAGGGGTTTTGGGGCTTCCAAGTGTTTTGTATAACTACCTGCTAACGGCTCTCTCATCGTAGAGTCGTTGGGATTTTACATATTAATGTCTTTTGGATGGGCCCTTGATTACTCGGTACAATGGCTTTCATTTATACCTGGGAGACCGATTTCAGTATTTATGTGTATACTGCAAACCCATAATGTCTCGTGTATTATCGTCACTGTGCTGAATCTTAATCGATCTTACACAAATGTTTATTGGAACGCCATCTTGTCTGCCTGTTGAAAAGTCTAGAATGTTCTGTCACGAGGTGCGGCGGCCATTTTACAGGCTGCTTGTGTCCACTTTAAACCTGTCAGCATTCTGCTGAAATAAAAGCTGTTTGAACGAAACTCTGTGTTTTCTCCTTATTAATAAAATCGCGATATATTGCGAATTCTACAGTCCCTCCTGTTGATGCGAATAACTCCGCTTATCGTATCAAAAATCATAGTGGTGAGCAATATTATCTCGATTTTCCTCCGAATCCAGCAAATTAATCCCATAACTTTAACCTAGCTAGGGTCTCTGTGTCGTCCTTATTTCCCAAGAAAATTACATTTTATATCACCGTAGGCATTATTTGCCCTTAAACTTACACCACTTGTTTTCCTTCCCGGCGTAACCAGGCCGATGCCTCTCGTATCACCTGTATATTCATCTTTTATTCAGGGAAAGGAAAAACAAAACCCAAAACCAAACAATCATTTTTAACTGTAACACCATCACCAAAATAATCAACACCAACTCTTAAAACATGTCGAGTTCCCAACGTATTTACAATCTTTGAAAATCATGATCGAGTACAAACTTCCGCGGCGCACGTGGCGAGCGGGAGTGACGCCATTTTCCGATCACACGGTGCTTTCATCGTGCACGCGCACGTAACGTTCTCGCCACTCTCCCGTGTTTTCATGCTTGGTGAGGCGCTTGTCTCTTTTACAATGTACGACCAATAGGTACACTACAATGAAAACTTGACATACGACTAAAATGTGGGAGGCTATTCTGATCCATGAAGGCACTTCAATATTAGTGAACAGATTCCACCACGGTGGAATTACTATATCCAGAATGTCTGTCCCTATTTCGACAGTTTTCTGCTCTAGTGTGTAAAAATGTTTTTGTGACACCGCGACGGCTTTCAAAAGCTTGGTGAGGTGTTCAGGGAGAGGGGGAATGAGGTATCCAAAATGCGCGATGAATCGCTGCAAGTCGGTGAAATTCTCTTTTACTGTGAGATGAACAGTGGATGGTTCAGGGATTGGGATAATTCGCTGTTGTGCTACTTGAACTTCCGCCCTGGGTTTAAAACAGAAACTGCTGTCACTCACCGGACACCGGCTACGGTTTCCATGCTGGTAGTGTTGCGCTGCAGTGGTAACACAATATGTTCCACCCCCGATGTATGCTACCTGCGGAGGCACATGATCTTGTGCCATTGCCTCCATGGTGCAATTCATGGACTTGGCGCCAGTCGTTCTGAACCCGCACTGTGGTGTTAAAAAGGCATTCAAGTGCTGGGGGCACAGTATTATGTGTGCTCCCCTGCCACGACAACCAGAGAGATCTGTACCTGTCATCGTTTGCTCCCAGCGGATGACGTAAGGTGGAACCGCTGCGTAACGAATGTGGGCTCCCCCCTGAATGACACCAATGTTCTCTACCCGATACACCGGGGCGGGCTTTGCTGTGTCGCCCAAAACCGGCATGCGTAATACTATTCCCATAATAGTATGGTTTGAACGTCCGCAGTCCACGGGGACTGGGTAAGCTTCTGAAGCTAGCCTGAGTTGGCACGGACTTAATGCATTCTGAAAAGGGTGGAGCGCCCGCAGGTGTATGTTATTTATCCAGGACGGAACCAAACCTTGTTTTAAATCCTCCAAATTACTGCGGCCCTCGCCCAGTAACCACGCCCCGTAAAGCACGCACACCTCGTTTTGCGCAGCTTGATCGGATGCATTCCGATCTTCCCTAATCAGGGCATTTACCGTCTTTGCATGTTTCTCCAACTCTGCTATAATTTCCTTTAAATGGAGAGTCATGGCTTGGTCCTCGTGTAAACCTGACCCTACCACTTTATTCTCATCTGTTAGAATGTCTTTTAATTGTGTCTTTAAACCATTAATCTGGGTCTGCAGCTCCACACTGTCTAGAGCGTTGACCACAGATGTACCTGTGTTAAAAGCAGTGAACGCATCGTTCACCAAACCCCTTCTTTGCCTCCCTACTTGATCCAAAACTTCATGTGGTGCAGTGTACAAACTTGTTTTATCAATTTCCGCGAAATCGAATTCGTAAAATTGTCTGAACATCTTGGTCAACAGGACCTGATACAACTGTTCCGTCTTTTTGGGGCACCACTCTGGTAACCGCACCTCGGTGAGATTTAAAATCACCGAGGCCACCGCGTAATGTACCCCCTGAAATAGTATCTGGTCTGTGGGGACCAGTACCAAACCATTCCCGGGTCCCTTACTAGTTTTAGGGCACCCTTCTTCCTCAGCTAGAACCACCGGAATCGTGGGCGGGGCTTTGCGTGGGCGCGTAATGAGCTCAGTGGCATTTACTGGGATCGGGGAGAATGGGGCTCCGCACCCCCTGGTGCTCGCATCCCACCTCATCCCCTGTCCGTTATCCTGCCATTGATTAATGATAAATATGGAGATGCCTTTGGGGCAAACGTACTTTGACCCCCACATACATACATAAATTCCCTCATCCGATTCCCACCATTTGTCCCAACAGACTTTCACTTGTCCGTTTGTCCCCGTAATAGTCCGATGGGTATTATTACCCAGTCGTTCCCACTCGACCGAAGAGTTCCTCATAGTTTTGCTCAGCTTTCGCAGCCACCACCATCGGCTCAATGGGACATTCCCACTACAAGTCAAACAAATCCGTTTGCCGACGGTGACGCTGATCCTGGGTGCGATGATCCTTACTTTGGGGCACAGTAAAGAAGTCTCTTTGTAGGCAAACCCCGATGTGCTAGAATACTCCGTTGAGTTCGTTCCCAGCCATCCTGGCCACCTTCCCTTGTGGAAATAGGTGCTGGTCTCCTCTGCCTCCCGTCTTCCGGTCCCATCCACCACGATGGGGGCCGTGTCCCCGGAACATCCAAACACCACGACATCCTTGGTGCGGCCTCGATAGGCCAATCCACATCCGATTGCCGCGAGCAATACTAGAATTCGTTCCATCCTTCCTTGGTTCCTGTGATCAGATAGAATGAGGTAGCCAGCCTCGCAAGAGTCTCTGGCTTTTGTGAAGGGTGAGCGGGTCCCCTGACCTCGCCTCACGTAAACTTCAATGTTCGCTGGATAAACTTTAACTAAACCTATCTCTAAAGCTCCCATCATTTTACCATTTTCTGTTAAAATTAAACTACAAACTTAACCTGATTTAAAACTATAAACTTATAACCTTATCTAAAACTATAAACTTATTCTTAACCTTAAACTATAAACCTAGAAACTTATAAACTGTACAGCGCCGCCCGTTCCCAGGGCGGCCCCTTTAAATTCTGAAAAGGCTGCCGCGAGCTCTTCCCGACGGTGGGAGGGCACTGACCCCTTCCTTTGATCTGCCGCAGCCTGTTGCTGCTGCGATGGGACTGGGCCCTACCTGGGCTGCATTAACCTTAAGCCTGCGCCTTGGGGCAGTCTGGGGACATGACCACATTTTCCTGGGCTGGGGTGCCCGACTTGACCTACGAGGAGTTGTCGGGTGCAGGAATCCCAGGACCGACGGACCGGGTTCCGAGACTTCCACCGGGACGACCTGTGGCCCCACCACAGTCGCTGGCTCCGTCTTCCCTGACTCCGCCTCCCTGATCTCGGGACCTGCAGCTTGTGGCACCGCCCTGCTCGGCCCAGCAGGCGAACCTCCACTCGCAGTCCCTACCTCCCTCGAGGGCAAGACGTTCAAGGCGGGCGGCTCGGGCTCTGAGGTTTCCGCCGTCCCGCCCTGTGGTCCCACAGTGGCTGGCTCCGCCTCCCCTAGCTCCTCCCTCCTGTGTTCGGGACCTGCAGCCTCGGTGTCCACCCTGTGTGGATCTCTATCTGCAGCCCCTGTCCTCCCTATACCTGAATTGGGGGCGACCCTTGCGTTCCCCAAATCCCACTCGTCTTCATCACTATCCTCATCTGACTCCCAACCCCACAAAAATGTTTCACAATTTTCCAGGATGTCCCCTTCCCTGATGCAAGCTGCTTTGCCTGCCTGTGTGCCCTGTGGTCCTACCTGGGGCAGCGAGTCCCCACTCGCAGGGTTTTCCCCTGTGGTTTTCCCTTGTGCACCTGGCTTGTACAGTTTGCACTGATTTAAATCCCTGCTTCTGGCTACCTTGTAGGCTGCTTTTATCTCTCTAAGCTGCCCTTCTAGCCTGAGCACGTCTAACTTTCCCATTAAGCGGGCGTTCTCCTCCCGCAGGGCCTGCTCTCTAAGCTGCCCTTCCAGCCCATCTATTTTCCCTATTAAGTGGGCGTTCTCCTCCCGCAAGGCCTGCTCTTTTAACCTGGCCTCCTCACTGGAGACCCCCTCCTGTGCGTGTCTTTTAAAAGGACACAGGTAGGCAGGCTGCGTGGGCTCTAGTCATTGGGTACTATTAGACGGGCCTGTGGCACCTGCGGGGCCGGTAGCAACCGCCACTTTTCCATGCGCACTCATGAAGTTGCGCATGGCTCCCAACACTGTTTCGATGTCGTCGGGAGGGGTGGGTGCACTAGCTTCCCTAGCCGGGACAGGCGCCTGGGCTCGGACCGCGGGATTTTTATCCTTGGAATCCTTCCAAGGGTTCCTGCAATGCTTGCGCCAGTGCCCTGTCTTCCCACACCCGTAACAAGCATTACCTGCCTGTGGGGCGCGATTACCCTCCTGATGCCACTCTCTTTGATACGGGGCTGCGGGTCGTACCTCATGTACTCTTCCCTTAAGGGGACGTGTTGCCATACCCCTTATATTGCGATAACCTAACGTGAGTCGATTCAAGACCGACTCTTCCGTAATGTTGGGGTCATTGGGATCAAACCATGCTTTTGCCTGCTCTCTGACGGCTGGTAAACTGTTGGCTATTATGCACCTAAGCCAATGAGTTAAAGCTAAACCTTCCACATCTTCGCGCTCGGGCGCACCTAGACAGCTGCGCTCATATACTGGCCACAGCCTGTCGGCAAAAACCTTCGGGGGTTCTCCCTCCATCTGCACTGTCTGTCCCACTCTAGCAAACGGACCTTCGTCGTTCGCCCCCAACACTTCCAGGACCTCATTCTTTAATTCCTCATAACTCTTGGTTCCCCTCTTGCTCTCGCCTGAGAGACACTGAAGGACCGAGCTGTCTAATGAGAACAGCAGCATTTTTGCTGTCTCCCCATCATCGCAGCCGTTAATGGCTGCGGCTTGCTCAACTTCTCTGAAATGTACGGAAGGGTCGTCTGCCTCGGTCAGCTTCCGTACGTGATTTATCATAGCTCTCAGCTGATGTGAACTGTGAGGCAACACCAGCTGTCCGAGGAGATCCCCCGGTTCTTCCCCACCGTTTCTGCTTGGGCCCCTTTTAATACCCGTTACTGGATACAACGGTCCCTTTCCTACTTCTTTTTCAATGGGCTCTTTCGTTTCTTCCATTGCTTCCTCCCTTACCCAGGTTTCCGAATAGCTGGGTGGCGCGGAGGGCGCAGTGGCTACTACTTCTTCTGCTTTACTTGGTGGGGATTTCTTAAACTTCTCACTTACTAGCGGCTGGTGTGCTGACGGACTGATCAGGCACACCATGCCGTTCGCTTTGTTTACGGCCTTCTTGAGGTGCTCTATCTCCCTTTGGCAGGCGCTATGGTCGGCTCCCTCAAACTTATCCTCAAGGGCCAACTTATATGCCGCCCTAACCCCCGTTAAGCTCTCTTCTTGAGTTCTTATCTGGGCAGCTTGGCGGTTACATCTTTCCTTTAACCTGCTTTCATTCAACTTCGCCTCAGTGACCTGGCACTCGAGATAATCTATCCTTGTTTTCAGGTGACTGGAGACTTCCTGGCTTTCTTGGTGCAACTCATTTAAATTCTTAATGAGCACCTCCCCTCCAGAAACCTTCTCATCCATTTCTCCCTCTAAATGACTGATTCGAGCTACTAGCGCTGTAATGGTCTGGTTTGAAATCTGAACCTGCCTTTTGTAACACATAAGCCAGACTGCTTTCTCAAGTGTCTTTCTATGTTCTTTACTATCTGTCCACCTTTCGGCTGCCTCTAACGGGCTTTTATCCGCTAACAATTCACTTATCCATTTCTTAGTTAGATTAACCTTTCCAAACACATAATCTGCTATCTTTTCCTGCATAACATTTCGTACAGTCATTCCAAAGTCTAACACACTACCCTCTCGCTGCCAGTGTCCTGCCGCGGTCGCCATTTTCTGTAAGGGATTCTGACCCTGCGTGTCTCGCAGCCTGTGAGATTCACGCGGCTCTGTGCAGCCTGTATGTCAGTGCGGGTCTAGGCCTTGTTGCCTGTTCTGGTCTCCAGCCAGTCTGGGAACACTAGACACACCTGTGAGTGGTTCGAATCACTCGCCCTTACGGTTCTAGACACTGGACTTAGATGCGAGAGCAGTAATGGAGATGAAACTCATGTAGACTCGGTTTGAATGGTACGAAATGGAAAATCTTTATTGCATGATACTTAAGATTATGAAATACATGTCATAAGCACAGATTAATGACAGTACAATCTTACAAGCAGTTATATAGTCGATCTTAGGGAAACGAGGAACGAACGGCACATAGTAAATAGGGGCACACATTACAAATATCCTTAATCCTTAAACCCTCCCCTATCAATATCTATCCTAAACTAGATTCATAGGATTTCGAGACTCATGCTCACCACTCGTGATAACTCGGAGAAAATCCGAATAGCTGATCGGATGTTTTTCACCGCAGCACCCACGTGTCGGTCAGGAGATCTCCTGGTCCCACTTGTTTACTTGCTTCTGCTGCTCCGGCTAGCAGGCTGGAACGTCTGCTGTGATGAAGACCTGTGTTGGTTGGTTTAACAGGTACTTTTCGAGCACAGTTGTCAATATCATCGATACGATATGTTTCCTTGCAAGTTCGAAGAAGTCTTCCTGGCAAGGAAAACTTGGATAATCGACCTACAGGCGCGGTCGGGATTTACTGACCGTGGCGATGGATATGGTCTTCCTCTCTTCTCATCTCATCTCATCTCATCTCATCTCGGGCCTTTGGTTCCGATACCGGTTACCAATATAGGTCTTCGTTACGCGACACGAGGTAGATCCGAACGGATCAGAAAGTTCAACAGTCCCTTTTTCAAAAGAGGCAACAGGCAAGCAGGAGCGAGCCCAACTACGAGTACACAGGAGCAGCCACGATGATAAGAGTCGATCGGATAAGAGAAAGATGGACGGTTTGGAGCCTGCAATTATAGTGCAAAATCTTCCGTTTCCCGCCCAACTATAATGTCCATTCTTTTGTTTAGGGTCTGGCGCTCAAATGTCTTGTATGGGTGATCTCCGTTCTTAATGGGTTTCGGGGCTACTCGTAAATGTCTGAGTACCTGTTAATATTTCTCCCATTGTTAAATCGGTCGGTGTTCTCCCTGGAGGGGTTTTGGGGCTTCCAAGTGTTTTGTATAACTACCTGCTAACGGCTCTCTCATCGTAGAGTCGTTGGGATTTTACATATTAATGTCTTTTGGATGGGCCCTTGATTACTCGGTACAATGGCTTTCATTTATACCTGGGAGACCGATTTCAGTATTTATGTGTATACTGCAAACCCATAATGTCTCGTGTATTATCGTCACTGTGCTGAATCTTAATCGATCTTACACAAATGTTTATTGGAACGCCATCTTGTCTGCCTGTTGAAAAGTCTAGAATGTTCTGTCACGAGGTGCGGCGGCCATTTTACAGGCTGCTTGTGTCCACTTTAAACCTGTCAGCATTCTGCTGAAATAAAAGCTGTTTGAACGAAACTCTGTGTTTTCTCCTTATTAATAAAATCGCGATATATTGCGAATTCTACAGTCCCTCCTGTTGATGCGAATAACTCCGCTTATCGTATCAAAAATCATAGTGGTGAGCAATATTATCTCGATTTTCCTCCGAATCCAGCAAATTAATCCCATAACTTTAACCTAGCTAGGGTCTCTGTGTCGTCCTTATTTCCCAAGAAAATTACATTTTATATCACCGTAGGCATTATTTGCCCTTAAACTTACACCACTTGTTTTCCTTCCCGGCGTAACCAGGCCGATGCCTCTCGTATCACCTGTATATTCATCTTTTATTCAGGGAAAGGAAAAACAAAACCCAAAACCAAACAATCATTTTTAACTGTAACACCATCACCAAAATAATCAACACCAACTCTTAAAACATGTCGAGTTCCCAACGTATTTACAATCTTTGAAAATCATGATCGAGTACAAACTTCCGCGGCGCACGTGGCGAGCGGGAGTGACGCCATTTTCCGATCACACGGTGCTTTCATCGTGCACGCGCACGTAACGTTCTCGCCACTCTCCCGTGTTTTCATGCTTGGTGAGGCGCTTGTCTCTTTTACAATGTACGACCAATAGGTACACTACAATGAAAACTTGACATACGACTAAAATGTGGGAGGCTATTCTGATCCATGAAGGCACTTCAATATTAGTGAACAGATTCCACCACGGTGGAATTACTATATCCAGAATGTCTGTCCCTATTTCGACAGTTTTCTGCTCTAGTGTGTAAAAATGTTTTTGTGACACCGCGACGGCTTTCAAAAGCTTGGTGAGGTGTTCAGGGAGAGGGGGAATGAGGTATCCAAAATGCGCGATGAATCGCTGCAAGTCGGTGAAATTCTCTTTTACTGTGAGATGAACAGTGGATGGTTCAGGGATTGGGATAATTCGCTGTTGTGCTACTTGAACTTCCGCCCTGGGTTTAAAACAGAAACTGCTGTCACTCACCGGACACCGGCTACGGTTTCCATGCTGGTAGTGTTGCGCTGCAGTGGTAACACAATATGTTCCACCCCCGATGTATGCTACCTGCGGAGGCACATGATCTTGTGCCATTGCCTCCATGGTGCAATTCATGGACTTGGCGCCAGTCGTTCTGAACCCGCACTGTGGTGTTAAAAAGGCATTCAAGTGCTGGGGGCACAGTATTATGTGTGCTCCCCTGCCACGACAACCAGAGAGATCTGTACCTGTCATCGTTTGCTCCCAGCGGATGACGTAAGGTGGAACCGCTGCGTAACGAATGTGGGCTCCCCCCTGAATGACACCAATGTTCTCTACCCGATACACCGGGGCGGGCTTTGCTGTGTCGCCCAAAACCGGCATGCGTAATACTATTCCCATAATAGTATGGTTTGATCGTCCGCAGTCCACGGGGACTGGGTAAGCTTCTGAAGCTAGCCTGAGCTGACACGGACTTAATGCATTCTGAAAAGGGTGGAGCGCCCGCAGGTGTATGTTATTTATCCAGGACGGAACCAAACCTTGTTTTAAATCCTCCAAATTACTGCGGCCCTCGCCCAGTAACCACGCCCCGTAAAGCACGCACACCTCGTTTTGCGCAGCTTGATCGGATGCATTCCGATCTTCCCTAATCAGGGCATTTACCGTCTTTGCATGTTTCTCCAACTCTGCTATAATTTCCTTTAAATGGAGAGTCATGGCTTGGTCCTCGTGTAAACCTGACCCTACCACTTTATTCTCATCTGTTAGAATGTCTTTTAATTGTGTCTTTAAACCATTAATCTGGGTCTGCAGCTCCACACTGTCTAGAGCGTTGACCACAGATGTACCTGTGTTAAAAGCAGTGAACGCATCGTTCACCAAACCCCTTCTCTGCCTCCCTACTTGATCCAAAACTTCATGTGGTGCAGTGTACAAACTTGTTTTATCAATTTCCGCGAAATCGAATTCGTAAAATTGTCTGAACATCTTGGTCAACAGGACCTGATACAACTGTTCCGTCTTTTTGGGGCACCACTCTGGTAACCGCACCTCGGTGAGATTTAAAATCACCGAGGCCACCGCGTAATGTACCCCCTGAAATAGTATCTGGTCTGTGGGGACCAGTACCAAACCATTCCCGGGTCCCTTACTAGTTTTAGGGCACCCTTCTTCCTCAGCTAGAACCACCGGAATCGTGGGCGGGGCTTTGCGTGGGCGCGTAATGAGCTCAGTGGCATTTACTGGGATCGGGGAGAATGGGGCTCCGCACCCCCTGGTGCTCGCATCCCACCTCATCCCCTGTCCGTTATCCTGCCATTGATTAATGAAAAATATGGAGATGCCTTTGGGGCAAACGTACTTTGACCCCCACATACATACATAAATTCCCTCGTCCGGTTCCCACCATTTGTCCCAACAGACTTTCACTTGTCCGTTTGTCCCCGTAATAGTCCGATGGGTATTATTACCCAGTCGTTCCCACTCGACCGAAGAGTTCCTCATAGTTTTGCTCAGCTTTCGCAGCCACCACCATCGGCTCAATGGGACATTCCCACTACAAGTCAAACAAATCCGTTTGCCGACGGTGACGCTGATCCTGGGTGCGATGATCCTTACTTTGGGGCACAGTAAAGAAGTGTCTTTGTAGGCAAACCCCGATGTGCTAGAATACTCCGTTGAGTTCGTTCCCAGCCATCCTGGCCACCTTCCCTTGTGGAAATAGGTGCTGGTCTCCTCTGCCTCCCGTCTTCCGGTCCCATCCACCACGATGGGGGCCGTGTCCCCGGAACATCCAAACACCACGACATCCTTGGTGCGGCCTCGATAGGCCAATCCACATCCGATTGCCGCGAGCAATACTAGAATTCGTTCCATCCTTCCTTGGTTCCTGTGATCAGATAGAATGAGGTAGCCAGCCTCGCAAGAGTCTCTGGCTTTTGTGAAGGGTGAGCGGGTCCCCTGACCTCGCCTCACGTAAACTTCAATGTTCGCTGGATAAACTTTAACTAAACCTATCTCTAAAGCTCCCATCATTTTACCATTTTCTGTTAAAATTAAACTACAAACTTAACCTGATTTAAAACTATAAACTTATAACCTTATCTAAAACTATAAACTTATTCTTAACCTTAAACTATAAACCTAGAAACTTATAAACTGTACAGCGCCGCCCGTTCCCAGGGCGGCCCCTTTAAATTCTGAAAAGGCTGCCGCGAGCTCTTCCTGACGGTGGGAGGGCACTGACCCCTTCCTTTGATCTGCCGCAGCCTGTTGCTGCTGCGATGGGACTGGGCCCTACCTGGGCTGCATTAACCTTAAGCCTGCGCCTTGGGGCAGTCTGGGGACATGACCACATTTTCCTGGGCTGGGGTGCCCGACTTGACCTACGAGGAGTTGTCGGGTGCAGGAATCCCAGGACCGACGGACCGGGTTCCGAGACTTCCACCGGGACGACCTGTGGTCCCACCACAGTCGCTGGCTCCGTCTTCCCTGACTCCGCCTCCCTGACCTCGGGACCTGCAGCTTGTGGCACCGCCCTGCTCGGCCCAGCAGGCGAACCTCCACTCGCAGTCCCTACCTCCCTCGAGGGCAAGACGTTCAAGGCGGGCGGCTCGGGCTCTGAGGTTTCCGCTGTCCCGCCCTGTGGTCCCACAGTGGCTGGCTCCGCCTCCCCTAGCTCCTCCCTCCTGTGTTCGGGACCTGCAGCCTCGGTGTCCACCCTGTGTGGATCTCTATCTGCAGCCCCTGTCCTCCCTATACCTGAATTGGGGGCGACCCTTGCGTTCCCCAAATCCCACTCGTCTTCATCACTATCCTCATCTGACTCCCAACCCCACAAAAATGTTTCACAATTTTCCAGGATGTCCCCTTCCCTGATGCAAGCTGCTTTGCCTGCCTGTGTGCCCTGTGGTCCTACCTGGGGCAGCGAGTCCCCACTCGCAGGGTTTTCCCCTGTGGTTTTCCCTTGTGCACCTGGCTTGTACAGTTTGCACTGATTTAAATCCCTGCTTCTGGCTACCTTGTAGGCTGCTTTTATCTCTCTAAGCTGCCCTTCTAGCCTGAGCACGTCTAACTTTCCCATTAAGCGGGCGTTCTCCTCCCGCAGGGCCTGCTCTCTAAGCTGCCCTTCCAGCCCATCTATTTTCCCTATTAAGTGGGCGTTCTCCTCCCGCAAGGCCTGCTCTTTTAACCTGGCCTCCTCACTGGAGACCCCCTCCTGTGCGTGTCTTTTAAAAGGACACAGGTAGGCAGGCTGCGTGGGCTCTAGTCATTGGGTACTATTAGACGGGCCTGTGGCACCTGCGGGGCCGGTAGCAACCGCCACTTTTCCATGCGCACTCATGAAGTTGCGCATGGCTCCCAACACTGTTTCGATGTCGTCGGGAGGGGTGGGTGCACTAGCTTCCCTAGCCGGGACAGGCGCCTGGGCTCGGACCGCGGGATTTTTATCCTTGGAATCCTTCCAAGGGTTCCTGCAATGCTTGCGCCAGTGCCCTGTCTTCCCACACCCGTAACAAGCATTACTTGCCTGTGGGGCGCGATTACCCTCCTGATGCCACTCTCTTTGATACGGGGCTGCGGGTCGTACCTCATGTACTCTTCCCTTAAGGGGACGTGTTGCCATACCCCTTATATTGCGATAACCTAACGTGAGTCGATTCAAGACCGACTCTTCCGTAATGTTGGGGTCATTGGGATCAAACCATGCTTTTGCCTGCTCTCTGACGGCTGGTAAACTGTTGGCTATTATGCACCTAAGCCAATGAGTTAAAGCTAAGCCTTCCACATCTTCGCGCTCGGGCGCACCTAGACAGCTGCGCTCATATACTGGCCACAGCCTGTCGGCAAAAACCTTCGGGGGTTCTCCCTCCATCTGCACTGTCTGTCCCACTCTAGCAAACGGACCTTCGTCGTTCGCCCCCAACACTTCCAGGACCTCATTCTTTAATTCCTCATAACTCTTGGTTCCCCTCTTGCTCTCGCCTGAGAGACACTGAAGGACCGAGCTGTCTAATGAGAACAGCAGCATTTTTGCTGTCTCCCCATCATCGCAGCCGTTAATGGCTGCGGCTTGCTCAACTTCTCTGAAATGTACGGAAGGGTCGTCTGCCTCGGTCAGCTTCCGTACGTGATTTATCATAGCTCTCAGCTGATGTGAACTGTGAGGCAACACCAGCTGTCCGAGGAGATCCCCCGGTTCTTCCCCACCGTTTCTGCTTGGGCCCCTTTTAATACCCGTTACTGGATACAACGGTCCCTTTCCTACTTCTTTTTCAATGGGCTCTTTCGTTTCTTCCATTGCTTCCTCCCTTACCCAGGTTTCCGAATAGCTGGGTGGCGCGGAGGGCGCAGTGGCTACTACTTCTTCTGCTTTACTTGGTGGGGATTTCTTAAACTTCTCACTTGCTAGCGGCTGGTGTGCTGACGGACTGATCAGGCACACCATGCCGTTCGCTTTGTTTACGGCCTTCTTGAGGTGCTCTATCTCCCTTTGGCAGGCGCTATGGTCGGCTCCCTCAAACTTATCCTCAAGGGCCAACTTATATGCCGCCCTAACCCCCGTTAAGCTCTCTTCTTGAGTTCTTATCTGGGCAGCTTGGCGGTTACATCTTTCCTTTAACCTGCTTTCATTCAACTTCGCCTCAGTGACCTGGCACTCGAGATAATCTATCCTTGTTTTCAGGTGACTGGAGACTTCCTGGCTTTCTTGGTGCAACTCATTGAAAAGTCCAGAATGTTCTGTCACGAGGTGCTGCGGCCATTTTACAGGCTGCTTGTGTCCACTTTAAACCTGTCAGCATTCTGCTGAAATAAAAGCTGTTTGAACGAAACTCTGTGTTTTCTCCTTATTAATAAAATCGCGATATATTGCGAATTCTACAGCAGTGACCAGGACAGTTAGCGCGGGTCTGTCTGGGCAGTGCCGGAGTGACCAGGACAGTTAGCCCGGGTCAGTCTGGGCCGCCCGCAGTGACCAGGACAGTTAGCGCGGGTCAGTCTGGGCGGTCCCGCAGTGACCAGGACAGTTAGCCCGGGTCAGTCTGGGCGGTCCTGCAGTGACCAGGACAGTCAGTGTGGGTCAGTCTGGGCGGTCCCGGAGTGACCGGGACAGTTAGCGCGGGTCAGTCTAGGCGGTCCCGCAGTGACCGGGACAGTTAGCGCGGGTCAGTCTGGGCGGTCCCGCAGTGACCAGGACAGTTAGCGCGGGTCAGTCTGGGCAGTCCCGCAGTGACCAGGACAGTTAGCGCGGGTCAGTCTGGGCAGTCCCGGAGTGACCAGGACAGTTAGCGTGGCTCAGTCTGGGCCGTCCCGGAGTGACCAGGACAGTTAGCGTGGCTCAGTCTGGACGGTCCCGGAGTCACCAGGACAGTTAGCCCGGGTCAGTCTTGGCGGTCCCGGAGCGACCAGGACAGTTAGCGCGGGTCAGTCTGGGCCGTCCCGGAGTGACCAGGACAGTTAGCGCGTGTCAGTCTGGGCGGTCTCGGAGTGACCAGGGCAGTTAGCGCGGGTCAGTCTGGGCGGTCCCGCAGTGACCAGGACAGTTATCGCGGGTCAGTCTGGGCCGTCCCGCAGTGACCAGGACAGTTAGCGCGGGTCAGTCTGGGCGGTCTCGGAGTGACCAGGACAGTTAGCGCGGGTCAGTGTGGACGGTCCAGCAGTGACCAGGACAGTTAGCGCGGGTCAGTCTGGGCGGTCCCGGAGTGACCAGGGCAGTTAGCGCGGGTCAGTCTGGACGGTCCCGGAGTGACCAGGACAGTTAGCGCGGGTCAGTCAGGGCGGTCCCGGAGTGACCAGGACAGTTAGCGCGGGTCAGTCTAGACGGTCCTGGAGTGACCAGGACAGTTAGCGCGGGTCAGTCTAGATAGTCCCACAGTGACCAGGACAGTTAGCGCGGGTCAATCTGGGCGGTCCCGGAGTGACCAGGACAGTTAGCGCGGGTCAGTCTGGGCGGTCCCGGAGTGACCAGGACAGTTAGCGCGGGTCAGTCTGGGCGGCCCTGGAGTGACCAGGACAGTAGGACAGTTAGCGCGGGTCAGTCTGGGCGGTCCCGCAGTTACCAGGACAGTTAGCGCGGGTCTGTCTGGGCGGTCCCGGAGTGACCAGGACAGTTAGCGCGGGTCAGTCTGGGCAGTCCCGCAGTGACCAGGACAGTTAGCGTGGGTCAGTCTGGGCAGTCCCGGAGTGACCGGGACAGTTAGCGCGGGTCAGTCTGGGCGGTCCCGCAGTTACCAGGACAGTTAGCGCGGGTCAGTCTGGGCAGTCCCGCAGTGACCAGGACAGTTAGCGTGGGTCAGTCTGGGCCATCCCGGAGTGACCAGGACAGTTAGCGTGGCTCAGTCTGGACGGTCCCGGAGCGACCAGGACAGTTAGCGCGGGTCAGTCTTGGCGGTTCCGGAGTGACCAGGACAGTTAGCGCGGGTCAGTCTGGGCCATCCCGGAGTGACCAGGACAGTTAGCGCGTGTCAGTCTGGGCGGTCTCGGAGTGACCAGGGCAGTTAGCGCGGGTCAGTCTGGGCGGTCCCGCAGTGACCAGGACAGTTAGCGCGGGTCAGTCTGGGCGGTCTCGGAGTGACCAGGACAGTTAGCGCGGGTCAGTCTGGGCGGTCCCGCAGTGACCAGGACAGTTAGCGCGGGTCAGTCTGGGCAGTCCCAGAGTGACCAGGACAGTTAGCGCGGGTCAGTCTGGGCCGTCCCGCAGTGACCAGGACATTTAGCGCGGGTCAGTCTGGGCGGTCTCGGAGTGACCAGGACAGTTAGCGCGGGTCAGTCTGGGCGGTCCCGCAGTGACCAGGACAGTTAGTGCGGGTCAGTCTGGGCAGTCCCGCAGTGACCAGGACAGTTAGCGCGGGTCAGTCTGGGCAGTCCCGGAGTGACCAGGACAGTTAGCGTGGCTCAGTCTGGGCCGTCCCGGAGTGACCAGGACAGTTAGCGCGGGTCAGTGTGGACGGTCCCGCAGTGACCAGGACAGTTAGCGTGGCTCAGTCTGGGCGGTCCCGGAGTCACCAGGACAGTTAGCGCGGGTCAGTCTTGGCGGTCCCGGAGCGACCAGGACAGTTAGCGCGGGTCAGTCTGGGCGGTCTCGGAGTGACCAGGGCAGTTAGCGCGGGTCAGTCTGGGCGGTCCCGCAGTGACCAGGACAGTTATCGCGGGTCAGTCTGGGCGGTCCCGGAGTGACCAGGGCAGTTAGCGCGGGTCAGTCTGGGCGGTCTCGGAGTGACCAGGACAGTTAGCGCGGGTCAGTGTGGAATGTCCCGCAGTGACCAGGACAGTTAGCGCGGGTCAGTCTGGGCGGTCCCGGAGTGACCAGGGCAGTTAGCGCTGGTCAGTCTGGACGGTCCCGGAGTGACCAGGACAGTTAGCGCGGGTCAGTCTGGATGGTCCCGGAGTGAACAGGACAGTTATCGCGGGTCAGTCAGGGCGGTCCCGGAGTGACCAGGACAGTTAGCGCGGGTCAGTCTGGGCGGCCCTGGAGTGACCAGGACAGTAGGACAGTTATCGCGGGTCAGTTTGGCGGTCCCGGAGTGACCAGGACAGTTAGCGCGGGTCAGTCTAGACGGTCCTGGAGTGACCAGGACAGTTAGCGCGGGTCAGTCTAGATCGTCCCACAGTGACCAGGACAGTTAGCGCGGGTCAATCTGGGCGGTCCCGGAGTGACCAGGACAGTTAGCGCGGGTCAGTCGGGCGGTCCCGGAGTGACCAGGACAGTTAGCGTGGGTCAGTCTGGGCGGCCCTGGAGTGACCAGGACAGTAGGACAGTTAGCGCGGGTCAGTCTGGGCGGTCCCGCAGTGACCAGGACAGTTAGCGCGGGTCTGTCTGGGCGGTCCCGGAGTGACCAGGACAGTTAGCGCGGGTCAGTCTGGGCAGTCCCGCAGTGACCAGGACAGTTAGCGTGGGTCAGTCTGGGCAGTCCCGGAGTGACCGGGACAGTTAGCGCGGGTCAGTCTGGTCGGTCCTGGAGTGACCGGGACAGTTAGCGCGGGTCAGTCTGGGCGGTCCCGCAGTGACCAGGACAGTTAGCGCGGGTCAGTCTGGGCAGTCCCGCAGTGACCAGGACAGTTAGCGTGGGTCAGTCTGGGCCATCCCGGAGTGACCAGGACAGTTAGCGTGGCTCAGTCTGGGCCGTCCCGGAGTCACCAGGACAGTTAGCGCTGGTCAGTCTGGGCGGTCCTGGAGTGACCAGGACAGTTAGCGCGGGTCAGTCTTGGCGGTTCCGGAGTGACCAGGACAGTTAGTGCGGGTCAGTCTGGGCCGTCCCGCAGTGACCAGGACATTTAGCGCGGGTCAGTCTGGGCGGTCTCGGAGTGACCAGGACAGTTAGCGCGTGTCAGTGTGGACGGTCCCGCAGTGACCAGGACAGTTAGCGCGGGTCAGTCTGGGCGGTCCCGCAGTGACCAGGACAGTTATCGCGGGTCAGTCTGGGCGTTCCCGGAGTGACCAGGACTGTTAGCATGGGTCAGTCTGGGCGGTCCCGCAGTGACCAGGACAGTTAGCGCGGGTCAGTCTGGGCAGTCCCGCAGTGACCAGGACAGTTAGCATGGGTCAGTCTGGGCCATCCCGGAGTGACCAGGACAGTTAGCGTGGCTCAGTCTGGGCCGTCCCGGAGTCACCAGGACAGTTAGCGCTGGTCAGTCTGGGCGGTCCTGGAGTGACCAGGACAGTTAGCGCGGGTCAGTGTGGACGGTCCCGCAGTGACCAGGACAGTTAGCGCGGGTCAGTCTGGGCGGTCCCGGAGTGACCAGGACAGTTATCGCGGGTCAGTCTGGGCGTTCCCGGAGTGACCAGGACTGTTAGCATGGGTCAGTCTGGACGGTCCCAGAGTGACCAGGACAGTTAGCGCGGGTCAGTCTGGGCCGTCTCGGAGTGACCAGGACAGTTAGCGCGGGTCAGTCTGAACGGTCCCACAGTGACCAGGACAGTTAGCGCGGGTCAGTCTGGGCGGTCCCGGAGTGACCAGGACAGTTAGCGCGGGTCAGTCTGGACGGTCCCGCAGTGACCAGGACAGTTAGCGCGGGTCAGTCTGGGTGGTCCCGGAGTGACCAGGACAGTTAGCGCGGGTCAGTCTGGGCGGTCCCACAGTGACCAGGACAGTTAGCGCGGGTCAGTCTGGGCGGTATCGGAGTGACCAGGACAGTTAGCCCGGGTCTCTCCGGCCGGTCCCGGAGTGACCAGGACAGTTAGCGCGGGTCAGTCTGGGCGGTCCCGCAGTGACCAGGACAGTTAGCGCGGGTCAGTCTGGGCGGTCCCGCAGTGACCAGGACAGTTAGCCCGGGTCTCTCCGGCCGGTCCCGGAGTGACCAGGACAGTTAGCGCGGGTCTCTCCGGCCGGTCCCGGAGTGACCAGGACAGTTAGCGCGGGTCTCTCCGGCCGGTCCCGCAGTGACCAGGACAGTTAGCGCGGGTCAGTCTGGGCGGTCCCGCAGTGACCAGGACAGTTAGCCCGGGTCTCTCCGGCCGGTCCCGCAGTGACCAGGACAGTTAGCCCGGGTCTCTCCGGCCGGTCCCGGAGTGACCAGGACAGTTAGCGCGGGTCTCTCCGGCCGGTCCCGGAGTGACCAGGACAGTTAGCGCGGGTCTCTCCGGCCGGTCCCGGAGTGACCAGGACAGTTAGCCCGGGTCTCTCCGGCCGGTCCCGGAGTGACCAGGACAGTTAGCGCGGGTCAGTCTGGGCGGTCCCGCAGTGACCAGGACAGTTAGCGCGGGTCAGTCTGGGCGGTCCCGCAGTGACCAGGACAGTTAGCGCGGGTCTCTCCGGCCGGTCCCGCAGTGACCAGGACAGTTAGCCCGGGTCTCTCCGGCCGGTCCCGCAGTGACCAGGACAGTTAGCCCGGGTCTCTCCGGCCGGTCCCGGAGTGACCAGGACAGTTAGCGCGGGTCAGTCTGGGCGGTCCCGGAGTGACCAGGACAGTTAGCCCGGGTCTCTCCGGCCGGTCCCGCAGTGACCAGGACAGTTAGCCCGGGTCTCTCCGGCCGGTCCCGCAGTGACCAGGACAGTTAGCCCGGGTCTCTCCGGCCGGTCCCGGAGTGACCAGGACAGTTAGCCCGGGTCTCTCCGGCCGGTCCCGCAGTGACCAGGACAGTTAGCCCGGGTCTCTCCGGCCGGTCCCGCAGTGACCAGGACAGTTAGCGCGGGTCTCTCCGGCCGGTCCCGCAGTGACCAGGACAGTTAGCGCGGGTCAGTCTGGGCGGTCCCGCAGTGACCAGGACAGTTAGCCCGGGTCTCTCCGGCCGGTCCCGCAGTGACCAGGACAGTTAGCCCGGGTCTCTCCGGCCGGTCCCGGAGTGGTCCCGGTCCGTATTCCTCCCTGGGTGATAACTGCCCCAGCATGGTTTTAATCCTGTCTGGACTGTTGGTAGAGGCCAGTCTAAAGAACAACAACAATTTGCATTTATATAGTGCCTTTAATCCCATGGAGCTTCACAGGAGCGTAATGGAGGAAATTGAACCTGAGCCAAACAAGGAACATAAGAACATCAGGATTAGGAGCAGGAGTCGGCCATTCGGCCCCTCGAGCCTGCTCTGCCATTCAGTGAGATCATGGCTGATCTTTGACCTCAACTCCACTTTCCCGCCCAATCCCCATATCCCTTGATTCACCTGGAGTCCAAAAATCTACCTGTCTCAGCCTTGAATATACCCAAAGACTCAGCATCCACAGCCCTCTGGGGGAGAGAATTCCAAAGATTCACCACCCTCTGAGTGAAGAAATTCCTCCTCATCTCAGTCTTAAATGGCCCACCCCTTATCCTGAGACTATGCCCCCTCGTTCTAGACACTCCAGCCAGGGGAAACAACCTCTCAGCATTTACCCTGTCAATCCCCTTCAGAACCTTGTATGTTTCAAAGAGATCACCTCTCATTCTTCTAAACTCCAGAGAGTATCGGCCCATTCTACACAACCTCTCCTCATAGGACAGCCCAACATGGAGGCATGAGGAGGAGCGAGTAAGATGGATGAAGCAGCCCCAGTGCGGGTCCAGCCCCGCTCTCCACTGCTGGTGGGCGGTCAGGGGAAGTGAAAGGTCAGCGATGATGAGATGAGTGATTGGGGGCTGAGAACGGACCTGAGAAACGTTGGGAACTGGTTCCCGGCTCGGCTCCCAGCCCTCAACACGGCAGCCTTCCTCCCGGGAGCGCAGCGAGCGCCCAGCAACCCTCGGGAGAAGCCGGAGTGGGAATGAGAGGCAGGGTGGGAATCCCCCCAGGGCTTCGGTTGGGAACGGTCTGGTCCCTTCCCTCTGACTACCCGGTCCTCCCGGGCGTCTGGTGTGGTTACCATGGGATACGGCCAGACCACGGAGCAAGTAATAACAATAACGTATCATTAAATACTGAGAGAGGCCTGTTCGAGGTGAAGTCTGGGAGAGTTAGTGCACTAGAGGGATGGGCTTCGATGGGTGAGTTAGTCTACTAGAGGGATGGGTTTCGATGGGTGAGTTAGTGTACTAGAGGGATGGGCTTCGATGGGAGAGTTAGTGTACTAGAGGGATAGGCTTCGATGGGAGAGTTAGTGTACTAGAGGGATGGGCTTCGATGGGTGAGTTAGTGTACTAGAGGGATGGGCTTCGATGGGAGAGTTAGTGTACTGGAGGGATGGGCTTCGATGGGTCAGTTAGTGTACGAGAGGGATGGGCTTCGATGGGAGAGTTAGTGTACTAGAGGGATGGGCTTCGATGGGAGAGTTGGTGTACTAGAGGGATGGGCTTCGATGGGTCAGTTAGTGTACTAGAGGGATGGGCTTCGATGGGAGAGTTAGTGTACTAGAGGGATGGGCTTCGATGGGAGAGTTAGTGTACTAGAGGGATGGGCTTCGATGGGAGAGTTAGTGTACTAGAGGGATGGGCTTCGATGGGAGAGTTAGTGTAACAGAGGAATGGGCATCGATGGGAGAGTTAGTGTACTAGAGCGATGGGCTTCGATGGGAGAGTTAGTGTACTAGAGGCATGGGCTTCGATGGGTGAGTTAGTGTACTAGAGGGATGGGCTTCGATGGGAGAGTTAGTGTACAAGAGGGATGGGCTTCGATGGGAGAGTTAGTGTACAAGAGGGATGGGCTTCGATGGGAGAGTTAGTGTACTAGAGGAATGGGCTTCGATGGGAGAGTTAGTGTACTAGAGGAATGGGCTTCGATGGGAGAGTTAGTGTACTAGAGGGATGGGCTTCGATGGGAGAGTTAGTGTACTAGAGGGATGGGCTTCGATGGGAGAGTTAGTGTACTAGAGGGATGGGCTTCGATGGGTGAGTTAGTGTACTAGAGGGATGGGCTTCGATGGGCGAGTTAGTGTACTAGAGGGATGGGCTTCGATGGGTGAGTTAGTGTACTAGAGGGATGGGCTTCGATGGGAGAGTTAGTGTACTGGAGGGATGGGCTTCGATGGGTGAGTTAGTGTACTAGAGGAATGGGCTTCGATGGGAGAGTTAGTGTACTAGAGGAATGGGCTTCGATGGGTCAGTTAGTGTACTAGAGGGATGGGCTTCGATGGGAGAGTTAGTGTACTGGAGGGATGGGCTTCGATGGGTGAGTTAGTGTACTAGAGGGATGGGCTTCGATGGGTGAGTTAGTGTACTAGAGGAATGGACTTCGATGGGAGAGTTAGTGTACTAGAGGGATGGGCTTCGATGGGAGAGTTAGTGTACTAGAGGGATGGGCTTCGATGGGAGAGTTAGTGTACTAGAGGAATGGACTTCGATGGGAGAGTTAGTGTACTAGAGGAATGGACTTCGATTGGAGAGTTAGTGTACTAGAGGGATGGGCTTCGATGGGAGAGTTAGTGTACTAGAGGAATGGACTTCGATGGGAGAGTTAGTGTACTAGAGGAATGGACTTCGATGGGAGAGTTAGTGTACTAGAGGGATGGGCTTCAATGGGTGAGTTAGTGTACGAGAGGGATGGGCTTCGATGGGAGAGTTAGTGTACGAGAGGGATGGGCTTCGATGGGAGAGTTAGTGTACTAGAGGGATGGGCTTCGATGGGTGAGTTAGTGTACTAGAGGGATGGGCTTCGATGGGAGAGTTAGTGTACTAGAGGGATGGGCTTCGATGGGAGAGTTAGTGTACTAGAGGGATGGGCTTCGATGGGAGAGTTAGTGTACTAGAGGGATGGGCTTCGATGGGAGAGTTAGTGTACTAGAGGGATGGGCTTCGATGGGAGAGTTAGTGTACTAGAGGGATGGGCTTCGATGGGAGAGTTAGTGTACTAGAGGGATGGGCTTCGATGGGAGAGTTAGTGTACTAGAGGGATGGGCTTCGATGGGAGAGTTAGTGTACTAGAAGGATGGGCTTCGATGGGAGAGTTAGTGTACTAGAGGGATGGGCTTCGATGGGAGAGTTAGTGTACTAGAGGGATGGGCTTCGATGGGAGAGTTAGTGTACTAGAGGGATGGGCTTTGATGGGCGAGTTAGTGTACTCGAGGGATGGGCTTCGATGGGAGAGTTAGTGTACTAGAGGGATGGGCTTCGATGGGCGAGTTAGTTTACTAGAGGGATGGGCTTCGATGAGCGAGTTAGTGTTCTGGAGGCATGGGCTTCGATGGGAGAGTTAGTGTACTGGAGGGATGGGCTTCGATGGGAGAGTTAGTGTACTAGAGGGATGGGCTTCGATGGGAGAGTTAGTGTACTAGAGGGATGGGCTTCGATGGGAGAGTTAGTGTACTAGAGGGATGGGCTTCGATGGGTGAGTTAGTGTACGAGAGGGATTGGCTTCGATGGGTGAGTTAGTGTACTAGAGGGATGGGCTTCGATGGGAGAGTTAGTGTACTAGAGGGATGGGCTTCGATGGGTGAGTTAGTGTACGAGAGGGATTGGCTTCGATGGGTGAGTTAGTGTACTAGAGGGATGGGCTTCGATGGGAGAGTTAGTGTACTAGAGGGATGGGCTCCGATGGGAGAGTTAGTGTACTAGAGGGATGGGCTTCGATGGGAGAGTTAGTGTACTAGAGGGATCGATTTGGATGGGAGAGTTAGTGGACTAGAGGATTGGGCTTCGATGGGTAAGTTAGTGTACTAGAGGGATGGGCTTCGATGGGAGAGTTGGTGTACTGGAGGGATGGGCTTCGATGGGTGAGTTCGTGTAACAGAGGGATGGGCTTCGATGGGAGAGTTAGTGTACTGGAGGAATGGGCTTCGATGGGAGAGTTAGTGTACCAGAGGGATGGGCTTCGATGGGAGAGTTAGTGTACTGGAGGGATGGGCTTCGATGGGAGAGTTAGTGTACTAGAGGGATGGGCTTCGATGGGAGAGTTAGTGTACTAGAGGGATGGGCTTCGATGGGAGAGTTAGTGTACTAGAGGGATGGGCTTCGATGGGCGAGTTAGTGTACTAGAGGGATGGGCTTCGATGGGAGAGTTAGTGTACTAGAGGGATGGGCTTCGATGGGAGAGTTAGTGTACTGGAGGGATGGGCTTCAATGGAGAGTTAGTGTACCGGAGGGATGGGCTTCAATGGGAGAGTTAGTGTACCGGAGGGATGGGCTTCGATGGGAGAGTTAGTGTACTGGAGGGATGGGCTTCGATGGGAGAGTTAGTGTACTAGAGGGATGGGCTTCGATGGGAGAGTTAGTGTACGAGAGGGATGGGCTTCGATGGGAGAGTTAGTGTACTAGAGGAGTGGGCTTCGATGCCAGAGTTAGTGTACTAGAGGGATGGGCTTCGATGGGTGAGTTAGTGTACTAGAGGGATGGGCTTCGATGGGTGAGTTAGTGTGCTAGAGGGATGGGCTTCGATGGGAGAGTTAGTGTACTAGAGGGATGGGCTTCGATGGGAGAGTTAGTGTACTAGAGGGATGGGCTTCGATGGGAGAGTTAGTGTACTAGAAGGATGGGCTTCGATGGGAGAGTTAGTGTACTAGAGGGATGGGCTTCGATGGGTGAGTTAGTGTACAAGAGGGATGGGCTTCGATGGGAGAGCTAGTGTACTAGAGGGATGGGCTTCGATGGGAGAGTTAGTGTACTAGAGGGATGGGCTTTGATGGGCGAGTTAGTGTACTCGAGGGATGGGCTTCGATGGGAGAGTTAGTGTACTAGAGGGATGGGCTTCGATGAGCGAGTTAGTGTTCTGGAGGCATGGGCTTCGATGGGAGAGTTAGTGTACTGGAGGGATGGGCTTCGATGGGAGAGTTAGTGTACTAGAGGGATGGGCTTCGATGGGTGAGTTAGTGTACGAGAGGGATTGGCTTCGATGGGTGAGTTAGTGTACTAGAGGGATGGGCTTCGATGGGAGAGTTAGTGTACTAGAGGGATGGGCTCCGATGGGAGAGTTAGTGTACTAGAGGGATCGATTTGGATGGGAGAGTTAGTGGACTAGAGGATTGGGCTTCGATGGGTAAGTTAGTGTACTAGAGGGATGGGCTTCGATGGGAGAGTTGGTGTACTGGAGGGATGGGCTTCGATGGGTGAGTTAGTGTACAGAGGGATGGGCTTCGATGGGAGAGTTAGTGTACTGAGGAATGGGCTTCGATGGGAGAGTTAGTGTACCAGAGGGATGGGCTTCGATGGGAGAGTTAGTGTACTGGAGGGATGGGCTTCGATGGGAGAGTTAGTGTACCAGAGGGATGGGCTTCGATGGGAGAGTTAGTGTACTGGAGGGATGGGCTTCGATGGGAGAGTTAGTGTACTAGAGGGATGGGCTTCGATGGGAGAGTTAGTGTACCAGAGGGATGGGCTTCGATGGGCGAGTTAGTGTACTAGAGGGATGGGCTTCGATGGGAGAGTTAGTGTACTAGAGGGATGGGCTTCGATGGGAGAGTTAGTGTACTGAGGGATGGGCTTCAATGGAGAGTTAGTGTACCGAGGGATGGGCTTCGATGGGAGAGTTAGTGTACCGAGGGATGGGCTTCGATGGGAGAGTTAGTGTACTGAGGGATGGGCTTCGATGGGAGAGTTAGTGTACTAGAGGGATGGGCTTCGATGGGAGAGTTAGTGTACGAGAGGGATGGGCTTCGATGGGAGAGTTAGTGTACTAGAGGAGTGGGCTTCGATGCCAGAGTTAGTGTACTAGAGGGATGGGCTTCGATGGGTGAGTTAGTGTACTAGAGGGATGGGCTTCGATGGGTGAGTTAGTGTGCTAGAGGGATGGGCTTCGATGGGAGAGTTAGTGTACTAGAGGGATGGGCTTCGATGGGAGAGTTAGTGTACTAGAGGGATGGGCTTCGATGGGAGAGTTAGTGTACTAGAAGGATGGGCTTCGATGGGAGAGTTAGTGTACTAGAGGGATGGGCTTCGATGGGTGAGTTAGTGTACAAGAGGGATGGGCTTCGATGGGAGAGCTAGTGTACTAGAGGGATGGGCTTCGATGGGAGAGTTAGTGTACTAGAGGGATGGGCTTTGATGGGCGAGTTAGTGTACTCGAGGGATGGGCTTCGATGGGAGAGTTAGTGTACTAGAGGGATGGGCTTCGATGGGCGAGTTAGTTTACTAGAGGGATGGGCTTCGATGAGCGAGTTAGTGTTCTGGAGGCATGGGCTTCGATGGGAGAGTTAGTGTACTGGAGGGATGGGCTTCGATGGGAGAGTTAGTGTACTAGAGGGATGGGCTTCGATGGGTGAGTTAGTGTACGAGAGGGATTGGCTTCGATGGGTGAGTTAGTGTACTAGAGGGATGGGCTTCGATGGGAGAGTTAGTGTACTAGAGGGATGGGCTTCGATGGGCGAGTTAGTGTACTAGAGGGATGGGCTTCGATGGGAGAGTTAGTGTACTAGAGGGATGGGCTTCGACGCGAGAGTTAGTGTACTAGAGGGATGGGCTTCGATGGGTGAGTTAGTGTACTAGAGGGATGGGCTTCGATGGGAGAGTTAGTGTACTAGAGGGATGGGCTCCGATGGGAGAGTTAGTGTACTAGAGGGATCGATTTGGATGGGAGAGTTAGTGGACTAGAGGATTGGGCTTCGATGGGTAAGTTAGTGTACTAGAGGGATGGGCTTCGATGGGAGAGTTGGTGTACTGGAGGGATGGGCTTCGATGGGTGAGTTCGTGTAACAGAGGGATGGGCTTCGATGGGAGAGTTAGTGTACTGGAGGAATGGGCTTCGATGGGAGAGTTAGTGTACCAGAGGGATGGGCTTCGATGGGAGAGTTAGTGTACTGGAGGGATGGGCTTCGATGGGAGAGTTAGTGTACTAGAGGGATGGGCTTCGATGGGAGAGTTAGTGTACTAGAGGGATGGGCTTCGATGGGTGAGTTAGTGTACTGGAGGAATGGGCTTCGATGGGAGAGTTAGTGTACTAGAGGGATGGGCTTCGATGGGAGAGTTAGTGTACTAGAGGGATGGGCTTCGATGGGAGAGTTAGTGTACTAGAGGGATAGGCTTCGATGGGAGAGTTAGTGTACCAGAGGGATGGGCTTCGATGGGCGAGTTAGTGTACTAGAGGGATGGGCTTCGATGGGAGAGTTAGTGTACTGGAGGGATGGGCTTCGATGGGAGAGTTAGTGTACTAGAGGGATGGGCTTCGATGGGAGAGTTAGTGTACCAGAGGGATGGGCTTCGATGGGCGAGTTAGTGTACTAGAGGGATGGGCTTCGATGGGTGAGTTAGTGTACCGGAGGGATGGGCTTCGATGGGAGAGTTAGTGTACTGGAGGGATGGGCTTCAATGGAGAGTTAGTGTACCGGAGGGATGGGCTTCAATGGGAGAGTTAGTGTACCGGAGGGATGGGCTTCGATGGGAGAGTTAGTGTACTGGAGGGATGGGCTTCGATGGGAGAGTTAGTGTACTAGAGGGATGGGCTTCGATGGGAGAGTTAGTGTACGAGAGGGATGGGCTTCGATGGGAGAGTTAGTGTACTAGAGGAGTGGGCTTCGATGCCAGAGTTAGTGTACTAGAGGGATGGGCTTCGATGGGTGAGTTAGTGTACTAGAGGGATGGGCTTCGATGGGTGAGTTAGTGTGCTAGAGGGATGGGCTTCGATGGGAGAGTTAGTGTACTAGAGGGATGGGCTTCGATGGGAGAGTTAGTGTACGAGAGGGATGGGCTTCGATGGGAGAGTTAGTGTACTAGAGGGATGGGCTTCGATGGGAGAGTTAGTGTACTAGAGGGATGGGCTTCGATGGGAGAGTTAGTGTACTAGAGGAATGGGCTTCGATGGGTGAGTTAGTGAACTAGAGGCATGGGCTTCGATGGGAGAGTTAGTGTACTGGAGGGATGGGCTTCAATGGGAGAGTTAGGGTACTAGAGGGATGGGCTTCGATGGGAGAGTTAGTGTACTGGAGGGATGGGCTTCAATGGGAGAGTTAGTGTACCGGAGGGATGAGCTTCGATGGGAGAGTTAGTGTACTAGAGGGATGGGCTTCGATGGGAGAGTTAGTGTACTAGAGGGATGGGCTTCGATGGGAGAGTTAGTGTACTAGAGGAATGGGCTTCGATGGGAGAGTTAGTGTACTAGAGGAGTGGGCTTCGATGCGAGAGTTAGTGTACTAGAGGGATGGGCTTCAATGGGAGAGTTAGTGTACTAGAGGGATGGGCTTCGATGGGTGAGTTAGTGTACTAGAGGGATGGGCTTCGATGGGTGAGTTAGTGTACTAGAGGAGTGGGCTTCGATGGGTGAGTTAGTGTACTAGAGGAGTGGGCTTCGATGCGAGAGTTAGTGTACTAGAGGGATGGGCTTCGATGGGAGAGTTAGTGTACTAGAGGGATGGGCTTCGATGCGAGAGTTAGTGTACTAGAGGGATGGGCTTCGATGGGAGAGTTAGTGTACTAGAGGGATGGGCTTCGATGGGAGAGTTAGTGTACTAGAGGGATGGGCTTCGATGGGCGAGTTAGTTTACTAGAGGGATGGGCTTCGATGAGCGAGTTAGTGTTCTGGAGGCATGGGCTTCGATGGGAGAGTTAGTGTACTAGAGGGATGGGCTTCGATGGGAGAGTTAGTGTACTAGAGGGATGGGCTTCAATGGGTGAGTTAGTGTACTAGAGGGATGGGCTTCGATGGGTGAGTTAGTGTACTAGAGGGATGGGCTTCGATGGGTGAGTTAGTGTACTAGAGGGATGGGCTTCGATGGGAGAGTTAGTGTACTAGAGGGATGGGCTTCGATGGGAGAGTTAGTGTACTAGAGGGATGGGCTTCGATGGGTGAGTTAGTGTACTCGAGGAATGGGCTTCGATGGGAGGGTTAGTGTACTAGAGGGATGGGCTTCGATGGGAGAGTTAGTGTACTAGAGGAATGGGCTTCGATGGGAGAGTTAGTGTACTAGAGGAATGGGCTTCGATGGGAGAGTTAGTGTACTAGAGGAATGGGCTTCGATGGGAGAGTTAGTGTACTAGAGGGATGGGCTTCGATGGGAGAGTTAGTGTACTAGAGGGATGGGCTTCGATGGGTGAGTTAGTGTACTAGAGGGATGGGCTTCGATGGGAGAGTTAGTGTACTAGAGGGAAGGGCTTCGATGGGTGAGTTAGTGTACTAGAGGGATGGGCTTCGATGGGTGAGTTAGTGTACTAGAGGGATGGGCTTCGATGGGAGAGTTAGTGTACTAGAGGGATGGGCTTCGATGGGAGAGTTAGTGTACTAGAGGGATGGGCTTCGATGGGTGAGTTAGTGTACTAGAGGGATGGGCTTCGATGGGAGAGTTAGTGTACTAGAGGGATGGGCTTCGATGGGAGAGTTAGTGTACTAGAGGGATGGGCTTCGATGGGAGAGTTAGTGTACTAGAGGGATGGGCTTCGATGGGAGAGTTAGTGTACTAGAGGGATGGGCTTCGATGGGAGAGTTAGTGTACTAGAGGGATGGGCTTCGATGGGAGAGTTAGTGTACTAGAGGGATGGGCTTCGATGGGAGAGTTAGTGTACTAGAGGGATGGGCTTCGATGGGAGAGTTAGTGTACAAGAGGGATGGGCTTCGATGGGCGAGTTAGTGTACTCGAGGGATGGGCTTCGATGGGAGAGTTAGTGTACTAGAGGGATGGGCTTCGATGGGAGAGTTAGTGTACTAGAGGGATGGGCTTCTGTGGGAGAGTTGGTGTACAAGAGGGATGGGCTTCGATGGGCGAGTTAGTGTACTCGAGGGATGGGCTTCGATGGGAGAGTTAGTGTACTAGAGGGATGGGCTTCGATGGGCGAGTTAGTTTACTAGAGGGATGGGCTTCGATGAGCGAGTTAGTGTTCTGGAGGCATGGGCTTCGATGGGAGAGTTAGTGTACGAGAGGGATTGGCTTCGATGGGAGAGTTAGTGTACTAGAGGGATCGATTTGGATGGGAGAGTTAGTGTACTAGAGGGATTGGCTTCGATGGGAGAGTTAGTGTACTAGAGGGATGGGCTCCGATGGGAGAGTTAGTGTACTAGAGGAGTGGGCTTCGATGTGAGAGTTAGTGTACTAGAGGGATGGGCTTCGATGGGTGAGTTAGTGTACTAGAGGGATCGATTTGGATGGGAGAGTTAGTGTACTAGAGGGATGGGCTTCGATGGGAGAGTTAGTGTACTAGAGGGATGTGCTTCGATGGGAGAGTTAGTGTACTGGAGGGATGGGCTTCGATGGGAGAGTTAGTGTACTGGAGGGATGGGCTTCGATGGGTGAGTTCGTGTAACAGAGGGATGGGCTTCGATGGGAGAGTTAGTGTACTGGAGGAATGGGCTTCGATGGGAGAGTTAGTGTACTGGAGGGATGGGCTTCGATGGGAGAGTTAGTGTACCAGAGGGATGGGCTTCGATGGGCGAGTTAGTGTACTAGAGGGATGGGCTTCGATGGGAGAGTTAGTGTACTAGAGGGATGGGCTTCGATGGGAGAGTTAGTGTACTGGAGGGATGGGCTTCAATGGAGAGTTAGTGTACCGGAGGGATGGGCTTCAATGGGAGAGTTAGTGTATTGGAGGGATGGGCTTCGATGGGAGAGTTAGTCTACTAGAGGGATGGGCTTCGATGGGTGAGTTAGTGTACTAGAGGGATGGGCTTCAATGGGAGAGTTAGTGTATTGGAGGGATGGGCTTCGATGGGAGAGTTAGTGTACTAGAGGGATGGGCTTCGATGGGAGAGTTAGTGTACTAGAGGGATGGGCTTCGATGGGTGAGTTAGTGTACTAGAGGGATGGGCTTCGATGGGAGAGTTAGTGTACTAGAGGGATGGGCTTCGATGGGTGAGTTAGTGTACCAGAGGGATGGGCTTCGATGGGAGAGTTAGTGTACTAGAGGGATGGGCTTCGATGGGTGAGTCAGTGTACTAGAGGGATGGGTTTCGATGGGAGAGTTAGTGTACCGGAGGGATGGGCTTCAATGGGAGAGTTAGTGTACCGGAGGGATGGGCTTCGATGGGAGAGTTAGTGTATTGGAGGGATGGGCTTCGATGGGAGAGTTAGTGTACTAGAGGGATGGGCTTCGATGGGTGAGTCAGTGTACTAGAGGGATGGTCTTCGATGTGTGAGTTAGTGTACGAGAGGGATGGGCTTCGATGGGAGAGTTAGTGTACTAGAGGGATGGGCTTCGATGGGAGAGTTAGTGTACTAGAGGAGTGGGCTTCGATGCCAGAGTTAGTGTACTAGAGGGATGGGCTTCGATGGGTGAGTTAGTGTACTAGAGGGATGGGCTTCGATGGGAGAGTTAGTGTACTAGAGGGATGGGCTTCGATGGGAGAGTTAGTGTACTAGAGGGATGGGCTTCGATGGGTGAGTTAGTGTACTGGAGGGATGGGCTTCGATGGGAGAGTTAGTGTACTAGAGGGATGGGCTTCGATGGGAGAGTTAGTGTACTAGAGGGATGGGGTTTGGTGGGAAAGTTAGTGTACTAGAGGAATGGGCTTCGATGGGAGAGTTAGTGTACTAGAGGGATGGGCTTCGATGGGAGAGTTAGTGTACTAGAGGGATGGGCTTCGATGGGTGAGTTAGTGTACTAGAGGAATGGGCTTCGATGGGAGAGTTAGTGTACTAGAGGGATGGGCTTCGATGGGAGAGTTAGTCTACTCGACGGATGGGCTTCGATGGGAGAGTTAGTGTACTAGAGGAATGGGCTTCGATGGGCGAGTTAGTTTATTGAGGGATGGGCTTCGATGGGAGATTTAGTGTACTAGATGGATGGGCTTCGATGGGTGAGTTAGTGTACTAGAGGGATGGGCTTCGATGGGAGAGTTAGTGTACTAGAGGGATGGGCTTCGATGGGAGAGTTAGTGTACTAGAGGGATGGGCTTCGATGGGAGAGTTAGTGTACTAGAGGAGTGGGCTTCGATGTGAGAGTTAGTGTACTAGAGGGATGGGCTTCGATGGGTGAGTTAGTGTACGAGAGGGATGGGCTTCGATGGGTGAGTTAGTGTACTAGAGGGATGGGCTTCGATGGGAAAGTTAGTGTACTAGAGGGATGGGCTTCGATGGGTGAGTTAGTGTACTAGAGGGATGGGCTTCGATGGGAGAGTTAGTGTAGTAGAGGGATGGGCTTCGATGGGAGAGTTAGTGTACTAGAGGGATGGGCTTCGATGGGAGAGTTAGTGTACTAGAGGGATGGGCTTCGATGGGAGAGTTAGTGTACTAGAGGGATGGGCTTCGATGGGAGAGTTAGTGTACTAGAGGGATGGGCTTCGATGGGAGAGTTAGTGTACTAGAGGGATGGGCTTCGATGGGAGAGTTAGTGTACAAGAGGGATGGGCTTCGATGGGAGAGTTAGTGGACTGGAGGGATGGGATTCGATGCGACAGTTAGTGTACTAGAGGGATGGGCTTTGGTGGGAAAGTTAGTGAATTAGAGGAATGGGCTTCGATGGGAGAGTTAGTCTACTAGAGGGATGGGCTTCGATGGGTGAGTTAGTGTACTAGAGGGATGGGCTTCGATGGGAGGGTTAGTGTACTAGAGGGATGGGCTTCGATGGGAGAGTTAGTGTACTAGAGGGATGGGCTTCGATGGGAGAGTTAGTGTACTAGAGGGATGGGCTTCGATGGGAGAGTTAGAGTACTAGAGGGATGGGCTTCGATGGGAGAGTTAGTGTACTGGAGGGATGGGCTTCGATGGGAGAGTTAGTGTACTAGAGGGATGGGCTTCGATGGGAGAGTTAGTGTACTAGAGGGATGGGCTTCGATGGGAGAGTTAGTGTACTAGAGGGATGGGCTTCGATGGGAGAGTTAGTGTACTAGAGGGATGGGCTTCGATGGGAGAGTTAGTGTACTAGAGGGATGGGCTTCGATGGGAGAGTTAGTGTACTGGAGGGATGGGCTTCGATGGGAGAGTTAGTGTACTAGAGGGATGGGCTTCGATGGGTGAGTTAGTGTACTAGAGGAATGGGCTTCGATGGGAGAGTTAGTGTACTAGAGGGATGGGCTTCGATGGGAGAGTTAGTGTACTAGAGGGATGGGCTTCGATGGGTGAGTTAGTGTACTGGAGGATTGGGCTTCGATGGGAGAGTTAGTGTACTAGAGGGATGGGCTTCGATGGGTGAGTTAGTGTACCAGAGGAATGGGCTTCGATGGGAGAGTTAGTGTACTAGAGGGATGGGCTTCGATGGGTGAGTTAGTGTACTAGAGGGATGGGCTTCGATGGGAGAGTTAGTGTACTAGAGGGATGGGCTTCGATGGGTGAGTTAGTGTACCAGAGGAATGGGCTTCGATGGGAGAGTTAGTGTACTAGAGGGATGGGCTTCGATGGGAGAGTTAGTGTACTAGAGGGATGGGCTTCGATGGGAGAGTTAGTGTACTAGAGGAATGGGCTTCGATGGGAGAGTTAGTGTACTAGAGGGATGGGCTTCGATGGGAGAGTTAGTGTACTAGAGGGATGGGCTTCGATGGGAGAGTTAGTGTACTAGAGGGATGGGCTTCGATGGGAGAGTTAGTGTACTAGAGGAATGGGCTTCGATGGGAGAGTTAGTGTACTAGAGGGATGGGCTTCGATGGGAGAGTTAGTGTACTAGAGGGATGGGCTTCGATGGGAGAGTTAGTGTACTAGAGGGATGGGCTTCGATGGGAGAGTTAGTGTACTAGAGGGATGGGCTTCGATGGGAGAGTTAGTGTACTAGAGGGATGGGCTTCGATGGGAGAGTTAGTGTACTAGAGGGATGGGCTTCGATGGGAGAGTTAGTGTACTAGAGGGATGGGCTTCGATGGGAGAGTTAGTGTACTGGAGGGATGGGCTTCGATGGGAGAGTTAGTGTACTAGAGGGATGGGCTTCGATGGGAGAGTTAGTGTACTAGAGGAATGGGCTTCGATGGGAGAGTTAGTGTACTAGAGGGATGGGCTTCGATGGGAGAGTTAGTGTACTAGAGGAATGGGCTTCGATGGGAGAGTTAGTGTACTAGAGGGATGGGCTTCGATGGGTGAGTTAGTGTACCAGAGGATGGGCTTCGATGGGAGAGTTAGTGTACTAGAGGGATGGGCTTCGATGGGAGAGTTAGTGTACTAGAGGGATGGGCTTCGATGGGAGAGTTAGTGTACTAGAGGGATGGGCTTCGATGGGTGAGTTAGTGTACTAGAGGGATGGGCTTCGATGGGAGAGTTAGTGTACTAGAGGGATGGGCTTCGATGGGAGAGTTAGTGTACTAGAGGGATGGGCTTCGATGGGAGAGTTAGTGTACTGGAGGGATGGGCTTCGATGAGAGAGTTAATGTACTAGAGGGATGGGCTTCGATGGGAGAGTTAGTGTACGAGAGGGATGGGCTTCGATGGGAGAGTTAGTGAACTAGAGGGAAGGGCTTCGATGGGTGAGTTAGTGTACTGAGAGGATGGGCTCGATGGGAGAGTTAGTGTACTGGAGGGATGGGCTTCGATGGGAGAGTTAGTGTACTAGAGGGAAGGGCTTCGATGGGTGAGTTAGTGTATTGGAGGGATGGGCTTCGATGGGAGAGTTAGTGTACTAGAGGGATGGGCTTCGATGGGAGAGTTAGTGTACTAGAGGGATGGGCTTCGATGGGAGAGTTAGTGTACTAGAGGGATGGGCTTCGATGGAGAGTTAGTGTACTGGAGGGATGGGCTTCGATGGGAGAGTTAGTGTACTAGAGTGATGGGCTTCGATGGGAGAGTTAGTGTACTAGAGGGATGGGCTTCGATGGGAGAGTTAGTGTACTGGAGGGATTGGCTTCGATGGGAGAGTTAGTGTAACAGAGGGATGGGCTTCGATGGGAGAGTTAGTGTACTAGAGGGATGGGCTTCGATGGGAGAGTTAGTGTACTAGAGGGACGGGCTTCGATGGGTGAGTTAGTGTACTAGAGGGATGGGCTTCGATGGGAGAGTTAGTGTACTGGAGGGATGGGCTTCGATGGGAGAGTTAGTGTACTAGAGGGATGGGCTTCGATGGGAGAGTTAGTGTACTAGAGGGATGGGCTTCGATGGGAGAGTTAGTGTACTAGAGGGATGGGCTTCGATGGGAGAGTTAGTGTACTAGAGGGATGGGCTTCGATGGGAGAGTTAGTGTACTAGAGGGATGGGCTTCGATGGGAGAGTTAGTGAACTAGAGGGATGGGCTTCGATGGGAGAGTTAGTGTAACAGAGGGATGAGCTTCGATGGGAGAGTTAGTGTACTAGAGGGATGGGCTTCGATGGGAGAGTTAGTGTACTAGAGGGATGGGCTTCGATGGGTGAGTTAGTGTACTAGAGGGATGGGCTTCGATGGGTGAGTTAGTGTACTAGAGGGATGGGCTTCGATGGGAGAGTTAGTGTACT